>CM040914.1:5688164-6288164 GCA_023029165.1 Gobiocypris rarus | reverse complement strand
ATGATGCTGAAAATTCAGTTCCCTTTCGAACGGTCAGTCGTACTGCGTCGAAGACACATTGGGAATAGTCTCCTATTCTCGAATACTGAAGCATTTATAAAATCACGCAGTGCTACTGCACAGTCAAAGCGGAGTCAAGGCTATTGGCTGGCCAGTGGTAACTGCATGAACCAATGGCAGAACAGCGTATCTGAGCGAACCTATGGGCGCTAAGCTCGCAAAACTGAACATAAGCCCGCAAACTGAGTGCAAAAGCCTGCGAAGGGCGCCCTTAAAATACGCTGTAATGCCCCAAAACGTCAGATTTTTTCTCCTTCAGCGAAGACTCTTTGCTGATACCATCTGAATACAAGCTTACCTTCACCGCGAGAGACGAGCTGTCAGTGGAATCGAGCTAGCCAGCCCAGACCCCTGCAAGAGTCGGTCTGTCATCAGCGCTCATCCTGCTATCCGCGAGCTGTCGCTCCTTCTCCCCTGCGCTCGCCGGTGAAACACATCTGTGTATCCTTAAGTACAATAAAGAACATGTCACAATTGTGCGTAAGGTGCAGAACAACCCTGCATCAGGAGGATGCCCATGACCAGTGTATTACCTGTCTGGGCAAGGCCCATGCCGACACTGCTCTCTCTGGGCCTGGCTGCTCTCACTGCGAGAGCATGCCCATCTCCTCCCTCCGTTTGTGGATCACCTTCTTCTCAGAGAGCGACCCCGCCCCTCGCGCTCTCCCGCTCTCTTTCCCGTCCGAACTCCGGCAGAAAAAGCGGCGGAGCCAGAGGGCTAAATATCCTGAGGCGGGCGAGCTCACGTCAGCCCAGTGCCGACGTGCCTCGTCTTCGCCTCAGAGAGACATTTCCCCAGTGACGTTCTCTCGATCAGACCGCTTGACGCGGAGGAACTGGTCTCATTCGGCGGCAATGAAGAGGACGATCCACACAATGATTCCTTGTCCCTCGTCGCCTCCGATGCAGAGGAATGGTCGGGCTCCATTGGCGACCCTGCCCCCTCGACATCTCAGCAGCGATACGACGTGGCTAGGGCCGGTGCGGACACCGAACTAATCCATGTCCTCACTAAAGCCGTTGACGAGCTGGGCCTGGACTGGGCTTCCCCTGAAGAGCCTACACCCAGCCGCCTCGACGAATGGTATCTCCCGGGGAGCCAGCAGGCCCCGCGGCAGAGAGCGCCACCCTTTTTCCCTGAGGTGCACCAGGAGCTGGCGAAGTCATGGCACGCTCCCTACTCCGCTCGCCTCCGCCCATCCACCTCGGTCCTGCAGGTGTTCCAGGCGAAGCTCCTCCGGGCTATGGACGAATTCGATCAGGACCATGAGGTTTTTCGTGACCACAGAAGCGCCACAGATCTGGCCCTTCAAGCCACGAAGGCCACCGCTCAGGCCATAATCAGGTCCATGGCCAGTCTTGTGATGTTGGAACGCCACTTGTGGCTAAATCTCACGGAGATTAAGGAGGCCGAAAAGACTGCCTTCCTCGACGCTCCCATTTCTCCAAACAGTCTGTTCGGCCCTGGCGGTGGACGGTTTCGCAGAGCGCTTCACCACGGCACAAAAAGCGTCCCAGGCGATGAGGTATTTTCTGCCAAAGAGACCCAGCGCCGCCTCTTCAGCTCGGCTGAGAGCTCCGTACCAGCAACAGCAGCGCAGGTCTGCATCTGCGTCAGCTCCCGCTCCCGCTCCCGCGCCCGCGCTCGCTCCCGTGCAACCCTGCCCACCGTATGACTGACGTCAGCGTCATCACCAGGCGAAGCGCTTCCCACCCAAGCGGCAGGGTCCCCGGCCTAAGATCGCGCTGGACCCTGATCACAGGAAGCAGTCCTGACAGGCTGATCAGGAAGAGAGGAGGGGTGAGTTCCGCCCAAGCCGATCTGTCCCCCAAAAGACTCTGAATTCTCTCCCCGCGGCCCGTTTTTGTTCCGGCCCGGGGGAAAAAGTTGTTACGAATGTAAAAAATGTGAACACCACTGCACTTTACAGCTGTTATTGCAGGTTCAATAAACAACTTGAACGTTCAACAAACGAGTCTTCTTTCTCTTCCACACCACACGAATGTTGCGCGCCGCCGTTCGACACTATAAAACCCCTGTGCAACTTGGCAGAGGCTTGGAAAGCAATCCCTGGTTTTGAACCGCTTTCACTGAAAACCACCCTGCTATTAGCATTGGCGTCAGTTAAGCGTGTTGGTGATATTCAAGCACTCTCTGTGAACGCGTCATGTCTAGAATTTGGCCCAGGTGACTCTAAAGTCATCCTCAAACCAAGACATGGCTATGTACCCAAGATGCTTTCAACACCATTTAAAGCAAAGGTAATCACTCTTTCTGCTCTTCCCCCCTCGGAGGATGAGAGACAGTTACACCTGCTCTGCCCAGTTAGGGCACTAAGAGCATATATTGAGCGGTCCTCCCACTTTAGGCAGTCGGAGCAGCTCTTTGTTAGCTTTGGTGGCCGCACTAAGGGACACCAAGGGGTCACCAAGCAAAGTCTAGCCAGATGGCTAGTGGACGCAATAGCGTTAGCATACGATACTAGGGGCCTTCAATGTCCCATAGGTGTCAAAGCTCACTCCACCAGAGGCATGGCCTCTTCCTGGGCATGTTCTAGTGGAGTTTCTATTGGTGACATCTGTAGATCGGCAGGCTGGTCCTCACCATCTACTTTTACCAGATTCTACAGCCTGGAAGTCCCTGCGCTGCAGGCACAGATCCTTGCTGTATAATAATAAGTATTAACGGCTGTAGCCCGTCCTTACTAGTTAGGCATCTGGGTCTTCATATGCTCAATGCTTGACAGGATTTTTCCCACTTTACTTGCTGGCCTCTACGAGCCCAGTATGAAAAGGGATATATATATATATATATATATATATATATATATTATATGTATATCATGATGTGTCAATAACTCTGGTCTTGGGCCCCCTTATAATGCTCAAACTGAGGGAGTACATATCATTGTGCTTCATAGCACGGTGGGATTAAATAGGCTCCCAATGCGTCTTCGACGCAGTACGACTGACCGCCGCAGGGAACGATTGGTTACTTACATAACATCGGTTCCCTGAGATAAGGGAAGGAGTACTGCGTAAACGGCCGTGCAATGGTGCTAAAACAACGGGTGATCTTTGCTTATTAACCTGACGTTTTGGGGCATTACAGCGTATTTTAAGGGCGCCCTTCGTGGGCTTATGTTCAGTTTCGCGAGCTTAGGGCCCATAGGTTCGCTCAGATACGCTGTTCTGCCATTGGTTCATGCAGTTACTACTGGCCAGTCAATAGTGCGCAAGTAGCCTCGACTCTGCTTTGACTGTGCAGTAGCACTGCGTAATTTTATAAATGCTTCAGTATTCGAGAATAGGAGACTATTCCCAATGCGTCTTCGACGCAGTACTCCTTCCCTTATCACAGGGAACCGAGGTTACGTAAGTAACCGAGTACGTTTTGCCATCACAAAATAAATTGTATTTTAAAATAAATATTTTAATACATTTTAAAAAATAAATATATTTTATCACAACATTAGCCCACTGATTTTACATTTTATCAAATAAAGGTAGCCTTGGTGAGCATTAGAGCCTTCTGTCAAAAGGTTTTGAGGTTGTGGTGAATTGTAATATTTAAAAATATATAAACATAACCACGTGACTTGCACTGACCTGACATACCCTTGTCCTGAGAACAAAGTTTGACCTTTTGGTTAAAAATTATGTTTATTAAACAGTTGACCCGTGTCACAATTTATGTTAGTGTAGTGTGTCAAAACCATACACATTCCTATGTGACAACTTGTCCTCGTCTCTGCTAAACAGATCAGCGTTCATGTAGATTCATATGTGAATATCAAATTAATTCATGACATTTTCAATGAAATGAACATACTTTGTTAATGTATTTTGCACCTATTAGAATGAAGGCAGATTTATTTAAAGTTATGTTTTAAAATAAATGATGTGCACTGATTTAAGGTTGCTCTGCGCATCCGGCCTCTGAACGATGCAGAGATTGAGGAGGGTGCAACCACTGTGGCGCACAAGATTGACAATCAGGTAGGCAAAAAATCAACACAAAGAACCACTGAGACTAGCATTACCTTTTGATTCCTGTCTGAAATTGCTTAATCTAGTGACTTTTGACTAAACCAATAATATATAGCCTTGGCCCGATCTTCCCTATATATTATTTTTGTAAAACAAATGCATAATATTCACAACTCCTGATCAGGAGTCTGTTGCAGAGCCTGTCATGATGAATGATGGTCTACAGACCTAATCCTCCCTTTCGTCTGCAGTAAATCCTGTTTACAGTTAGTAAATAAGGTTTACTGTCCTCTTTGCTTATGCTTGATGTCTCAGGATTGTCAAAGGCAAAGAAACATGCAGCAAACATATATTTGTGTGCATGATTATTAGGCAAGTTGATATTCTCATCTTGTATAAAGCACATTTTTCCAATTTCAAACCACATCAATCGTAATAATTATTGAGCATAATGTTATGTAATTGCTAATGAGGGAGGGTGTAGCAGTGCACCTTATGTTTAGATGTATTTTTACTACAGGTTATGAAAGAATGCAACATTATAGAAGTTTGCAAAAAATGTTTAGCTAAAGACTTTATGAGCATTAGAGAACTCGGTACTGGCGTGATGAATCCGGTCTTCAGGCAAAAAGTACTGGATGAAAGTTTGAATATTTGAATGTGATGCAGCCTGAATCATAATGACACAGTGTTTGTTTGTAGGCCAGAGAACTGGCCCCCCAAATGAGTGGTTCCTCCCAAGGTTATTTCTCCATTCTGTAACCTGATGGAGTTTGGGTTCCTTGCCACTGTCGCCTCTGGCTTGCTTAGTTGAGGACAGTTCATATTCAGCAATATTATTGATCTGAGTGCACTGACGCTGTTGTATGAGAACTAAACTGAACTGGACGATGACATTGTTTTACATAACTGCTTTATAAATTAAATTAATTAATTTAATAATTTATTTAGATTTGCAATGGAACTAAATCAACACTGAATTGACAACAATAAAGCACTATATAAATAAAGGTGACTTGACTTGACTTTATAGTATCAGGTTATCAGTGATTTCAGCCGCTGTTCCACAATTTGTCGGGACAAACTGATCTAAGAATGATAAGGAATGGTTCTAGTTATATTTCCACTTGAGCTTAGTTTGGCACAGCACGATAACAAACCGTTCTCGGCAAAAAATTTCAAGCAACAACTGACGCATTTGTATTACATTCCAAAAAAAGATTGGTTATCACAGTGGAAAATTAAACCGTATCCATACCAGCTGGTCTGGATCGGTTCAATTCAATTAAATTCACATTTATTTGTAAAGCGCTTTTCACAATACATATCGTTTCAAAGCAGCTTCACAGAAAATACATGCGTCTACATTACAATCTAAAGTGATTTCTCCACGTTATGTATATCAGAAATGTACATATACAAAGCACACAGATTAGCTAACAATGTATTATTAATCAATACAATAATTAATGTAAGGCACAAAAAAAGTACATGTACATATTTTAAACTGCCTATTAATCAAAGCATCCTCTTTCCAAAAAAATATTAAGCAACTGTTTTCAGCATTGATAATAAATGTTACTGCTGAAAAATCAGTTTTTTCCATCAAATAGTATGCAAAACAGTTATTTAAAATTTTAATATTTTTTCACAATATTACTTTATGTATTTTTATCAAATAAATGAAAAATTGGCAAGCATCTTCTTTCAAAAACATAAAAAAATCTTACTGAGCCCAAACTTTTGAACGGAAGTATTTCAGGTCATTCATTTTGCAGTGAGTTAATGTTTAACCATTGCCGAATTGATCTAATAGTTGGAGTTCATTCTCATGTCTAATTACTTTCTTTAGATGGTGGTGTTGATGGACCCCTGTGAGGATGCTGACAATGTCCTGAGGGCCAACCGCTCACGTGAAAAAACATACATGTTTGATGTGGCATTTGATTATACTGCAACCCAGGTGTGTAGTAGCGATGCTCTTCCACACATAATATTTACAATTTATGTCATGGGATACTTGATCCTCGTGCTACATGTTCATTAAGATTTTTACATTTAAGGTTTTGAAAGGTTCAGCATGATCACAGTTACAGACTTTAATGTTATTTACTTTTTTCGTTACATCAGGAGGATGTCTATGTGGCAACAACAAAAAATCTTATTGATGGTGTCATTGCTGGTTATAATGCCACCGTCTTTGCATATGGACCCACAGGTAAAGTAGAGGTGAATTTTTCTTTTTAGTGTTTGGATACAAAAAACACATACTGTATATCCCAAGACCCTAAAGAATTGTGACCCTAAAGAATTGTGATTACCCTAAATAAAAATGACTTCCCTAAATGTTCCATGACTTTTTGAAGGCTACTTAATAGCATTGATCAGGTCTGCAACTTACAACATACAACCTCAGATTCCATGACACAACCCTCTAAATTTAAGCATATTACTAAGCGGAGAACAAGAAACTAACCAGGATATCAACATTCACATTTCCTGCAAACTTGTTGTGACAATCTATTCATTTTTAGGAGCTGGAAAGACATACACTATGTTAGGCTTAGATTCTGAGCCTGGCATTTACATCCGGACACTCAATGATCTCTTCATGGCCATTGAAGACAGCACTGAGGACTTGAATTGCAGCGTTTATATGTCATATATAGAGGTCAGGTTTATTTCTTTGAAGAGATTAAAAGATATCACATACATTTAGGCACTGTCGTTTTAGGACTTTATACAATTAGAGTGTCCTGAATGTACTAATCTCTAATGAACTTCTTTGCAGATTTATAATGAGATGATCAGAGATCTGTTGAATCCTTCTTCTGGATACCTTGAGCTGCGTGAGGACGCTAAAGGGGAAATACGAATTGCAGGCATCACTGAATTCTCTACATGTAATGCTAAAGAGGTACTTTTAATTACCTAAAATACACTACCATTCAAAAGATCGAAGTCAGTTAGATTTTATTATAATTTTCCTTAAAGGGATAGTTCACCCTGAAATGGAAATAAAGTCATCTTTAACTCATCCTTCTGTTGGTCCAATGCCTTTTATCTTTTTCGGACCTCAAAATTAAGAAATTTCGAAAATAGTCCTGCATGCGCTCCTTCCTTTAACTCCTTATAGTGTCTTCAATAAAGAATGTTGTCCTTCTGAACCTGGTGTTTGCTTGTGATTTTAGATAATGGCTCTTTTAACCAAAGGAAATAAACTGAGGACCCAGGAGTCGACAGCTGCGAACAAGACGTCATCTCGCTCTCATGCTATACTTCAGGCAAGCCTCAAAACAGAGACACACACACACAATAATCATGTGCATGACCTCAAATTGGCACTGTCGTTTGAGTGTGCGCCTCCTGTTTGTCTGCTCCACAGGTGACAGTCAAGCAAAAGAGTCGTGTAAAGGACATCAACGAGGAGGTCAGGGTGGGGAAGCTATTCATGGTAGACTTGGCAGGAACCGAGCGAGCATCACAGGTACGTGCTATGTGTAGATGTGCTGAAGTGGAAACACGAGCTTTCAAATTCCTCATGGTTGCCAGATTTCATAGTCTAGTGCCCTCTCTCATCTTTCATTGAAATGAATATTTAAGTTCTTCTATCCTTTATTATTCATATGCAAATAATGTGAGACTGATGAAGGAATTTGAGCATTTCACATCTCATATGTCAGCCAAAACATCAACCAAACATTCTTACACACAATTGTTGTGTCTATATGAACACCAACAGACGTCCTGTACTGAAGTACGTATTCTGTCCTCAGACTCAAAACAGAGGAAAGAGAATGAAAGAAGGAGCACATATAAATCGTTCCCTGTTAGCACTGGCCAACTGCATCAATGCCTTGAGTGAGAAGGGTGGGAAAGGTGCTCAGTTTGTCAACTACAGAGACAGCAAACTCACTCGACTTCTTAAGGTGGGCAAAACCAGCCAGGCTACAACATGTTTAATAAATCTCCTCAATCAAATAGATTTTGTAATGCCTACTATAAACAAACAGACTATATATATACCCCATCGCACAATGTTCACAAATGTCTTAATTGTTAAAAAGACTTGCTTTGTACAGTTGTCACACAGTTTTGATGTGGATTTCAGGATGCTTTAGGAGGAAACAGTCGCACAGTCATGATTACCCATATTAGTCCTGCCAGCTCCAACTTTGAGGAGTCAAGAAACACACTGGTTTATGCTGACAAAGCCAAAAATATACGAAACAAGGTAAACACACATACTTAATAGTATTTGTCTAGAAAATCTTTATCAATTACAACTTAACACTGGGAAAAATGTAAAACTATTGATGTTTCTATTTGAAATATTACACAAACAAAACTAAGTATTAAAATGAATGTGTTAAGTCTAGGTCTATGAGGAATTATAGTACACTTACATTTAAAAGTTTGGGGTCAGAAAGATTTTTCAGTGTTTTTGAATAAAGCCTCTTACAGTAAGCTCACATTGTCATTGACAATATATTCAATTAATTAAAAAATCAATTTAATCCTTCCCTGCTGAATAAAAGTATTTATTTCTCTTTTTTATCTTACTGACCACAAACTATTGAACGGTAGTGTATATTTCACTGATCAATTATTTTCTGTTATGGTTTAGCATGATTAATTCAGCATTACACATTGAAATTATTTTTCATAATTATGTTTACAATCTGATTATGTTAATGCGATCTTCTCTCAATGTTCAGTGTCTGATTGCCTGATTGTGTTTGCTTTAGTGATTTCATTGTACTGAGGTGCAAACCAGGTCCTCTCTAGCTATTCTGTTTTAAACTCTTCTAGGTGAAACGTAATTTGATGAATGTTTCATATCACCTGGCCCAATACACCAGCATTATTGCGGATCTGCGAAGTGAAATCGACCGACTTCGTGCAAAGATTGATCAACAGAGTCAAGAGCAACAGAAAGGAGAGAAAGCGGACATTCGTGACATCCAAGGTTTGTTCAATTTTGTGTTTGTATTTGGGTACAGTAACTGACAATTAATATTTAAATAAACTATTTTATTAAAGGTATGCTATGTAACTTTTTTGTTCAAAATTAAAAAAATGTAATACGAGTCAATATCATTAATGAGTCATTATCAATCCTTCTTCCAAAATGTTAGTGTTTTAACTGCTGTTACATAGTCGTACCTTCAACATCATGGTTGTTTACTTAAAAATGTACACACTGGACAAGTTGCAGACCAAAGTTTAATACTAATGTCGTATGTTCAAATCCCTAAAATATGCAAGTATGAGCAATAATATGAGAACTTGCCATGTTAATATCATCAACAGCTACATTTCCACTGTTGGGCCAAAAGCGGGAATATGAGTGCGTGTCAGGGTCGCGTTTCCACTGTCACTTCCGGGGGTTGACTGGGCCTCAGCAAGGCATCCTCGTCTCATGGCCTATGGCCAGGGTTTTTTTGGCCCGCCGAATACCAAAGCGCCCAGCTCGGGCTTGAGGAGAGGTTACGAACAAAGGCAGAGTTTATCTGAGTCTGGAGACGGTAGCACCACAGATGATCATATACCAGCTAACGTCAGCATTAAAGACTTCATTTAATAATTTTAGCTCAACTCACTTTCAGACATTTTCTATGCGCGCTAACCATAACTATAGTAAACATGGTAAATACACCCGCTTGAAGAAATCAGACAAATCATATGACAATCGTGTATTTATTTTATCTGTCGGTACGTGTCTTTATACCAGATTGTGATGTCCATATTTATCTCCAAGTCTTAAAAGCAACTCCGGTTTTTCTGGAGCTTAACTGTATTGGGACTTTCACTGGAGAGAGTGCTAAAGCTCCCCAGGCCGTATTTTTGGTGGAAAATTTGTAGAAATTATCATTCTTTCTAAACGTGATGTAAACATACTGACCTGTGACTACAAATAAACAAAAACAGACGTGACTGAATAAGTATGTGTGTCCTCTTTCCTTTGTGAAATAACAGCGAATACCACTTTATTTCTGTGTGACTAATGTGCAGTCTTGACACAAATTCATTATAATTAGTGTATCACTTTTTTATTGTAAAACTGTGGTAAAACATCTATGCTTGGGTTTTAAATCAGTGGAAACGCAGTGTGTTTTTGGGCTCGGTGCTAGGGGTCCGAGGCTATTAAATTTTTCAAGCCCGGCCGGTTGAAAGTCCTGGCTTGACAGAGGAAAAGCAGCTAATGAGGGCATTCTTTCTTGAAAGAGCAGTAAAAGGGTCATTTTATGATTGCCTACTGATTTCTCTGTATGGGCTGTTCTTAGCTGAGGTGCAACAGTACAGTCATGGGGAGATGGCTTTACTGCAGGAGCAGCTCTTGTCTGCCTTCAGGGAGCAGATGGAGATCAGACGTAGCCTGATGGAGCTGGAGAAATGCAATATGGAACTCCACATAGACACATCCAGACATCTACTCACCATCTCTGAGTAAACACAAACTTACACATATAAACAGAGTTCCACTGATCAGAGAGCTTTCAACAAGGGGCAGAGTTATTATAGCTACCGAAAACTAAAGCAATAAAAACAACATTAAATATTCCAGTTTTTATTATAAATGATTTATTTTTGCTTGCATCATTTTTTAAATTCATGTGCCCACATAATCTTTTATCAAAATATCTTCCCCTCCCTCTTGTAGAAACATCCCTTCTCTTCTCTTGATGTGTTTACAACCTGTCACTCACATGACATGACATCACAGCAATAGCAAACCACAACAACCCAATCAATTCCTGACGGACAACATCAAGTCCCACTCTACATGTTTTCTTGTTCAAAAGCCAGATATAAGTCACAGTAGGGAAAAAAGGATGATTGGGACTTCCATTTCATGCTGGCTTGAACTGAAATAAAATATAAAAAACATTTCATTTTCAACATTTCTCCTTTTCGTTTAGTTTGACTTGAAAACAACTAAAAATTTAATATAAATTAATAAAAACCATACATACAGTTTAAATTATAAACACAAAATTACAAAAAATTTCAAATGAAAATGGAAATATTAAAACACACACTAATTAAAAATATTAATAAAAACTATACTAGTATCTTAAAACAACAATGCTATGTCAATTTAAAATGTATACATTTTAATTACAGTTTAATAATAATTCAATGTTTTTTTTACTTTAAAAAGGTATTATATATCTTTAATTAATTTCCCCTTATTTTTAAGAGTGTTGCAATGCTAAATTTGACAGTGTCTATTTTGGGCTTGTCCTCCAAATATGTCATTACCACCTTACATCATTGCCATCTCACACATAATTAAAAATCTACACCATCACACAGTATGCCAAAATCCACTTGAAATGTTCCAGGGCATTTGATAAATGTTTTAAACGTTAAATGTTATGTTCATTTTAAGTAGTAGAACATATTCCTGATTACATTATGTAGTATTTTATCTTATTTTTATTTTCATCTCACATCTTCCCTCTTTCTCTTTTCCTCAAATGGTAGTTGGGAGCGTGATCGAGCACGTGCCCGGCGAGGGAGAGACGAGGTAACCGGAGAGAAAAGAGACAGAGATAAGGAGGAAGAGCAAGAGAGTGGGCCAGAGGAGCCTCAGTATGTGACAGCAGCTCGAGAGGAGATCGGCCCCCTACTGGCCGAACAGAGTAAAACAATGGAACTCAAAGTAAATACGTTTATTAAGACTCGTTTTGAGTCATAAAAGCAAATGGACATCTGACATGTAAAGCAGTGACAGCAGTGTAATTGTTTTTAACGTTTATACATGAAATCAGCTTAATTAGGAGGCATTTTAAAATATTTGTTTGCCAAAATGTATTTCCCTATTGGTTCCCACTCTTTTTTTTTCAGCGTGAACTGGAGGAAAAATTATTGAACATGAAACTAAAGTCATCTAAGATTGAGGAGTTGCTCCCTAAACGCATAAGTAACAGAGAGCAGAGAGACATTCTGACACTGCTTTGTAAAGTCCATGAGCTGGAGCTTGAAAAAACTGAAATCCAGTCAGCTGTTCTCTGTAAAGAAAACGTTCTCCGAACAAAAGACTTCATCATTCAGCGCCATGAGCAGCAGCGGACACTCTGTGATGACATCATACACCAGCAAAAGGCTCTAATTGAAGGTGTGGGTCACTGAAATGAGCAATGTCTTTAAACAGACAGATTAGAGCATCTGACATTTGTTAAATAAACATTTTGGATTATTTTAGAATATATTTTATCTAAGGTATTTATTTATGAATTCTCTCCACAGATCAAGGACTTGGTGTACCAGAGGAATTACAAGAGCTTTATTCACTATACTTTGGGGAATTAAGTGATGCAAGCTTCGACCAAATTCTCAACCTTCACACTTTCCCCACAAACCCCAGAGCAGTAAGCAGTGATCATTTTTTGTACTATTTAATCTGTTCATTTATTTCTCATTTTCTTGTCCCTTTTTATTTGGTTTCAGAAGTCTCTTTTGATGTTTAAATATACACTACCGTTTGGGGTCACTCAATTAAAAATACAATAAAAACAGAAATATTGTGAATCATTTTATAATTGATTTTTATTATAATATATATACTTCCTGGACAAAAAAACGTTGGTGTTTGGATTTAAATAGGCAAATGCTTAACTGTCTATGACTGGCTCATTATTGCAGTGATTATTATGTTTTTCTAGCATGTTATACTGTATGTTTGGCAACTGTTCTTCTAACACTAATTGATGGAGTCCGTAGCTTTTCATTTCTTAAACAACCATGTAGGAAGACACATTATGGCCATTATTGGAAATAAATGTTGTGATGCGTTTTCCATCAAGAGGTGCATACATTTTTGGCCAAGATCTTGTATTGACAATGCAAGCACTATAAATTCTCCTCCAGCACATCACAAAGCCAATTCATGTGTGAAAATTATTCTTCATGCTCTATCCCAACCTTTCACAGTTTGAGCCTGATGAATCTTGACATTGTCATCCTGGAATATGGCCACTGCTACTTTTTTTTTTCTTTGGCCGGAGAGAGTCTTTTAAAATGTAATTTATTTCTGTGATGGCAAAAAAATGTCTGCAGCCATTAAGGCCTGGGCATAACGCAGAGTTAAGAGCACGAGCCTTTCAAAGTTAACTCATTTGGGAGAGAGCGTGGAAAGACTCGTTCAGAGTGTGTGCACTATCTAGTGGACTCCCCACCCCCACCCCCAAGCACTCAAGTCACTTGCACATGTGCTGTTGTACGTGCACCGTCTGCAAACAAAGTTGGCCTGTGCATGGACGTCCAAGGACTCTCCTGATGAAAACTGATGGAAATTACATCACAAGGACAGTACCTGTACCGTTGTGGAACACGGACCGCCAAATTATACTTTAGGCTTTGCTCCAGTCTTCAGTGTCTCATTCAGTTATTCAATGTTGAAAACAGTTGTGCTGCTTAATATTGTTGGGGAATCCATGATGCATTTTCTTGCAGGATTCTTTGTTAAAAAATGTTTTTAATATTTAAAATAGATCTTTAACATTATAAAAGCCCTGTTTTAATGATCTGAGTGCATGGTCTGAAGCGCTACTGTCTTTGAGCAATTTAATGCATTCTTAAGGAATAAGAGTAATACTTTTTTTTTTTTTTTTTAAACCTTACTGACCCCAAACTTTTGAAAAGTAGTGTATCAATTTAATTCTGTTTATACAGGACACCTCTATTATGATTATGGCAAGGAAACTGAGACTTGATGTCATCTCCGACTTAGAAGAGGTAGAGAAAACACAGCAACATCCTTTAGATAAACATGCCCATGATTCTGCTTCCTCTGGGTTGGATTATGACAGGTACAGTATGTAATGACAAAAGTAAACTTCTACCGTATGTTCATCTGGAATAATAACAGGAGTAGTATACTTTCATCCTGTTTGTATTTTCTCTCTTTCTTTTCATGACAGTGACAGTAACAGTAACAGAGTTTTCACATCGCTAAAATCGTCTAAAATTCAGCCACAAAGACACTTCTCTTCTAGCCCGACTCTTGCGGTGAAGGTAAACACACAGAAGTGCTCGAAGACACTGAGTCATCCTAACCGTCAGGCTCATCCCTTAATGAACAAACAACTTTACCTAAGAAACACTTTGACCATCAGAATGAAAATGATCAGTAAATTAAATCGAACAGGTCAACATGACCTCAGCTTGATGCAACTATATTATTCCCAGATCTCAAACTAGTCTACAATTGATTTAGATGACTTAGCATGTTGATTGACAGTGATAATATGACGTTTTACATTTGTGCGTCATAGATTAAGTTTTCAAGTCCGTTTTGTGAAGATTGTAATGTGGCTGAATGTCTTTGAGCAGGCTTGTGCTGTTAAGAATTCGACTCCCATATGTCTTACTGAAGCTGTGAGTCCTGACACTCTGAGGGAAATTGTCAGTGACACCAAAAGCATCTCAGTCATTGCTGCAAAACGCCGCTCACACCTTCAAGCAAAGGAGTCCAGTTCCAGGGTGCCCGGTGTGGATTTGGCTGCAGGACTCAAGTCTTCGATGAGCATGGACAGTCTAGTTTCTACTTTGGCAGATGAGTCTGCAGAAGTCAAAAGAAACCCCCTAAGACATCGAGGCAGTTTCCAATCAAAGCAGGACTCAAAGAGAACAGTAGGCAGAATGGTGCTGCCTGAGAAACAACAGCGCAAGAAGCGGTCCCGATCTTTTGAAGCAAGCAAAAGGGTATGAGCATATCTGTTGTTTCTGTGAGCTTTGGTTATTCTAAATATTCACTACTATTCACCAAGAAACCATGACATACTTCTATGTCATGGTTTCCACAAACATAAAGCAGCACAACTGTTTTCAACAATAATAAGAAATGTTTCTTGAACACCAAATCCACATATTAGAATGTTTTCTGAAGGATCATGTGACACTGAAGACATATATTGAATTTTTGAGATAAATTATTTAATTTTTTCAATTAATGTCTTTCTTGTTCTTTGTCTAATATAACACACTTTTTCATCACATCAAACGAACTATTAGTTTTTACAATTTGCTTTTGTTTTCACTGGGACGCATGGCAAATTATAACCTAATAATTACATTAAGAAAACCGGTTTCTATGTAAATTTCAGGTGGCACTCTTAAAGGAGGTGCCTTATTAACTTGATCTGTTTTTATCACAGCAGGTACAAAAACCAAGACAAAACCCTTCCAGATATCCAGCTTTGGAGAGCATCTCAGACAACCGCCTTGTGCGACCAACATCAAACAAGATCCAGCCACTCAACGGTGGTGCTGGAAACCCTGTGACACCTCCAGTATCTAAAATGAAGAACCCCATCCCTCACTTTACAGGTGCAGATCGACAGCTGTTTCAGTTCCACCGATAACTTTTCCAAATTCAAGCAAAATTGTTATTCAGGCTAGTGTTTGGATCTCTGCTAGAAAATGCAGATGTGTGTCTTAAAACTTTTTCAAAAATTTTTTCAATATGAATTTAGGAGATGTGCAGCTTCAGAAGTTAGAGATCAGGGGAACACCACCCAGCACCATCCATCAAAAGCACTCCGATGTCAAACGAGGACAGGCTATCTACAAACGACAGCGAGGTGAGATTTCTTTCATTCTATTCAACATGTTATTTTTAATTGTGAAATGAAATTGACAGCTGTGGATTGCTTTGTAGTCCAACCTCAGTTAATAAAAATGTTTTTAGGCCCAGGAGATGTTTCTTACCCCAGCAATCTCCTACAGCTACCAGGCAATTACAAGAAGTCCACCAATGAAAATCCTAGACAAAAAGGAATGGCCGATGTCAACAGAAAGAATGAAGCACAGCAAAAAAACAAACATACTGTAAAAAAGTCTTAAGTTTGAGTTTTTTGCTCTTATTCAAGAGAACATGTTTGATATATTTTGCACTAAAATGTACAGTTGAGACTATGTTGCGAATTGACGTTATTTTGATTTTTATTATAGCATTATTTTAATTTTATTATAGCATTTTCTCAGATATGTATTGAAAATCTCAATTCGACAAACCCTTTTTGTATACGGTTTACTGAATGCATACTGTTTGATAAATCACATTTGAAGCAAATTTATTTGGAGAAAATCTTATAAATACAACATATAAATAAGCTTGGAAATAAAGCATGATTTAGAATGGCTTAATTTTTCCCTGTATTGAGTAAACTCCCAAAACACTGATAAAATAAATGATTGTGATCAATTCATTGTTTTATAATGTATTTTTATAGATGTACAACCTTATCAAATACAGCAGTTGTTCCATTATTTAATAAGTACTTTTATTAATGGAACTTTAATAAAATATCCATCTGATTGGGCTAGACAAGGAAGAAGTTCTGAAGTAAATCCATGAGATTTATGGATCATTGCATTTTACTCTCTTAAAATGTCTTTTTGGCAAAAAAAAATAAGTTGAAGTAAAATGAATGGGGGGTGCAAATAGAATACAAATGGAACTTTAGTGAAACCTATACTAAAATGTATTTAAAATACTTTTATTTCATACTAAGTATACTACAAATACAAATTTACTGACATATCACTTGAGACTTACTGGTATAAATGTTATAATTAAACTTAATTTGGAGTATAATATTAATATCTTAATATTAAGCCTAAATGTGTTTTAATATCACTATTAGTAAGGATGCGCACTGTATAATATCAGTCTATAAATGCAGGATATTTAAAGTGTTCCTAAAGTATACTTGCAATAGTTCACTTTTAGCACAATCAAATATACTTAAGTATATCTTTAGTTGGACCTCAGAACTATTTAACTGATAACTGAAGTGTATTAAGTACAAAATGAGTTGTTCCAATTTAGCAGACAATTTAGTATACCAAAAGTACAATTGCAGGGTATTTATATTAATTGCATAAATATGTAAATGTAGTTGTAGTACACTTAACATAAAATACATGTATTTCAAATACTTTTTTGTATATTTATTTTTCACTAGGGAATGAATTTAGACAAAGTTTAAAGTAATAAATGACCGTAGAAAAAAATCACTGTTGGCTCATCAAAATTCAAAAACTGAATGTTAACATTTTCAAAATTCTTAAGAGCGCTTAAGACAAGAAGACAAGAAATGAAAGGGAAATCAAAATGGTTATGGTAAAAGAAAAGGATGAGAGTAAAAAAAAATCACTATAGAGTTATTGTGTTAATAATAAGAGTTATTGTGTGACAATGTTGTTATTGGTATTTGTTCATTCTAGAGTCATCACTGCAAGCGTGTAGGTTTATTTTCAGCTGTGGTTTTCCTGTGAATAGTTGTGGTAGTTTTAGCTGAACTTTCTGAAATAGCAGCATATTATTTAGTTCTGTCTGAAAGGCGGAGCGTTTCTCTCCCGAGTTCACAGTCACACCCTAGTGTGAGTTTACATATGTAACTTCAAGCATTCCTGTCCTCTACAAAGTTTTCATGTGGAACATTCTGAAATGTAGAGCACAAGAGGACAAAATATGGGTGAGTGATGGATCATCTTTTGTGGGAGTAATTTTGAATTGAAACTTCAACATGAATACCCTACTATTTTTATGTTTTTTTCCAGAATTTCCAACTTGAAGGTAAGAAGCAGACGGGAACCGGAGAAGGTTCAACACAAACTCCTTATATCATTCTGGATCTCCTCAGTGGGACTCGCATCAGGATTGGCACGCAGATGACACTCATTATCACTTGTGCCACCGGCCTCGCTCCATTCCCACGGCTCGCAACTCATTCCAGAGATGATAATGTTATGCATTCAATTCGGGATCTGTTCCAGACTTGTTTTCAGTGAAAATGCTGAGGAAGCTTCAATTTTTCTTTCTGTTGGGAACAGTTTTTATCATATTCTTTGTAATAGTTTACTGGGATGATGTGAGCGATAGGAATTTTTATCTGCACTTGGCATCATCATCATCATCATCATCATCATCATCACCTGAAGTCCCAACTAACATGACATCCTCTGAACGTAGGTCGAGTGAAGATTCTTTTATCTGGAAAGAGTCAAGCAGGTCGGTCAAACCAAACCTGACGAT
Source organism: Gobiocypris rarus (assembly GCA_023029165.1). Taxonomy (NCBI): domain Eukaryota; kingdom Metazoa; phylum Chordata; class Actinopteri; order Cypriniformes; family Gobionidae; genus Gobiocypris; species Gobiocypris rarus. Next base: position 6,270,064 of record CM040914.1, on the reverse strand, counting down.
CATCACACCTCACCTTAAACATGATCGGGGTCCAAACAAGCTCACATTTACGCAGTCCACACAACTCAAACTGCACCAAGCACATCGTAGACGTACTATAAGAGAGCTTTGCTCAGCCAATAGCAGCTTGACTTTCCCAGGGAAATTTAAGACATTTGACCAGATTCTGAACAAAGCCCTGGACCATCTCATTGTAGATGATCATCATGGTGTTATTTACTGTTATGTACCAAAGGTAGCATGTACCAACTGGAAACGAGTCATGATTGTGCTCAGCCAGAACCTGAAGGCGCCTAATGGAGCTCCATATCTGGATCCTCTTGACATACCATCAGCAATATCCCACAATGCTACTCTGCATCTGACGTTTAACAAGTTTTGGAAGCTCTATGGTAGTCTCTCACGTCCTTTAATGCATAACAGACTAAATAATTACACTAAGTTCCTTTTTGTACGGGATCCTTTTGTACGACTTATTTCTGCCTTCCGGAACAAGTTTGCTAAGCCAAATGAGGATTTCTATGGGCAGTTTGGCTCCACAATGCTTCAGCGTTTTGCTAATATTTCAACCCCCCCTGACTCCGCTCAAGAGGCCTTCGCCGCAGGTATCAGACCGTCCTTCACTCACTTTATTCAGTACCTGTTAGATCCACAGACTGAGAAGGAGAAGCCATTCAATGAACACTGGCAGCAGGTGTACAGACTCTGCCATCCATGCCAAATTGACTATGACTTTGTTGGGAAGCTGGAAACCCTTGATGAGGATACAGAACTTTTGTTAAAGATTCTTGGGGTGGATAATCAGATTCACTTTCCCCCCGGGTACCGCAATAGGTCAGCTGCAAACTGGGAGCGAGACTGGTTTGCAAACATTTCAACAGCTGACAGGAGAAAACTTTACAATCTTTATGAAGCAGACTTCAGATTATTTGGATACGACAAACCTGACACACTTCTGGACGAGTGACAGAACTATGGTTGTTTCTCTAAAAGGGATTACATGGCTATAATATTAAAAAAGTGGACTGTACAGATATTTTGGTACTTAATTCTAATTTGTTTGGCTAAAACAGTGAATTCAGACTAAAACAGTGAATCAGGTGCACATTTTTGTATTTGTTGTTAAATGGTTGCCGTTTTGTATTGCTTTGCTCAATGATGAGATTTTCATGTTGCCCTCATAGAAAATTTCAGTAATATTTAATCGTTCGTACAAACGTTGTTGGACAGTACAGAACATGTACAGGTCCTTCTAAAAAAATTAGCATATTGTGATAAAAGTTCATTATTTTCCATAATGTAATGATAAAAATTAAACTTTCATATATTTTAGATTCATTGCACACCAACTGAAATATTTCAGGTCTTTTATTGTTTTAATACTGATGATTTTGGCATACAGCTCTCAAAAAAGTAGCATATTTCATCTGACCAATAAAAGAAAAGTGTTTTTAATACAAAAAAAGTCAACCTTCAAATAATTATGTTCAGTTATGCACTCAATACTTGGTCAGGAATCCTTTTGCAGAAATGACTGCTTCAATGCGGCGTGGCATGGAGGCAATCAGCCTGTGGCACTGCTGAGGTGTTATGGAGGCCCAGGATGCTTCGATAGCGGCCTTAAGCTCATCCAGAGTGTTGGGTCTTGCGTCTCTCAACTTTCACTTCACAATATCCCACAGATTCTCTATGGGGTTCAGGTCAGGAGAGTTGGCAGGCCAATTGAGCACAGTAATACCATGGTCAGTAAACCATTTACCAGTGGTTTTGGCACTGTGAGCAGGTTTTTTTGCCACACTTTTTCCTTCCCACAGACTTCCCACTGAGGTGCCTTGTGGCGGCGCTTTAAATAGCTGCGGCTCGGAGGCTTGCCCCAAACTCATTTTGTTGCATTGTACTTGTACATGTGTAATGACAATAAACTTGAATCTGAATCTGAATCTGAATCTGATACAGCACTCTTGGAACAGCCTATTCGTTCAGAAATGTCTTTCTGTGTCTTACCCTCTCGCTTGAGGGTGTCAATGATGGCCTTCTGGACAGCAGTCAGGTCGGCAGTCTTACCCATGATTGCGGTTTTGAGTAATGAACCAGGCTGGGAGTTTCTAAAAGCCTCAGGAATCTTTTGCAGGTGTTTAGAGTTAATTAATTGATTCAGATGATTAGGTTAATAGCTCGTTTAGAGAACCTTTTAATGATATGCTAATTTTTTGAGATAGGAATTTGGGGTTTTCATGAGGTGTATGCCAAAATCATCAGTATTAAAACAATAAAAGACCTGAAATATTTCGGTTGGTGTGCAATGAATCTAAAATATATGAAAGTTAAATTTTTATCATTACAATATGGAAAATAATAAACTTTTATCACAATATGCACATTTTTTGAGAAGGACCTGTATATGTAGTGAAATTCTAAATGGAATGAATTTTGAAGAGGAGTCCATTCTTCGTACCTTTTTTAATGCATCTGATGATTTGACAGATGCCAGATAATCTTGATAACTGATTTGGTTTTTCAAACAAATTTGTGGATTAGATTAAAATATCTGGATTAAGTTGTCTGAGATTACTGCAAATTTTCTTTTCACATTTCCGCAGGGTTTCTCAAAAGCGTCATAGTTGGGTAAACTTTTATAGAGGTGAAAGAGAGAATACATTAAATATATTTTTTGTGTTCCCATTCGCTCAGATAGCAAAAGAAAAACTCAGTGTTAAAAATAAATAGTGTTTACACAACTTTCAAAAAGGGGGAAAATAGAGAGAGATTGATAACGCAGTCAGAAGAGAGAAATATTTACTGTATGCAAGGGTATGCATGTGACGTCACCGTCGGCCATAGTGACTTTGGTTACGCTGTCACTGAGTGGCAAAAACACTGAGGCAGCATTGGTTTGCAGCGTGAATGCCACTAAAACCACACAAAACCAGCCCCGGCACCAAAGGCACCTTGGCACCCTCTAGGACATCCCTTTGCCCCCTTCCGGACCAAGGGAGACGGACTTGACAATAGCGTGTAATTTTCTCACTCACAGCACTGCCGCCTGCTGCTTCTGCTACTGATTGCTTATAGAGGGAAAAGCTGCTCATAACTGCTGGTCTATGACTGTTACATGATTCCCATTTCCATTATTTCATGATTTCTAGAAGGCTATTACAGGCTTTACATTTTTATTTCAATGTTGTAAGGATCAAGAACATTTTTCTAATGGTACAGCAGACAGCATTTTTTATCTGCATCTCCTGTGCTGCATCAAGTCACTCCCATAATAGCTGTTCAAATTAATGCACGGCTCAGACTTCTGTAGCGTACATCATGTGTGCAAGACTCCAATAAAAGTATTAGGTCCCTTACAAATAAATCTCTCAATGATATGCAAATGTATTTTTAAATTTTATTGTCCCTGGTTCGTTGGGGTATCTTGTAAGAAAGTAGCAGTGGCTGGGACAGACCATAAGTCTCACCTCTGCTTAAAAAGATGCAGTCTAAGCCTGTTTACATGAAATAAACTGCTCCCGAGCAGGTTTGACTTTACGGACCTGCTGTTATGACAGCAACTCTATGAGCTTCGAAGAACCTAACAATCCTGAATCATGTCAACTATGAAACCCAGCTAATTGAGTAATCCAAGTACGAAGAACGGACCCCTGGTTGGAAATTACCGGCAAACCAGTGCACTGATTTGTTTTGGCCACAAGGGTACAGTGTTTCTCAATTGATTTGTTGAAGCCAGTGCAATATACAGCTATGTGAGCAGCTGTTCTGAAATTTGATGAAATATGAATCTTTAATGCTAAAAAAAAAGGCATTCATTTGAAATACGACATCTCAGACGTTAAAATTAGGCTAATTGGAGACGGAAAGTGACATTTCACATCATCTGAAAGTGTAATGTCAGAGCTTATTATCTGGGATAAGTATGACATTTCATTTTTTGATGTTTTATCTCTACAAAGTGTTCTCAGGAATAGATGTTATGATCTTAGCACATACAACTTTTTGGAGTCATATTTTCTTTACTCTTCAGGTCAACTGGCAAAAGGCAATCCAATATTATCTTCACTGAAAATCAAACCTGAAACCCAGCATGCATAACTTTGCCAGATTCCTAAGTCTATGTTGGGTCAGGTTATTCATTTTTGATGTTAAAATACTTCTAATATGTAGATTATAAATTCCCTCATTGTGGCACTTTTGCCAACATTGTTCTGTTTGTATAGCATCCCAAGCAAAGTTTTGGATGAGACTATCAGCTGAAAACCTGTGAGAGTCATTGTTACATGTTATTATAAAAAGAAATACTCAATTTTATTTTAATAAATACATGAGTTTCTACTTTTATTTGTTTTTGTAATCTGTCTCTATAACTGAGCAACAAGAAAATAATGGTACTGGGAGTTTTGTTCTAATAGTCAAATTCATTACAAATTAGGACATGAAAAGGTCACTGTAAATTGCATCAAGCTAAAAAACTGTTTTGTCTTGTCCTCTTTCTCCATATCTCTTTAGTTCTCTATCAAACTGACTAGAGCTGGATGGTCTGAAAGGTCAAGGGCGAATTCAACACCGAGTAAAGTCTTCTGAACTCCCGTCCTCTTCAGCTTGCCTATGTTTCTGCTGTATGACAGCTTGAAAGGTTGTGTGGCAGGTCCTTTTAATGTCGTCCCCTCTATGAGATGCTTTTGAAAAAAGGTCAATAGTAATGGACTGCTGTAGTCACCCACAAGTACAGGATGCAAGGACGCACTTTTGCTTCCTGGCTGTGACCCATGTCCATGCTGACTCATGTCCATTATTTCTTCACTCAGTTCAGCACATTTTTGACCCCCCTTACGAGGGATCCTACTTGTTTCCAAAATGTAGATCAGTCAGACTAATAGAAAAAGTGTGATTGCACTTTCCATCAACAGTGATCTGAAAGTTCTTTTCCAAGTGGTCAGGAACTGCTTGACAGTCATCCATCTCAAGAGGTCTTTCTAAATAAGTGACATCCCATAGACTTTTCTTTCTTATAATAGGCTACTATCCCACAGCCTAACAGATAACTTTTTTACAAAAATATATACAAAACTATATATTCTATTCCCTAACCCTACCCATCACAGAAAACCTTCTGCATTTTTATATGTAATTCTACACCCTTGCTTCATTTAGTATATGCGGATCCATGAATATGCAAAATAGTCCCCACCTCCACTCAACCACACCACTCCCTGATCCACTGGGTAAACACTTGAACAGTTGCAAGTGGAAATATTGGTTTAATTCAGCCATGTATGTTTGAACCAGAAACTGATTCAGAAGATGATGAGGAGGAACAAATTAAACAGGCAGTCCCAATACTTGGGAGTGCTTGAGGGTGCTAAGTCCCTGATTGGTCCAGTTTGGGTTTGTGGTCTCTAAACACGGTTTTTAGAGGTGTTCAGCCTGCTGGATTTTGTATGGTTTCGTCAAGTCTAAACCTACTCTGAAACTCAGAGTTTGTTCAAATAGCATCATGCAACAGACTTTGGGTTATTGAGGTTGAGCCAAAAACCTAGGAGTTCACGAAACGATAGGTTTTTGAAACAGTCTCCAATATGATTGGATTGACAGCGGTGGTCCTAGAGACAAAGTTGCTCAGAATGAGTTCTACCACATGGTATGAATGTTGTGGGCATGTGCGAAAAATTGGCAATTCACACCGCACAGACAGACGGCAACAGACACTGTTTTTGGGTTTTCTTGGATCAGTTTGTTACCCCTGTCGAAGTCTGTTGGTCGATTGAACATGCTAAATCAGAGTTCATATGTCTGAGAAGTGACGTGCTGTAATCAGGGGACTGACGCCGTTGGTATACATCTGTCGGTGCAGTGTGAATTAGTTTTATGCCAAAGGAAGACGGGTGCACTCTGATTACTTATGAAGGGGAGAAAGTGCAAAAGCCCAATATGACGAATAAGCCCCGCCTTCTAAATGAAAGAGCCAATCGTTGATTAGTAAAGTCACTTCTAACTGCAGCTGCAGTTAGAAGCTACAGTTGGTATAGTATCAGGCAGTGTTCTGAGATTCGTTTAAGATCTGTCCAGGCTGAAAAATTATGTTTGTTGTCATGATTCAAGCATTTAGTAACAAAATGTATGTTGTTGTCAGATTTCATTGGTGATTTCAAATATGAAATTGAATCGTGAGCTTTGTGGACAGTTTTGGTAACTGACTGTCATAAAACTCTGAATGCTGGCCACTGACGTCATTGCCATTATATAGCCCTATTCAGACGGGATTAGTTTTACAATGGAGTAATGTAATTTTACCATATGACGTCTGTATTATTAATGACCAAATCTGAGTAAAACTATCAGAAGTGGGAGGGGTAACTCAGTTTAACACCATCACCTCCTGCGTAGGCCTATTAAGTTGATTCCTAGTATCACATGTGCAAACACATCTATAACCTACAGTAGCTGTTTGCAACATTGACAATATTAAATGTTTCTTGAGCAGCGAATCAGCATATTAGAATGACTTCAGAAGGATCATGTGACACTGAAGACTAGTAACAGTAATTATGCAGAAAATTCAGCTTTGCCGTCACAGTAATAAATTATACTTTTAAGTTATTTTAAACTGTAATCATATTTTATGGTATTTCAGAAAGATAAGTGAGCATAAGAGACTTTTTTCAAAAATATAAAAAAAAGTCTTACCAACCCCAAAGTTGTATACAATCTCGACTTGTAACAGGGAGTGGTTTCCTTGGCATGCCATGAAAGGAGTTCTTTCTTTGACTCATTAAAAAATATTTTTGTGGTTTGAGACTAATTTGATAAATACCATGATTTCCCTTATTTTCTTTCCTCTCAGCAATCTGTTTTCCTTCCTGCCTGTTAAAACACAAAGATTTACCACACTGTACTCACCAGGTCTACCTTTCCTTGATTCCATATTTTCCTCTCTCTCTCTTCCTGCCTTGCTGGTTGTTTGTTTATGAAGGCGCCTAAAGCTCTGTCCGTACTGGTGTTAAAGCATGCTAAGAGGGTGAGCATCTAATCGCAGCCTAAAGAAACCTCAAAACAAACACACACAGCCTTAAGACATCACTTCCCACACATTTGTACAAGACACATACACACTTACCCAAAATAAGCCTGAGAGACATCCAGTCACCACCAGTCACCTGACTCACCAGTGATAACATTTAAGGACAGGAAGCAGTGAGAACCACCCAATGGCCATCCAGAGCCCTCAGGCTTTGTCTTGGACGGTGTGCTGCTCTTATCTTCCTCATGATCACTCAAGTGAAGCATTCCCTGGCATCCAGGTCTCTAAATCTTATAAAATACAATCAAAATGTCAGTGTTTATATTGTCTTTTATTCGCTTATCTTCATTCACAGATCTGGTTTATTGGTGGATTTATTCCTCAATATCAACATTTAAAATTGATGTGAACAATCTTCATGATAATTCTAAATAAGACTGTTGTCACAAAAGACAACGGTCAACTGTAGAAAGATCAAACCCTAAATATTTGACTTTCAAACATATACAGTGGGGCAAAAAGTATTTAGTCAGCCACCAATTGTGCAAGTTCTCCCACTTTAAAAGATGAGAGAGGCCTGTCATTTTCACCATAGGTACACTTCAAAGCATGATGTTTCCAACCCCATGCCTCACAGTAGGTATGGTGACAGTATATATATGTGATAGTATTGCATTGTTACAGATCGTTATGATCATGTGTATGTGTCCAACAGAACATACCTTAGCACGCTGTCACAGGCTGGAGAATCTTTTATTTGTTGGTTCATTGCAATTCGGAATCAGACTCGGACATGTATGAGCCAGGGCTCGCAAAGCCCAACATCCTGGGTTGTTTCCCAGATGGGCTACCCCCGTCGGCCCATAAGCCCGTCGGCAGGACGGTGAATTTTTAATAGTGAAATAACATTTATTTCTTGGTCTGCATTGTTCTCTCTCTTGACTTGATATTTGAAGAGCGCGCCTTCGCGTGTGTGTGCGATTTGCAATTATTATTCACCGATTGGGCGGGCCAATAACAAAATAAATCAATCACTGGTGGATGAGAGATTAATCACTGTGTTTTTTTTGATAAATACGGTTTGACAGCCCTGTAAGAGAATCTTTCCAGTTGCCTCTTTCAAAACAATCTCTCACGTGAACTGATAGGGGAGCTGAAGCTCATTAAATATGCAAATCTTATCCAATCATAGCAGTGGGCGTTTACTGCCAAGTCTTCAGTGAGGCACTTCATCAAAACCGAGCGTGTCTTGAGAGAGCCTCCAAACCAGTGTAGAAAATAGCATATTACTTATTCATTATGTTTTTGAATGTAAAAATCACGTGAATGTCATAAGTTGACCTCAGACAACAGTATAAAAATATAAAAAGCCAGCTCATGACACCTTTAAACAGGAGAAACAATTCTGGAAAAACTGCTTAATGTTGCCAAGTGAAATGTCAAACCCATGAAGAGGTATGGCATGTGCAAGCTTTGGAGGTGGGGATGGACTCAATCTACTCCATCTAGTCTATGTTTTAATCATAGATCTGAATCTGATGTAGTCTTTGTCAAAAACATATGCGTATAATTGCAGTATTAAACTACTAAACTAGTAGGCTAGTTTTCTTCAAAGTGTTTTTTCATAAACTAAAAAATGGGCTACAAATATTTTAGTAAACTATCAGTAAATATGTATTCACTTAGTAGCCTATAGTTGCATTACAAACGGCAAATGTAGTTGTGTAGTTTACTGTTACACTTAAAGTATGGGCCTACTTAAAAGTATACTGTTATAGGCTACACTAAGAAGTGGGCCAATTTAGTCCTAAGTAGCATTTAAATAGTATGCTTACAAGTATACTATTAGTAAGTACATTGATATTAGTATCCTATACTTACTAGGGCTAGGTATCTCAGGGAACCGAGGTTACGTTAAGCAACCGAGTGCGTTCCCTTTCGAAAAGGTCAGTCGTACTGCGTCTTGCTAGATGCCATGGGAAATCTATTTCTCGAAATACTTAAGCATTTATAAAAATCACGCAGTGCTACTGCACAGTCAAAACAGTGTTGAGACTTCTCGCACGCTATTGGCTGGCCAGTGGGAACTGCATGAATCAATGGCAGAACAGCGTAACTGAGTGAACCAATGGGCACAAAGCCCGCGAAGCTGAGCACAAAAGCCTGCCAAAGGGCTGCCGCTAGCTAGCTCTCCCGTTCCCTTTCTCGTCCGAACCTCGGCGGAAAAAACGGCGGCAGAGCCAGAGGGCCGAGTACACCGAGGCTAGCAAGCTAAAGAATATATTATTATATATTCCCTGAGATAAAGACTATAAATGATCCGCCACCTGCAGCATCACATTCGATACTACTACTACTAGCCAGACTCCTTTTTTATACAGATATGAAGTAATGACACAAAGACATGCTCGAATTTCATGCAGAAAATCCACCAGATTCTAATACAATATTACATGCATACCGTTGTGAATTGGGCTAAGGTATGGAGATTTTGAAAACTGGCTGATTATGTATTTGCTCAAATTTATTTTGGGTAATTTTTAACCTAAAGAAAGTTACGGACTGCAGCTTTAATAAAAAAAGTTTTAAAAAAAAGTGAAAGTGACATGTGAAGTGTAGTGCACACACATTAGGAGAAGTGAGTAGTGAACACTGCAAACCGTGGACACAAACACCCAGAGCAGTGACATTTGCAGATGGCTGTGATGTCCCTGTAGTGGTTAACATGAGATGTAATTCGCTTTGGCTGAGGGCAAAGTTAGTTCATAACCTGATATTTTAAGCACTAGGCAGTATGCTACCTTTGTACTTTTTACCAAATTGTTTGCATGTCTTTATTTCTTGTTGTAACAGCTTCTTACAGGCTACATATAGGCCTACTCTTATAATAGCTATTGTTCTTTAATGTTTTAATGTAAACAAGAAACAGGGCTGTTTTATATATTATTCAGTTTTATTGTAAATATACATTACAAGAGTATTAAAGTTGGTAAATGTAACCAAGACGAGCTGAGTTACATTTGTAGAATGATTGACTCGCGTCTAGGTCTGGGCACCGAACGTCAATACTTTTATGGTATCGAACGGAAAACTTCGATACTATGAGTATCGAGAAATGGATAACACTTTAAAATACGGGTGCACTAATATGCATTTATTCATGCTTAACTAATGCACAGATAATCATGAGTTAATGTATTACTAATGGTTAACTAACCCATTTATTAATGATTACTGCATCAGCAAATATGATTTACAAATGTGTCATTATGTTATGACTTTACTTGTTGGGGCACATGACTATTAACTAATTCAAAATTAATTCAAAACCCATAACCACAATTACATATTACTTAATCAATTAGTTAATAGTCATGTGCCCCAACAAGTAAAGTCATAACATAATGAAACATTTGTAAATCATATTTTTGATACCGTATAATCATACCGAAAATGATTTATCTTCCGGTGATAAGATGATTTATCTTTTCCAAAAGCATTCGACATTCACTTACACACTGTAAAAACACAACAGCCAACGTCATCTTGAAATTGTTTTCTGGAAGTATTGACTAAGTTAAGTGCATGAAATCCTCCGTTAGCCTGAGAGAGAGAGATCGCTCACGTGGAGCTAATGTTACAGTGCTAAAGTCTAATGAGTGACGGTGGGCTGTAATATTAATCTTATTTTATTTTCGCTTCCAAGGATTATACAAAGAAGATATGAGGTAAAACTGTTATAAACTATATCCGCGTTCCGTATAGCGCGAATTCCTTCCGTTCTCAGCGCGCGCAGCATTTCTCCCTAAACATAAACTTAACGTCAGACTCAGCACAATGTGTGATTGTTGTGAAATGCAGTCTCTACTTTGGCTAAATTGCAGGACGTGTTTGACAAAATTAAAAGCACTATATAATCCGCCGCGCAATAGACGCTGTTTCCAAGTTCAGTGCGGGTGTGTGTGTGTGTGTGTGTGCTGTACTACACTGCGAAATGGACTGACTTGCACATTATGCGACTAAACTATCAAATACACAACAAATAGCCTATATGTCAAAATGGTCGGCTTGAAGAGTATTCACTTAAACACAGTTAATCTTAAATGGGCTTAAACAGTTGGGAGAAATCAATGGGAGAATGATATCATTAGATCTGCATTCGGTCTTAAAGGGGCAGCGTCTAATAAACCTGCGGACGATTGAGACGTTAATGTCAATCAAACAACAAAAGGCAAAGAGAAAATTACTCGCAGCTATTTTATTAATAACTTTAGTTTTAATCAATTTATACAGTGAAAACTATGCAGTGTTATTTTACATTTCATTACTTTATTTTATTCTTAAAAGTTAAAAGAAAATGCAATAAAAGTGTCTGTTGGCGCACCCCTATCCAAAAAGCACAACCAGTTTTATTAATAATGTTACCCTGAGTGAGAACTGTTACTCGAATTTGTTTTAATTACATGTGTTTAATGTATTTTTGTTGATGTTGAAATGGATTTTAAAACATATGGTATCAAAAAAAGTTAGGAAATCGTTAGGAACCGGTATCGAAACTGAGGAATCGAAATTGGCATCGGATCGAAAGATTTTGAACAATACCCAGCCCTACTCGCGTCCGCTGGAGTTTGTACTCCTGAGTTGATATTGCCAAGTCCAAACTATTGAGAATTACGTTGCGTCTGAAATGCGTAATGCATTTGAACTTACTTTGCAACCGTTAATGTTCTACATAATATGAATGTTATCAAACATGCTACAGCCTCCATGTTGTCATTATCATGTGATTTACCAGCGTAAGTTAAGTCACTTCACGTCTGTTTCTTAAATCCTCTACACTATTGTGTATATTATATTCTCTGTAGGTGTACTGTTTTTTTCATACTATATAGTATAGGGAAGTATTTGATTTGTGGGAAAAGACCACACCGACCAACTGTCACAGCGTCAACAGATGACAACAAGAAGCATAATAACAGAAAAAAAAAAAATTAAAACAAGAGTCAGAGCAAATACTTTACATTGTGTCAAGATTTTTATAAACAATACAGAAACAAACTCTTTGTGAAATGAGTACTAGTAACACTTCCGTGGATATTCCGTATCATAGCAAGCAAACACATGGCCTTAGTGTCCGTATTTTACAGCAAAACATCTAGCATTAATTCGATTTCAAACTGATTAATTAAAATAAGTTATAACTCCACCACCTGTGAAGGTGTAGAAAGTTGAAAGTTGACCTGCTGATGAAGAAGTGACAGGTATAAGAAAAATAGTGGGAAAAGAATACACACACAAGGGAGAGACAGAGATATCCGGGAAAATGAACAGAAGGAAAGTGGAAGTAAAGGTGCACTTCAAGAGAGAACCTTTAATTATTTTGCACTGCCCCAGCCTAAGGATTTAAATCTTTTTTATGTGATGGCCTGAAATTTTGCCCTTATCCAGTCCTGGAGATATAGACGCGCGTGTTTGTACGTGCCTGTGTGCGTGCTGGGATTTTACCCCCATAACATATATGTGGAAGAACATAAATGTACGCTGATGATTTAAATGACTTGACACCACTACTTCTAGCCATGGGTTTTCTACTTCCTGTTTTTCCAGATAATTAAAAAGCTTCCCAGAATAAAAGGAAAGGGCCTGAGGCCAGTGGTCACACAAAACATAAAAACACACACTTGTTCTAACTGTTGCTGACACATAAGCAGGAAAGCACAAGAAATGTACGTCACAATTTTGAAGAGGTTAAAGAGCAAGGTATTGATTCTGTCAGTGCACATTTAGTTGCCCTGAAATCAGGACTGAGTGGCTTGTTTCTTTAAATGGTTTAAGAAAGAGCAAATCTCTTTAGGTTGGACTAACAAGACCCTCATTTGATACTTCCTCACAGACACAAAGTAACACAACAATATATCAGTTTTATATAGAAAAACATCATTGTCTTTAATTCTCCTCATCTACTAGTAGCATTTTATGTTTTTATTGATTAGTTAATATAGCAACACAATATCATTTAAAACAATTGTGAAAGGCTTTAAAAAGTAATGCCGGTTTGTCTGGTTGAGGACAATGGACACTTTTTGCAGACGACATCACACTGAGTGAATCAACTTAGAATGGCTCTAATTTACATGTATTTATTTCTCCCCATCCTACTTCCTCAGGCGTGACCATTGAAAATATACCCAAAATCTATATGATCTAAAAATGAACAAATACTAAACAATATATATGTGTTTGATATCATTGGAAATGTCTTAGTGCCACTGGTACAAATATCTCATCCCCACAGAAATATTCAAGAAGATAACAATGGAAGTTCATTTTAAAAGTTAAAACACTCACTTTGCTCTCCACCGCTCCGTTTACATGAATATCCGCAGCTCCGCGAGCCGAGTGCTGGGAGTGTGATGTTGATAACATGTGGAAATAGCACCCTCTGCTGGCTGTAGTCTTTAGCCTTTGGCCAAAAACTCCTCTGATGACGCAAAATGACGATATTTGCGTCATCGGAGGAATTTTTCCAGAAATAAAATACATAATTCTCTCGTCTCAGGGTCATATGAGGGGGGAAAGTACGATAATTTGAATATACTCCTGGGTTTCTACTGATACAAAGCTTAATGCTAATCGCTGAAGTAACCCTTTAAACGCAGCCCCAGTCCGACGATGTGAAGATCTCCAAATAGAATGTCACGTCATCTCAAGACTGCGGTCACGAGCCCAAATGTGAGTTATTGCCAGAGATTGTATAATTTTAGGGAGATGAGAGGGTCTGTGCGGTTCTTACCATTGGAAAAGGCGTAACGGCAAACTTGAATCACGTGAGGCACCTCAGCCTATCATAAACCCTATTCGGACAGGATTAGTTTAAAATGGAGAGGTGGGGTAAAATAATTATTACCAGAGCTTCTCAGTGATTTTAATCCCATCAGAATGTGCCATCTCAGTAATCATTTCGGACAATGTCAGTAAAGATTACAACAACATTTACCTTCTGTAAAAAGGTCCACAAAAATTACCTCAGGTAATACTAATCCCATGCAAATAGACCCGCTGTAAATATGTATGTAAATATTTCATAATTTCCTGTTTAAAAATAGTTTTCCACAGATTTTCAAGTATAGAGGTGCTTGAAAAAGCATTCAGTCCCAGGCGGTGGGACAAGTCTGTGGCAAACCTCAAGTGTTTACCAGATTTAAACAAAAAAGAAGGTTGAAATTACTTGTCAGAGGCACAAAACTTCTTTTAGCTTTAGGTAGGTGTCTATTACCAACAGAATCCAATCAGAGTTTAAATAATTGAATTAAAAAATCGTTCAACCGGACCTAAATGTTATATACAGTGGGGCAGAAAAAGTCTTTAGTCAGTCACCAATTGTGCAAGTTCAAGATGAGAGAGGCCTGTAATTTTCATCATAGGTACACTTCAACTATGAGATACAGAATGAGGGGAAAAATCACATTTTTTTTTATTTTTAAAGAATTTATTTGCAAAATATGGTGGTAAATAAGTATTTGGTCACCCACCTAGATTTCTGGCTCTCACAGACCTGTAACTCCACCTGTTTGAACTCGTTATCAGTATAAAAGATACATGTCCACAACCTCAAACAGTCAGACTCCAAACTCCACTATGGCCAAGACCAAAGAGCTGTCAAAGGACACCAGAAACAAAATTGTAGACCTGCACCAGGCTGGGAAGACTGAATCTGCAATAGGTAAGGAGTTTGGTGTGAAGAAATCAACTGTGGGAGCAATTATTAGAAAATGGAAGACATACAAGACCACTGATAATCTCCCTTGATCTGGGGCTCCACACAAGATCTCACACCGTGGGGTCAAAATGATCACAAGAACAGTGAGCAAAAATCCCAGAACTACACGGGGTACCTAGTGAATGACCTGCAGAAAGCTGGGACCAAAGTAACAAAGGACTTAAATCCTGCAGTGCCAGACGTGTCCCCCCGGTTAAGCCAGTACATGTCCGGGCCCGTCTGAAGTTTGGTAGAGAGCATTTGGATGATCCAGACGAGGATTGGGAGAATGTCATATGGTCAGATGAAACCAAAATATAACTTTTTGGTAAAAGCTCAACTTGTCGTGTTTGGAAGAGAAAGAATGCTGAGTTGAATCCAAAGAACACCATACCTACTGTGAAGCATGGGGTGGAAACATCATGCTTTGGGGCTGTTTTTCTGAAAAGGGACCAGCACGACTGATCCGTGTAAAGGAAAGAATGAATGGGGCTGTAACAGTTCGTAGACATGGGAAGGAAGGAGGCAGGAACCGGCAAACATTCAAACAACTTTAATAATAAATGAATAAACAAAACGAAAGTAAACCGTGGGCAGCCCCTCACGGACGACTGCCCGCACACACATAATAAAACGTAAACAAAACACAACATAAATTCCAGGCCCGTTCCTCTCTTCTCCTTCACTTGTGTCGCTCGTCCTTATATGCCTCCGAGCTCCCACATGAGAGGACTCGAGTCGAGATCACAGGGGACGCTCATTATCAGTCACACACCGGTCTCCACTCGCTCCTCCCACATCACTCGTTCGTCCACCTCGCTACAGGAGCCATGTATTGTGAGATTGTGAGTAAAAACCTCGTTCCATCAGCAAGGGCACTAAAGATGAAATGTGGCTAGGTTCCACAGGCACCGAAGGAGTGGCTTCGTAAGAAGCATTTCAAGTTCCTGGAGTTGCCAAGCCAGTCTCCAGATCTCAACCCCATAGAAAATAATTGGAGGGAAGTGAAAATCCATGTTGCCCAGTGACAGCCCCAAAACATTACTGCTCTAGAGGAGATCTGCATGGAGGAATGGGCCAAACTACCAGCAACAGTGTGTAAAAACCTTGTGGAGACTCACAGAAAACGTTTGACCTCTGTCATTGTCAACAACGGGTATATAACAAAGTATTGAGATGAACTTTTGTTATTGACCAAATACTTATTTTCCACCATAATTTGGAAAAAAAATCAGACAATGTGATTTTCTCATGGTTGAACTTTAATGATGAATTTTATGAAGTTTATTGTACATCACACAAAAGATGGAAAAATCTTTTGTAAAATCTTATGTCCTTGTTGAATAAAATTAATAATTTAAATTAAATAACCCCAAAGTTTTGAACCATAGTGTGTAAATAAAACAAATGGCACACTCACTGTTCCTTCCAAATCTACCTTCGAATTTTCATTTTACTGCTAACATGAAATGTATGAAAACATATTCCTGTGAAATATTTCTGCTCTTTCCTCTCTGGATTTCCACGCTTCATCTGTCACAGGTAATCTACATAAATTTCCTATAATGAGTGAATGACAGGAGAAAAAACATTCCCTAAAGAATCTGTCTATCAATGCCATCATGTCCTGTACTGCAAAAGGGGAAGCATAGGACACATTTAATTAATATCCTTTCATTTCGTTCAGTTGTGTTTATCAGTCATATTGGTTATAAAGTGAATTGCAGTATTTGCTGTGGTTCAAATTACCCAAAAGTAGACACCACACGCATAAACATGATCATCTTGAAGAGGAAGTCCCGGGTCCCCAAGCAATCAATGACTGGATGGTTGAACAGGTGGGATGGTGTCTCATTTGAAAGTGTGAGGATGTGACAGTGTTTGAAGGTCAGTGCTGATGGTCACACCTGTTTAGACTCTGCAGTTTAATCATTCTAATGACTGATGAAATACACCACCTACTCATTAATAATAGCATTTCTAAATAGAATATCTGAAATAACAGCTGTGTCTCAATTCAGAGGCTGCATCCTTCAAAGGCCACGAAGGTCAGATCGAGTATAGTTAAATGTGACAAAAGTTCACACTTGTTTCTCTGAAAAACAGTGCTACAGCTTAGTTATTCTATATTGAAATCCGCGTTCAGTGTCGGAATGTCTGTTTTTGTTTTGGCCTGTGTGATCCCGCCCACTGCCAATTTACCCACTAATATTTCACCACATGGTAGATAACACAGCATTTTGAAACAATAGAAGCCAGCAAACAAACTGGGTCACAGATCGCAGATTCTACCCGACCTAAAAAGCCTCAGCATTCGTCTAAAATTCTCTATGGAGAACATAATGGGAACATATTAAAACGCGGATAAATCAACTCATCAACTTATAGTGTGTAAGTCTCCTCGCCTTCCATCGTCAATTGTGCTCCCATCTGTTACATGTCCTCAATCTGGCAACAACACTCTCTAATATTTAGAATTTGAACTGCCGTACTATTTCAGCCGCTATTTTCACAGGAAACAAAGGACACATTTGGAGGCCGCATTTGAAGGAGCCTTCGATTGGGACAGCCTTCGCCGAGCCGCTCTAAAGCAATAGGCCTTCAAATGCGGCCTTCGAAAGGTGTGGTACAAGGCAAGCAACAATAGAAACACAAGGGCCAAGGTAACAAGTTAACGAGACACACCTGGGGCAGGGGCATGGCCACAAGGGTGGCACGGGGTGGCAGCTGCCACCCTAAAAATTTGCTTTGCCACCCCAGATCAGACAGGCTACTGATGGTTTATGGTGGGTGTTGGCTTACCTTCCCCCCATCGGCTTTTATTAAAAAAAAGTTTATCTTACTTTAATCGATTGGGTTACGAAAAGCACTCATCAAATATGATCTATAATTCTAGTCTGATGTCTTTATAGCCTAGATAAAGTACATTTCTACCCCTGCAGGAAGCTAGTGTACAAGGCAGATCGGTATAAATCCATAGCATGTAGCTCCGTTGTAGCAGCAGTGCGGCGATCGTTTCCACACAGAGTCTATTTTTTGCTGTACTGCACGCGCTGAATTAAAGTGACAGGGCATTGTTCGCAATAAAATAAACATATATTGAACTTTCATATACATATACTAAAATTCAATATATGGCCTAATTTCACCACAGATGCATATAATGTAAAGTCTACTCTGTTTCAAAGTCAACACATGAAACAGCTTCGAGTAGGCTAAAGCAAGGAAAACGACATCTTAAGGTAAACAAGGAAACATAATGGAGAGCACTCGTTCTTTCTTGGAGGTGGAGAAACAAAGTTTTTATGACCTGCAGGATTTCTTGTAACAAGATTTAAAAATGAAAGAAAAGACTATAATTTTTTTGTCAATTATACAATTTAATGTAAAATGTTTTTGTTTAACACAGGCCTATGTTTAAATATTTTTGCCACTTGCGTGAGTAACATAATATACATCTAAAGTACTATGCTATATAAATATAAAGCTTAATGAATAAAACGTTGTTTAGGCTAAATGTAGGCCTAGTGCGTTTAAACGTGACATCTATGAAAGAGTGTATTGCAATGCTGACATGCCATCATGTTCAGTAACGTTTGGATTTGTAAATAAAAATAATGAATAAATGTTGTGTTTGTAGTATACAACCGCAGACCAGTTCTGCTCCTGCATCGCATATAGCCTACGCACCGCGTTTGTGTGAAACAGGTGTAATGTTTTACAAACGATTTAAAAACTTTAATTTTAAAACTATTGAGTGTAGAGTACATTTAGAAAGTCTAAACTTTGTACTTTTTGTTACGTCTTGTGGGATACTAAACGAAAGGCTTACATCCAGAGTTTTTTAAACCAAAAAGAAAAGGAAAATCAGAGAGTGGAAGGTGCAGATAAGACAGAAAAATCTATACGTACAAATTAAGTTGTGGAAGGCAGCAGAGAAGATGGAGTGGTGGAAGAAAGTAATATAGAAATGGATGACAAAGAGCTAGATAGAGGTGATGAGACAGAAGAAATACAGCATGAAGCGAGTGAAGAGATGGAAGAGAGAGGACTAAGGGTGAAAGAGAGCTCAGACATTGAAAGAGAAGAGAGAGAGCTTGAGACACCAGCACCCTGTGTGTCAGGTGCCCATGGTATGTTGTGTTCAGTGTTCATTTATTTGTATAACCTATAAGTTCTGATTTGATCTGCCCTTGTAAACCATATATTATGGTTACAATCAGTGCTTTTGTTATTAGGATCTGGTGAGGCAAGATACTTGATGACTTTAGATTGGCATCTTGTTGCACTAAAACCTTTTTTAAATTATATATATATATATATATATATATAGTTAAAAAAAGGTTTTAGTGCAACAAGATGCCAATCTAAAGTCATCAATATATATATATATATATATATATATATATATATATATATATATATAATATATAGATATAGATTAAGATATATAGATATGTGTTGGTGATTGAATGCATCACATCTTAATCTAAATGCACTACAAATAAAGCAGTACTTGATGCATTGAGGCTTACAGTATATTCATATATAATCTTTTTTTTTTTTTCAAGCTTTGTAAATGAATATTGATATGAACTTGTACTCACTTTAAGTTTCCACTCCAGCTATCAGGTTCAGGCAAAATCTATCACACAGCAGTCTTTGATCTTTATAGACCATTAAAAAATGTGTGCCCCGTGTATATACACTGAATATGTATATTATTACTTGAATCCACAAGAACCATGCAAGGACGCTTGCTTCAGTGTTGCCACCCCTCATAGTTCTCATGCCACCCCCAAAAATAATTTTCTAGATCTGACCTAGGGAAGACAATCAAGGTGGAAAAAATGACTACAAAATGGGACAGTAAACAGGAAGTAGTTTCGTTTTGAACAGTTTTATATATTGAATTACTATTGTATTATATTATTGTAATTATTATTAATAATTGCAAATATAGTGTTAGAAATAATATTTCTATATAAGTAAATAGTTTTTTTAATGGTTGTTTATTTTTACTATTTCTATTATTTCCTTGCGTAATATTTTGCTTTTTGAATTTGGGTCAACCTCAACTTCCTCAATAATGCAATAAAAATAGATGCACCTGTTAAATACGAGAGTATTCAGAAGCCTTTAATCATCATCTCCACTCTCTTATATGAGATACAGCAAGAAAAATATGATGTGATGTAGTTTACAGAGAATAATATTGTGGCTTACAGCTGTAGTGACGCACACCAACAGTGTTCAACAATGAGCCAATCTTACACCTTTAAACTCGTGAGACTTCACTGCAGGAGCTGTGATCACGATGGCAGGCACATCCAGATAAAGTTTACACCCTGAGGAGGCAGAGCTGGCTGATGTGACCTCATCTTAAAAGGGCCAAGCTGACAGAGATGGCGGGAACGCCTCCTGTGACTGGCTCAGTGCTTCCTCTTCACGGTTTTGAAATGACAAGACTTTAAAGAGCACTAAAGCGAGTCACAGTTTTGAATACAGGTTCAGGTTTTCTTCCCCTGTCAACAGACCTGATTTAACTGCAATTGTCTACTATAGTAGCATGACTATTATGTGATTATTGTGCATCTTGTTGTCTATTATGCATCTGCGTTCTGTGTGGTCATCCCCTTTTGCCTGTCACTCAGAAGTAAAAAAAAAAATAATGAAACTAAAGCACTTCTCTCCAGTTGAATGAAAAAAGGGTTCCGCGTTTTAAGGTCATTTCCAATTATTTACAGCACAGTTTACTGGTATTTTGGTACTGATGTGGGAATGGTATATCTTACAAGTAAAAAGACAGAACACCATTGGTTGTATGGACAACACATATGTGTGTATTTACCAGCAGTGTTGGGTAAAGATACTTTTAGAAGTAATGCATTACAATATTGGGTTACTCCCTTAAAAATTAACTAATAGTGTTACTTAGTTACTTTTTAAGAAATGTAATGCATTATATTACTTTTGCATTACTTTTTCTCACCTGGGCTTTTTTGCTTTTTTTATCACTTTATTATTTTACTGATTATTTATGAAATAGTTATATCATTCGAGGTCCTGTGGACACTTTCTCTCTCTTTCTTTCTTTTTTTTTTTTTTTGCCCATAGAATAACTGTTTTAGCTGAGCCAAGTACATAATGCATTTCACATACTTTTAGCACCTCCATATATCATCCAATTATACGGATGGTAATTATCTCAAAATAGGTGACAGTATTTTTTTTTTACCTAATCAAAATGATGCTGGATGCCAATTTGATCATTTTTCATCAGATTTTTAAAAAGTGAGAAATGCTGAGATCACACAGCATACCCTGAGGAATTTTGAAAACTTTAATTAAGAGTTCAGTCATTTTGCTCTAACTTGCAAGCTTTTAATGATCCCCCTGCGCTTGGTTTTTGTGATAATATTGTCACGCCTTAGAGTTATCATTTGTGGGCTTCACTGAACACTCATGTTTATGGTTTGGGGTTGGTAAGATTTTTTAAAGTGTTTGAAAAGAATCTGATCTCAAGGCTGCATGTATTCTGTCAGAATATAATAATATATATCTGTAATTATCTCTGCGGTTATCTCTATTACATTTTTAACCTTACAAAAGAGAAAAGTTGAATAAGTTCAAAGGGAAAATACATTTTGAGAGCTCCTTTAAGTGAAATATTAAGTCGTCACAGATCAATATAGAGAACAGTGCAGTCACTTCAGCACACACATCACTGTCATCATCAATCATCATCATCTGGCTGAGTAAACTGACTGCTGGATTTTCAGATCAGACTGCATCTTGTGTGCGTCATTTTTAGATCCAGTGCGAATTAGTTGTGACAGACTTCACAGCTCTGTGGTGTTTATGGTGGGTGGTATGGACTCTTGAATAGATCACACATTCTCTCACTCTCTTTCATGGTTTAGACAGACTGAAAGAATAGAAGCCTCTGAGTCTCGAGTCAATCTGTTAAAGTAACGTGTGACAACTTGAATTGAATGCATTATAAACTACCCAATCAAACTTTCTGTTTGGGTATACTGTTGATTTTAAATTGGCTGATTTGCGTAATATATATCTGATGCCAGTCTGTGTTTGAAAGTGCAGAGGCACTTTCGTTCTCGCTCAAGACTCACGACGCCTAAACCTTTAAAGTCCCTGTAAAGGCAATTCTGAGATTTGTTTCTAAACACATTAGAAATGTTAGAAATGTATTGTTGAAACACATTACAAAGACGGTGAACTGTACTGAATTCAGAAGTTAGACTGTTAAGAAGTTTTTCACCATTGCTGTGTTGTTGATTTTTTGGGCGGGGCTAAAACGGTGGCTCGATGACGCACTGGAGCCGCTTGGCATGTGGCCCCTCCCCCACAACTAGAGCACATTCGCAATTTCGCATCAGTTCACCCACGAGTTACTGTCAGTACCGTTAGTTACTAGAGCCTACAACTTACAAAACAGCCTACAAAAAAAAGACGATCTCAAGAAGAGGTGGATTAATTTTGTGAACAGCTACCTTGATGGAGTGCTGACGATCACCACCAACACCTGCCTCTGCAGTGACTTTACACCGGATAGTTTTACAAACTTTCATCGGCAACAACTGGGATTCACTGATAATCCGCTGCAGAATGGGGCCGAACCGACTATCTCCAGCCCCGACCTTCATCCTTCCGTCCCGCCAACATCTGGTGCCGTCGTGACTCGTGAGCTGTACTTGAGTATTGTTGTTGTCTTGTGTGTTTACGGCCGCTTTCCCGCGAGTGGGTGTGGTTTCGCCGCTGACAGCGGACATGTCCCCAGCGTTTGAGAGCAGAGAATGCTGCTTATTTTTTCAAGATTTCGATAAGATATTTTATGTACTTAGCGGATTTTTTTATGATTCAAATTTTTGATTAATAACACATTTAACTGTGGTGTGAGAAACTCAGAACACATGTTTAATTTTGACTTTACAGGGACTTTAAATGCCATTGCAGCTTTTTCTCTTGTTGTGAATACTACGCCTTTCAAATATCTTTGAGTTGATGTTGTAGTGTATCCTCATATGTCTCAGTATATCCCAAAGTTAAACATTTATTTTACACTGATGTATAAACGTAGCCTGACTAGTATAAACGTAAATATCCATATATAAACTTGCCAACTATATCCAACCCAGATCAAACCACCTTTGATTCTGGCTAAACATTGGTGTAAAGACGTAATGAACTCCGTTGTTTTATGATGTTTCCTGGGGTGCACTTATAATGTTAGAATGCTTTTTACATCAAAAATTGTCATAATTTATAAATAAAAGTCATTTTTCCCTCCCTGATTTTAGCCTCTGCTCTGCTCTGTTTTAAGGGGCGTGTCTGCTGTGAGAGTTCAGTGTAAACACCCACTGCTGTGATTGGCTAATGTCTTTCTATTTGAAATAGTACTACACTCTCTTTTAGTGCGTTTTTTACTATTACAGTTCTCATGGTTAACTAATCGTGAAAAGTGTTGCATTACATTGATCTATGGCATCATAATTAGATCATGGCATGAAAGTTTGCAGTGATTATTGTAGCAGATGTTGAGCTCATGAATGCAGCGATCTCGTCATTGCAACTCAGTTTCTGTACACTAACGAATGCTTTCATCTTCACTAACAGTGCAAACGTGATATAGTTAAGAGATTTATTGAATAAAACGGGAGTGCTAAACGCAGTTTGATTGACAGCTGCAGCGAGCGCTGCAAGGAGCTTTCTTTGATCGCTTCCTTTATATAATTGAATCACTGTCAAACAACAGATTATTTTCATCCTACTAAGAGAAACAATTTGACGTTTAGTCACTGGTTTGATTTACTGGCACATAGACAAAGAACATCTGACTACATGAATCATTAGGCTCCATTTCAGATCAGGCATTAGAATGAACACAGTTACTTACATTACTGTTGCATTACTGTTGAGCCCAGGCACTGCACAATATTGTGTAATCCTCAACAGCATGTTTATTGCTCGGTAGCTCGATCTGGTTGTCTATCTATGTTACGTGCGCGAATCGGTGGGCGGGGCTAAACAGGCATTGATGAAGTAGGCGTGGTCTTCTTCTGCAGAGGCGGAGTTTGACCACACTGACGTCACAGCCTGGCACATTCTGAGATCTCTCATTTGCTGGGCCTGGTGTCTATAAAATCTTTTCTTTGACTAACAAGGAACTTTCCAGCACCGAAACTTACAAGGATATCACAATTAACTTTTTATATATCAAAGGCTCAAAGGAAAGTTGATTTCTCAATTCATGACCCCATGTTTAAACATCTAACAAAGTATAGACGCTAAAAAAAATTTAAAAAATCTGTACATTTCAAGTAAGCCTATATTTTACCTTCTTTTTATTTAACATAATTTAACTATATTATTTAATACTTTATTTAATTGTATTATAATTTTTAAAAGTCTTGAATAAAACAATTTAGAACTACCTGAACACGATAATTCAGTATATGACCTATTTGCAGTTACTCCCTGATTCACTGTTAATCTGCTCATTTTATATATAGTTGCTCTAAACAGCTGTATTTATTCATATTTAATCTGCCATAAAGTAGATACTGTGTAACTTTTGTCATAAAAAAATGATTTAATTGCAGAGGTGAAAAATGTGATAGCAATATATTTAAAGAGATTTTGTTGAGCCAGTGTAGTCAGTATTTTGTTCTAGGGTAATGTGTTATCAGTAGCCTGTGTAACTAGCTTTCAATGCTGCTCAAACCTCACAGTTACACAACACTGACAGTTTGATGCTGGAATGCAGAATTAGGACCACAGCAGGTACACACACACACACACACACACACACACACACACACACACACACACGCACAGACAAACACACACACACACACACACACACACACATGTTGTGTTTCCATGTTTTATGGGGACATTCCATAGGCGTAATGCATTTTATACTGTACAAACCGTATTTTCTATCCCCTACACTGCCCCTGCCCCTAAACCTACCCATCACAGGAGACATGCTGCATTTTTACATTTTCAAAAACATCACTTAGTGTGATTTATAAGATGTTTTCCTCATGGGGACCAAAAAATGTCCCCACAAGGACAAAAATTTGGATATTGCCATCTTTGTGGGGACATTTTGTCCCCATACCGTAGGGATTACCAGTCCACACACACACACACACACACACACACACACACACACGCACACAGACAAACACACACACACACACACACACACACACACACACACACACACACACACACACGCACACAGACAAACACACACACACACACACACACACACACACACACACACACACACACACACTCTGTTCACTATCTTTGTGGGGACTCTCCAATGATGTTATGTTTTTTATACTGTACAAACTGTAAAACCGACCTATCACACAAAACTTAAAGCATTTTTTACATTTTCAAAAAAGAAAAAAACATTCTCTATGATTTATCTCCTTGTTTCCTCCTGGGTACCTCAATTTAGGTTCCCACGGTGACACACGTCCCTATTAGTCTGTGTGCATTCAGGTTGAAGTCCCCATCGGGATAGAAAAACATGAACACACACACAAACACACACACACACACACACGTTGGTATGCTACATCACATGGGATTTGTCAGACATGCATGCAGTAGTGCATGCACATATACTTGCATACAGACAGTATGCACATTTAAAAATGCACCTATAATAGTGCATACTGCCAAATAATTCTTAGACAGGAACAAAATCATGTCTGGCCTGCATAAAGTTCAGATCAGAACCCCACTGAAGACCTCTGGAATGAAATACAAACTGCGAGTCATGAGCAATCACCTAACATCAGCACTTGAACTCACTGATGCTCGCGCGCGAGCACAAATGGGAGCAAATCTCTTTATCCAACATCCAGTGTCAAACCTTCCCAGAAGAACGGAAGCAAAGGGAGGTCCAGTTATCTATTAACAGCAGAGGCACCTGAAGGTAACCAGAGGCCCTGGGCTATGGTAGGTATGAGGATGAAAAGAAAATGCTATAAAAATGTTTGAAATGTGAATGTTGAATTTGAATATCAACACCAGAAATTAAACATGAACTCATAATTCATCAGCAGTAGATCAAAGCAATTGCTTGCCATTATTGCGAGCTATTGCAAACTGCTCTGAAAGGAGCAGTAGCATCTATGTACCGCGTTTTTACTTTAAAACCTGCTCACAATTTAATTAAATCATAATCATTTAAGTTTATCACATTAAGCCATATTAAGTGATTCCTGTTTTCCATCAACAAATGAAGACTTTGAAGCAAAGCAGCAATGGAAGACAGTGACTGGATATAAAACCTTCAGATAACTAGCTGTCCATTCCAGGCTTTTCCGAAAAATACGATTGCGAATCCTGAAAATATACAGGTGTGTGAGTTTTTTTATAGAATGAAATTGTCACTGCTGTAAACTCCCATATAATTATTTGAAAACTATTCTTTTCGTGCAGCTATAGTAGCCCCCTGGGCCTCAGGGCCCTAATGCGCCCCTGAATAAAACACAGCTTTTAGTGTTTGGGTTACTGTACACATACCTTTGACCATGTAGTGCATTTAGTTATAAATACACACACAAATACTAAAATTAGCCACATTCATATCCCTTGGGCAAAATGTCACCATCAATCTACACAGAGAATGTGCTGATGAAGAAGAAATCATTGATAATGTATAAGAGAGCCAGGACTGCAGAAATCACAGACAGACATTATTTTTAAGATGGCATGTTTTATAAAGAAATTTGATTGATGAAAAAGAAAACACTCCAAAGTTTACAGAATCACTTCAGGGATTTGTCTGAATACTGCTGTACAGACTCCTTTTTTTCTTTGAGTATTTTTAGGGTGTGTTCACATTTGTAGTCCAGTTCTCTAGGTTCTTTTGATCAGGACAAAAAAAGAGAAATATATAGTACTGGTTCACTTAGAGTTCACATTGTCATTATTGACACTGAACCTAATTTGAACAACACACTGCTTTAATGACATATTTTGTGACAGAACTTGTCAAACATAAAAAACAATGCTGTTTGCAGGGCTAAATGTGCCTTTTATTGCCAAAAGTTTTGGGACGCCTGCCTTTACATGCACATGAACTTTAATGCCATTCTATACTTAATCCATAGGGTTTAATATGGAGTTGGCCCACCCTTTGCAGCTATAACAGCTTCAACTCTTCTGGGAAGGCTTTCCACAAGGTTTAGGAGTGTGTTCATGGACATTTTGACCATTCTTCTAGAAGCACATTTGTGAGATCAGGCCCTGATGTTGGACGAGAAGGCCTGGCTCTTAGTCTCCACTTTAATTCATCCCAATCGGGTTGAGGTCAGCACTCTGTGCAGGCTAGTCAAGTTCATCCACACCAAACTCGCTCATCCATGTCATTATAGACCTTGTTTTGTGCACTGGTACGCAGTTATGTTAGAACAGAAAGGAGCCATCCCCATGAAATTGTCCACAATGTCTTGGTATGTTGAAGCATTAAGAGCCAAGACCAACCCCTGAAAAACAACCCCACACCATAATCCCACCTCCACCAAACTTTACACTTGGCACAATGCAGTCAGGCAAGAACCATTCTCCTGGCAACCACCAAACCCAGAGTTGTCCATCTGATTGCCAGACAGAGAAGCGGGATTTGTCACTCCAGAGAACACGTCTCCCACTGCTGTAGAGCACAGTGGCGGCGTGCTTTACACCACTGCATCTAACGCTTTGCATTGCACTTGGTGATGTAAGGCTTGGATACAGGACCACATCGTGGCTGAGTTTCAGTTGTTCCCAATTGCTTCCTCTTTGTAACAATACCACTAACAGACTTATTGCACAGATGGCAACCTATCACGTTGCTGATTCTTGAATTCACTGAGCAATGATTTGGAGGGGTGTCTCAATACTTGTGGCAATATAGTGTATGTGCATATAAACATAGTTTCTGAAAACATTATATATGGGGTGTCCAAACACGGTCCTTGAGGGCCACGGTCCTGCACAGTTTAGTTCCAGCTTACCTCAACTCACCTGCCTGGAAGTTTCTAGTATGTCTAGTAAGACCTTGATTAGCTGGTTTAGGTGTCTTTAATTGGGGTTGGAGCTCTACTTTGCAGGACAGTGGCCCACCAGGAGCCCTCTTTCAATTCACAAGTGGAGATGCAGTTATTTATAGGTTTGTATAATAATATGATGTAAGTGTGCAGAAACAGATGCAGAAAAATACCTACCGCATTTTCATGGCTGAATGTATCAGGGCCTAAGGAAGATTTTTTTTCCAAAATGACCTAGTTGGTGGGTTGCTAAGAGGTAGATGGAGCGCAACAGAATGGAACAGGATGTACACCTCAAGAAGTGGACACATCTTAAATGCAGTGCTTTTGATGCAGCCACTCCAACTAGATAAATCAGGCATACGTAAAAACAGCGTGATCATGTTATCAGGTACCCACATTCAATCTGTTAGAATCAATTGTGCACAGGCTCCACAAGTCACTTGAAAGCTTCTGGCTGATTGGAAGAGCATGAGAGAGAATGTGTGTACAAAGAGCAAGAGCAGAGGGTACAAAATTAAATGTAGTTGTTTATTAGACCTCTCTGAGATATAATGCTTTTATGCTATTGATTGCTGAATGTACATTTAACATTTAGATTACAATGCCAAGATAGTGGAACTAGTACACACAAGACACCAATCATGTCTATATTGCAGAAAACATTCATATTTACAGAACTCATAGAAAAATATGTCCCTGTATAAATGTGTTTAAAAAACTAAATAGGACAGGGAAGTATATATAACATCATACACTATAATACACCAGAGTGTATTTTTATAAGCTAATGACTGAAGTATTAAAAATATATATATATTTGTACATTTTATATCAGTTTTTTGATGGTCTCCCTCCATCATACATGTCAAATAGATTTTCAGTTACTGTAGCTTCTTATGCAACTGCTGCTATAATATTTACAAGTCAATAAAATATTGAGCATTTTCACCAGAGGGCATTCCTCCTCACAGAATATTTTCAAGACATCATGACAGACATTATGCAGTGCTGTGCAGGAAAATTTAGAGACTGATTTTTTATCGTCTCATTAGGTTGAAGGTGCAGTCACTGTAATATTTAGATACACATCTAGTAAAAGTAGTCTCTGCTCATTCAAGGTTACATTTATTTGATGAATAATACATTAAAGCACTGATAATGTGAAATGTGACCCTGGTCATAAGGGTGAATGTTTTGCATAATAAATAGACTTTCCATTGATGTATGGTATGTTAGGATAGGACAATATTGGGCCGAGATACACTTCGATCGTCTTGAATCTGAGGGTGCAAAAAAGGCTAAATATTGAGAAAATCACCTTTAAAATCGTCCAAATTATAAGTCCTTCCTTAGCAACTTATATTACTAATAATAATACATTTATGATATATTTACGATAGGAAATTTACATCTTCATGGAACATGATCTTTACTTAATATCCTAATGATTTTTGCCATAAAAGAAAAATCAATCATTTTGACCCATACAATGTATTGTTGGCCATTACCACAAATATACCCGTGCGACTTATGACAAATATAATTTCAATATAATTGAAAGAAACTATTTCTATTATAATATATTGAAAACATATATATATTTCTGTGAGGCAAAGCTGAATTTTCAGCATCATTCCTCCAGTCTTCAGTCACACGATCCTTCAGAAATCATTCTAATATGATTTGGTACTCAAGAAACATTTCTTATTATTATTATTATTATTATTATTATTATTATTATCAGTGTTGAATACAGTTGTGATCCTTACCTTTTTTTTAGGATTCTTTAATGAATAGAAGTTTAAAAAAATTTAAATAATATTTTGTGACATTACACATTTCTTCACTGTCACTTTTAATGAATTTAATGATAATTTCTGAACAAAAGTATTCATTTCTGTCCTACTGACCCCAAACTTTTGAACGGTGTAGAATCTAAGTTTCTGCTCTGACTTCAGTAAGATAACACTAAGAAGAGGGTGATGACTTGAGTTGCAGATGGTTTCCACATTTAGTAGAGAAGGTGAGAAGCTGTGAGTGTGTTCACAGAAAGACATTTACATTTCTACACCAGAGACTGTAGGTGTGAGAGCATATGTATGCATGTCTCGGTTTCACTAAGATGATCATTTTAAATAATTACTGCTCTGCTAGACGTAGGAGCCGCATTTAATGACGTTTGGTTTATTTTAAGACACTGCTCTAGGCAAAACCTTATACATTCTGCATTGAACCACTTTATTCCTTCACAATATGGATTTCTTACATAGTACTTAAGTTGTAAATGGTAAGATATTTATTACATATTATTAGTACATTTACAGAAGAGCTACACATTACTAAGAGAGTTACATCTACTCCAAATGGAATATGAAATGTTTAATCACTATGCAGTCAAACAATTAATGTGGTGTTTAAAAAGATGCCCAATGCTCACACATGACTGTCCCATTCCCACTTGAGGATATTCCGCAAAATACTTGTTTGCCATCAAACCTTGAAAGCTATTTTTTAAAACATAAAACAATGAAAGTTCAGTCGCCATTTACTCACCATCATGTCGTTGGGGTCGGCCAAACCGCTATGACTTAGTTTTTTTTCTGTGGAACACACAATTCTGAAAAGTTTATTTTTTGTCCATATAATGAAAGTCAATGAGGTTAGGGTTTGGACCCCACTGGCTTTCATTATATGGACAAAAAACATTTAAAATATCATATTTTGTATTCCGCAAAAGAAAGACAGTCAACAGGTTTGGAACAAAGGGTTTATAGACACATCTGTGAGCAAATGTCCACAGCGGTGCTTAAGGTCTGCTATGTATCCAGTGCAATCGCCTCGGTCATTCCTAAGTGGTAAGGTAAGCTCATTGACTCACACGTGTGAGATTGAGTCCACCACATCGACAGTTTCAGATTCCCAGCGTCCTCCCCGCAGGAGTCGGTTGAGTTGTCAGCGGCGCCTCCTGGAGATTTGTCTTGATTCTGCAGGCTGAATATTTTTGGGAGGGAGGCCAGAGCCAGCGCTGAGGCTGGGGACGGGCCACAGAGGCGTAAACGCAAAGCCTTGGCTGAGCGGTGGAGGTCACCAATAAAGCAGTAGCAAAAGGGGTTGAGAGAAGAGTTGGTGAGGCCTAACCATTGTGCAAAGGGCCTGGTCTGTAGGAGCCAGTCCGGTGGATGGCGCAGCTCGCGGTCCAGCCAAATATCAGTCACATACATAGGCAACCATGACAGAGCAAAGAGCAGCACCAAAGCTGTGACCATACGAGCGATCTGCCTGCGGCCCTGCAACCTTGTTTCATGAAGCGCCTGTGAACGGGGGTCCAGCTCTGTGAACCGACCCTCGGTGCCTGTGCTGCGCAGCCGGCGACACGTGAGGAAGGCTAGGGTGAGATTAAATGCAACAGGTAGGCAGTAGAGTGCGCTGAACAGCAGGACGTTGTAGGCCTGTCGCAAGAGTGGCTGAGGCCACACCTCTCCACAGACAGGAAGCACGATGGCCAGCCCTTCAATCAAAGCTACTTCATCACGCCTGGTAACTATTGCAACTGGCATGCAGATCACTGAGGAGATAAGCCACACGATTGTAACAGAGGCGAGAATGCGTCGACGAGTGAAGTAGGCTCGAGATTGTAGCGGCGAGTGAACCGCATAGTACCGGCTGATGCTAATGACCGTGATGCTCAGGACGCTGGCAGAAACGGACACCGCTTGCGTGAATGGCACCGCGCGACACAGGAAGTCGCCATACACCCAAGGCGTGTAGATGCGGTGGCCCAAGGTGACGGGCATGCACACGCAAACCACTGCAAGGTCGCACACCGCTAAGTTTATCAGCAGGCAGCGGGTGGCGCTCGCACCATACAGACGCACACTTCCATGCTGGCCAAGTAGGACTTTGATGGACATGACATTCCCAAAGAAACCCACAAGGAAGGAAATAGAGTAAAGGACAGTCAATATAATGGTGGCAGGCTCTCGGATGGTGAGGAACAGCTGCCATTCTAAAGCAGCATTATCCTGGAAGAAGAAGGAGCTGTTGAAGAAGCTGGCTGGAGTCGACCTGCTCTTGTTTTGAGGTTCACGTCGAAGGTCCAATGCCTTGGGAAGGTCGTAGAACTGGGTTGGTGGCTGATCTGGGGTCAGATTCATAGTGGTTTTCCCGTGATATTGAGTGGGTAGACTATAACAGAACTACATCATGACTAAACTACATGGTAACAGTTAGAATTTTTTACTTTGCTTCTCAGGTGCCAAAATTTCCATTCATGCACAAAAAAGCTTGAAGGTAATGACAAAAAAAAGCAGATGATCTCAAATCCATTGTTCTTCCCTTTGTCGTATCATTAACTCAAAGCCAACGCATCTCTTCTTCCACACAGTATTATATACACAATTCACTTTTACATCCCCAGACAATATGGATGACAACAAAAGCAAATAAGATCCTCTTCTTTATCTAATATGTATACCTCATCTTCATTTCTTTTATTTCTTCCCTCACATCTTGAGGTCATCTGTATCTTCATGTATGACCTGAAAAAGGACAGAGACAGTTACACACAGATATACACGGACATACACATTTATTCACATACCCCTGAAAATTATTTAGAAAAGTCGCAAACACTCACAAGTAAAAGCTTTCTAAATCCTTTCATTTATTCATACTTTCAGTCTCACGCTGCAACGTGTGTCTCCATATGGGGAATTGAGATTCCCTCATTAAATTGTGCTCAATTTTAAAGTTGCTAACAGCAGTAAATGAGACAGAAAGGTTTTTACTTTGTATAAATCAATAGCTTTATTTTCACCAATTCACCTGTCAATTGGCTATGCAGTAATGCTGATTTACAGTCATGAATGCTGCAAATGTTTCAATACATTAATAAAACTCTTGTACTTATAGGTAAAAATATATATTTTTATGAATATAAAATAAAAAAAATTATAATAACATGTATGACGATGAAGGTAAATCACAGTGACAATTAAGCAGTTCAATAAAGTGATTAAAATAGCTTATTAAAACACTACACCCTCGATTTAAATGTTAATGCTATCATTAATACATTTTAGATTTTATATATATATATATATATATATATATATATATATATATATATATATATATATATATATATATATATATATATATATATATATATAATTCAAAATGACGAGACGTTCAGCAGTCGACACAGAACAGAGCTAATTTTAGGCACAGTTGAATTTGAAATGGATATCCTACTTACTCGAACGATCAAGCGCTCTGAGGTATCTTCCAATAAGTCAAAAGTTAAGATATATACCCCAGGTAAAGATCAACATGGATACTTCCATTAAATTCCGCGCGGTCAGCCGTCAGGTACCTGTTCACGACCTCTGGTAAAGAAGATGAGTTATCGGTGGAGGTTCAAGGCAAGCCTCGTCTTTAACTGTGTTCGATCGCTGCGCACACGCGCCCCCTCGCGGCAACATCAACTCACTGACGCTTTCCTCCTGACTTACCCTGCTCATTTCCTGTGGCAACAATTAAGATTGCGTCCATATGCTTAAAGTAGCAGAATCATTTGAATGTTTAAGTTGCAAAGCGATGAAATGTAAATATTATGAAATTAATAAAAGCAGCCCACCCACCCCATGCAGTTCTTTATTTCTCTACTGTAAAAATCTCACTCTTATTAGCATATACATTTAAAAACAAATATTTGAACCTTCTAAGGCACAGGAAAACAAAGTATTTTGAAATTTGTATTTTTTTTTCTTCGTCAACACATTGTTTAGAGCATAATAAACAAATATATATTTGTTGTTGTTGAAAAATGATATTGTATTCACATGTCATTACAGGTATTGGCTAAAACAATGATATTTTTTCTACTTTTTTTTCATTCACCAATCAATTTTCAGGTTTCATGATTTTTTTGTAACCAAACTTTGTTTAAAGATGATTCTCAACTATGTTATGAAAGCTATAACATAATTACTTGATATACAATATGTAATAGGCTATGCCATACATGGGTTTTCCCATTCAATGCAATGTATCTATAGACTGTCTCTAATTTTCAAATTAGCAAAGCACGTGCTCTTTACTGGACACCCAGACTTAAAACTGTGTGTCAGAGAAATTCACTCAAATATAATGTTAAAATTAGTAAGCTACTTCCTCATTACACATATAATATATTGTCATGAAAATATTAATTGCACGTTGCACAATGTTAAGGGGCCAAAAAAGAAAGAAAAATGCTTTATTCATTATAATAAGAGAGAGCTCACATGTAGATCTACTGTAGATCTGCACCCGTTCATCCGTTAGGCTAATTAACTCCCACTCTGTTCTGGACGACAATGTTACTTTCACCTGAGTGTCAGCACATTTCATTTGATGTTTCTCCTTTTTCTGAATTCATTATACTGAAGTGTTTCCGTTTTCTGGCACACCATCTGTGCGGAATTTCTGTGCTCCGTCTGTGCCTACTGCAATTTCTCTGGGGGCATTATTCGTCCGTGATAAAGATGCAATTATACACAGCGTTGGTGGACCATATCTTAATTTAAACAACCAACTCGAATCACGTCACTGGAGCCTACACAACAGACTAACAAAAGTTCAAACTAATTTGGTTTACCCTTTTTTTATATATGAAAATTATAAACAAAACCAAGTTATGTTGTTAAATCTTCACGAACCTCAACAAAAGCTTCTCAGAGGCAGTGTTGTGATAACTAAAACTGACAAAGTGCAATAAAACTGCATCCAAAGTGCCAAAGAATACTCATACTCGCTTTCAAATAGGTGTTTGTTATTTTAAATCGATCTTGTTGCACATTTTAAACACAGATTAATTACGCAGTAAACCCATTAGAATCACCTTTTATGATGCCCTCAATATATAGGTGAGCAGGTGAGCCCAGAATATGAACGCAACGCGTTTTCTTTATATTGGGAAACCTTGGATTGTTAATTATATATATATTTAGCCTATAGGGCCTACTTGTTGAATTAAAATTCTGTGTTCATCTGCTTTCTTGTATAAACTAGGCCTATGCATCATCAATAAGGTATATATATTGAATTTGGTATTTTAATATCACTGCCTTACTGCATGAAAACTTACTATACAAACCTGGTCAAAATGACTGGCGGGCAACGGAAAGCCTTGTTTTGCCCTCCAGGTGGACGTTCCTACGTGTGTGACGTCACGTGAAGACAGCGCATTGGCCACGCCCACACAATCCAACCGATTTTTGCCCTGTCTCAAATGGCATTCATGTGAACTTTCGGTCTTGTGGACTTAAAATGGCCGCTGCTTCTTCCCGGCAGTCAAAACGACATTACGTCGTGAAAGTGCGGACTCAGGAAGACCGTGAGGGTTTAGGGTACCTTGGGTCAGGGCCTTTAATGGGTACATTTTGGGATCCTGACACTCAGTATGCATCAGTATGCCTATGTGTGCAGTAGCCTACTAAATATTTTGTCACTGTTAAGTCAAATATCAGTTTTTATATATCATATTATTTCCTATTGCTATTATGTTCCCCTTTAGTGGGAGTAGATTTCAGTGTACAAACCCGATTCCAAAAAAATGGAACACTGTACAAATTGTGAATTAAAACAATGCAATGAGGTTGAAGTTTGAAATTTCAATATTTTATTCAGAATACAACATAGATGACATCCAATGTTTAAACTGAGAACATTTATAATTTTAAGGTAAAAATAAGTTGATTTTAAATTTCATGGCATTAACACATCTCAAAAAAGTTAGGACAAGGCCATGTTTAACACTGTGTGGCATTCCCTCTTTTTATAAAAGACTGCAAACGTCTGGGGACTGAGGAGACAAGTTGCTCAAGTTTAGGAATAGGAATGTTGTCCCATTCTTGTCTAATGCAGGCTTCTAGTTGCTCAACTGTCTTAGGTCTTCTTTGTTGTATCTTCCTCTTTATGATGCGCCAAATGTTTTCTATGGGTGAACGATCTGGACTGCAGGCTGGCCATTTCAGTTCCCGGATCCTTCTTCTACGCAGCCATGATGCTGTAATTGATGCAGTATGTGGTCTGGCATTGTCATGTTGGAAAATGCAAGATCTTCCCTGAAAGAGACGACGTCTGGATGGGTGCATATGTTGTTCTAGAACTTGGATATACCTTTCAGAATTGATGGTGCCTTTCCAGATGTGTAAGCTGCCCGTGCCACACGCACTCATGCAACCCCATACCATCAGAAATGCAGGATTCGGACCGGAGCGTGAATAACAACTTAGGTTGTGCTTGTCCTCTTTAGGACATGGCATCCCAGTTTTCCAAAAAGAACTTCAAATTTTGATTCGTATGACCACAGAACAGTTTTCCAGTTTGCCACAGTCTATTTTAAATGAGCCTTTCCCCAGAGAAAACGCTTGGATTATGTTGAGATAAGGCTTCTTTTTGACCTATAGAGTTTTAGCCGGCAACGGCCAATGGCACGGTGGATTGTGTTCACGACAATGTTTTCTTGAAGTATTCCTGAGCCCATGTTGTGATTTCCATTACAGTAGCATTCCTGTATGTGATGCAGTTCTGTCTAAGGGCCCGAAGATCACGGGCAGTATGGTTTTCTGGAGATGATAACTTCAAACTATTTGCAGTTTTTCTCTGAGAATCACCTTTCTGATTGCTCCACTATTTTTCGCTGCAGCATTGGGGGAATTGGTGATCCTCTGCCCATCTTTACTTCTGAGAGACACTGCTACTCTGAGAGGCTGTTTTTATATCCAATCATGTTGCCAATTGACCCAATAAGTTGCAAATTGGTCCTCCAGCTGTTCCTTATATGTATATTTAACTTTTCCGGCCTCTTATTTCTACCTGTCCCAACTTTTTGGAATGTGTAGCTCTCATGAAATCCAATATTTGGCGTGACATTTCAAAATGCCCCACTTTCAACATTTGATATGTTATCTATATTCAATTGTGTATAAAATATAAGTTTGAGATTTGTAAATTATTGCATTCCTTTTTATTCACAGTTTGTACAGTGTCCCAACTTTTTGGTAATCGGGTTTGTAAAATAACATGTGCTCTGTCTCAATTGCCTGTATCCACTTTTGTGTCCTAAAATGCTATTTTTTGGGGGGTCGACAGTCAGAAATGACAAGGAGACTGCTTCATTCAATACAATTAAGTCAATGGAGATGGTTGGATTGTTTGCCCCAGTGGGTGTGGTTTTCAGATTATGATGCATGCTATTCTTTAATATTGAGAACGATTTTTAGAACTATCTTTATCGTTATCTTAACAGAATCCCTCAGAACGATGTTTTTTTCAGCTAATAAATAAAACATTGACAGACAATAATCCACCGTTTTAAAGAGCTTTTTTTCAGAATTAAATTGACATATTTAACATTACCTGAAAGCAACTTAGATTACTTTTTTTGTTGTTGTTTTTGTGTGTTTGTAAATGAAAACGAGGCTGTTGTGTAGCTGGGTGTCGACTGTGCAGTCAATGCAATACTGATGGGGAAAAAAATCTCTCCAGAAAACATGGAGACAATTACACGTGACAGGAACTTACAAACTAGCATTGAACGGATAGCAGGCCTTTGTATTACAGACAGTTTTTTATGCACAAAAACGTATATATATATATATATATATATATATTTTTTTTTTTGGTCTATTTACTTCTTTTGTAAACCCAACTACTCATTCCAGTATAGGCTATGTGAAAAGAACAGCCTGGGCCCTGGAAAATCTGCTATACACATTCTTCTAACGATATTTATGAACATTTATGGGTGAATATGAAAAAATATTTTTGGGCAAACCATACATTTAATACCAAATCAATGTCTATACTAGTGATATCAATGTGTTTTCAATGCTTTATATAATAATGGCTTTTTACAGACGGCATCCCAGGAACAACACACACGTTTAGACGTCTTTTCTCTATGGCATTTAAACATTTAGCAGTTTATTAACAGCCCAACTGCATTTATTTTGTTGCTCTACTACAACATTATCTATTTTTTAATGTACACCTGTTCACAGACTTCATGCAGTTTTCAACAAACAAGTGTACAAATTCTCTTCAATAACTTTGGCATACGTTCATAGCTTATCTTTCCATTTTAAGCATCAAGATTCCAGGGCCAAGATTTTTTTTTTTTTGTAGAGCATAACTTTATAATTTTTTTTTTTTTGTCTTCAGGCACTGATGCTCAACACCCTGCACCAGATAAGTTCATTTTAATATATTATTAAAACATTGAATCCAGGCTCAGAAAATCAAGTTTTCCTGACATGTACAACATCTTAAATCACAAATGAAAAAAAAAAACATAAAAAACATGAAAAATCCATAAGAATTGTTATCAAAACATCAATTTATGACGAATCATTATTCACATTTAGAAAGGAGTGAGTAGGCTCATTTGTTATGGTCTATACAATAGAAAGCTAACAATACCCTATGGGAAAAAATGTGTACATTTACAGAAAGAAAGGTTACTGTATGAAAATGTTAAGAAAGGCAGAATATTTCTTCCTCATTTCCTTCGGTCATGCAACTGCATCATATGGTACAGAATCATAGATCCGAACATTTGGATTGTCTCTATATAATGGTTAGTGGTTGAATACATGTAAATACTGTAAAAAACTCAAGAGAAATTTGACATTGTGTCTATTGAGTGGTAAGGTGCATCTTTATCCACTGCATGACCTTTTCTGTAATATTCTGTGTTTATGTGAAACATCTAGTGTTGCATTGTTGCGTTTTGTGCATGAGTGTTTTGTAACTTTGTGGTTGCCTGACACTACATGGTCAAAGCACATCTGTGCATGAGTTTTGAGGGTTAGGGATCCAAGCCCTTTCCTGTTTGCATCCAAACACAGCATCCACTATCGTTACACAATAAGATTTTTCAAATAAAACGCATCCTCAATCGACTGAGGGTGTCACAATGTCAGAAAAGATACAGCATTATAGCATATTCCAGTTTAAAACGACATTTCTACCTGCTAATGTAGTTTATGATATTTATTAAAATCAAAAGAATCCATAAACACCTACGTTCAAGAATCGCGATGTTTTACGCATGATAACATTAGCGGTTGATTGGCGTCATGTCAATGTTTAAACACTTGTGTCAGCGTTATGACACTGGATGCAAGTAAATGAAAACAATACTGCACTTGGTAAAGACAGCTAGGTTATCTTACACTACATCCACACAAGTCTTACTTAGTGACTGCATGACAAGGAGGAACTTTCCTCAGTTTCATTGTCCCATCAGTTTTTTTTTTTTTTCCTTTCCAATTTTGAAAAAAATCTGTGATGGAAAGGAGGCGAAACCACAAAAGTCCTGTTGGTGGCACACGTCCAGTGTCCATATTGCAGATTCATCAACACCACAGAGAAGTGTTTCCCCATTGATGTAAAACAGAAGTAAAGAAAAAGGCTGACCATGGTGACAATGACAAAGAAAAATCTCCTGCTAAAGAATGTGAAGCCTGGACAACGTGCTTGAACAGAAAAAAAGATTTACATGTGGGGCAGCGGGGAGGCATTTCTCTTTTTGTCCAGGTATCCCTTCTTCTCCTTTTCCACTGAGCAAATTTTCCTCCGTTAGAAATATTCACATTTAAAGTGTGCACATAACACACGAGCACCCACAAGTGTATTCACAAATTCAAGTGATATGTCTACAAAACATGTACTATTATTTCATCACAGAGTTCATTGACAATTTTTTTTTACAGGTATTCCTCACTGCAGCTTTAAGCCACGGCAGATGTCGCACTGCACTGTTACACAGAAGATTAGTGCACCAAGTGTTGATCATTTAGACATATTTTAAAGTACAAAAACACTTACTATTTACAAAGAGCAAAGCTGTGAGTTGTGCCGTTTTAAAACACACCCACTAATGCACAAGGCAAACATGCCACGCACACAAACACACTGTTAGTGTGCTGTGAAATTGTTTCCCTTCTATATTAAGATACTGAATGTGCATAATGGCTCAAAGGCTTGATGGCTGTCAATTCACACTGTGGTACACCATAGATTACACTGTACTGTAAATACAAAGAATGGCCTTCGATGACAGGAACATTTGTCAATCTACAGAGTCACAAGTATGCAGTGAACTCATGAACATTTGTAAACATCTCAGTTTACATTAAATTGCAATGATGGATACCTTGGATTGTGGCTGTACTAGTAGAACACTGCCATATTGTCAGGAACTGCAGAGAAAAAGCGCAAAAGCTGCATCGTTAAAACCTTGTTAAACTATATCGACAACAGTGTA
This sequence comes from Gobiocypris rarus, assembly GCA_023029165.1. Lineage (NCBI taxonomy): Eukaryota > Metazoa > Chordata > Actinopteri > Cypriniformes > Gobionidae > Gobiocypris > Gobiocypris rarus. Next base: position 6,229,883 of record CM040914.1, on the reverse strand, counting down.
ATTTTGCAAAATACTTAAAAATAGAATTCCATCATAAAATCAAATGTCATAGTGACATTTCTTGCACAGCATGGCAAGACTCTTAAAAATGACAGTGGTATAAACCATTATCCTGCTGTGGTAATGTGGTCCTGCAGTCCTTGCCAATATGGCTGCCCTGAGACTCTCTGTGAGGGTAGTGTGGGAGTTACTGTGCAGACGACCGAGAGGAGTCCTCCAGAAGAGGGCAGTGTAGTTCCTGTGACGCATTGTGTGCGATTAGAGGAGTAAAAAAATGGCAGTTTCAACAAAAGTTTGGTTGAATGGAGTCTTTAAAAAGCCAGTAGATCAGCATGGATGGCTGATTCCAATCGGATAAAGATGTTAGGGTGAATTTCTTTACTGGCAAAGGGCTGAACATCGAGGTGCAGAAACTTTGTACTGGTGGACTTGACAGGTAGATCAATGTTGGTTACGCATTCGAGGATGGTTAATGGATGGCGGAGTGGGGTCGGTGGATAGCTGAATTTGGTCGGCTATTGGGAGCAGAACGGCTGATCAGGTCTGGTCGCATGTTGGGCTCCAGACCGTTCTGGGATTCTGATGGCCTAGACTGGTCTGGACGGCTGGTTGCCAGATATTTGGCCCTCATGCTTGAGGTGTACTGCAAAACAGGGTGAGAAAACAAGGAAAAAGGGGAGGGAAAACACCATCACATCATTCTGAAGAGGGTTTTTTTCTTTAGTATACAGTACAAAAAAGAATATGGTTCATAAAATTATTTAGTCAAAGTAAGGAAAGGTTACAGTGTCTAAATGGCCATTAGGACAGAGTATAGCCATAGCGTCTAACAAACATGAAGCACATACAAATATGAACCTCATTCTGTCGCTCTCACTAACTCACTCACATGCGTTACAGACAAACTGACAGTCATTTGGACAGCCTGATGTTCTTTTAAAGCCAAAAGTTACTGTGATGATGCACATTAACATTATGCGATAAGATACTTTAAACCTTGTGATCGGCTTTTGAGTGCAAATTCCTTTGAAAAGAGTGCAGTTAATGTGAAAATAAATAGAAAAGAAGAAAATTCGACACTATAACAAATAGGAAAAGAAAACAGCTGTGAATGAGAATGACACATAGGTACCGGAAATGCACCTATATATATATATGAGGGGGAATATGTAACTGTTTAGGGGTGGGGTTATAATGTGAGACAAAACAGACATGCATGAGTTATGTTTTTCAGATGGGTGAGAAAGAGACAAAATTCATGCATATTTTGAATCGTAAAATCCAGAGAAGGAGAGACTATTCCATTATATATCGGCTATTCCAATTCCAGCATGAACAGGGACCAAAAAAGCAGCATCCTGGACCATGACATTATTGAGAATCAGATTACATCCTTTCAAAGAAACATGGTTTCTTGAGTGGTCTCTCCAGTCTGGAGTTTGAATACGCATGCGTCACGTCCAGGGCCCATGTACACAGAATCAAAAGGAAAAAAAGACACCTAGAAAGTAAGACGGAGTGAGACCGATGCTTAGAACTCAGAGTGTTCTTGTTTTCTGAACTCAAACTAACAGAAGGATGAAGGATGCCCTTGCATGCCAAGTCTGGTTAAAAGAGCTGCGCTGTTCCTTCAAAAAGAGTACCATGCTCCCCTATTCACCGCGCTTGAACCAGGAGAAGCATTCTCTGGTCTCGTCATTGACTATACATGCAATCATGCAAACTCCAAGATTTTGTAAAGCATTGTAAAACCCACTTCCACTCAGTGAGGGGCCTTGACTTGAAAATACGAGGAAAAATGTATGCTGTCTCAGAATTTGCTTTAAAGGAAGTGTTTACCCAAAAATACATAATCTATCACCATTTACTCTAAACCCATACAATGCTCTTCCATAGAACACAAAAGGAGAAAGTTAGCAAAATGTTCATGCAGCCTTTTTTTCAATCAATGCATGTGAATGGAAATGGACCACCAAAATGACAAAAAAGGCACCATTGAAATACCCTAAAAGTAGTCTATACAAACCATGCATTATAGTCCAAGTCTCCTGAAGCCATACAAAAGCATTGTGTGAGGAACAGACTGAAATGCACATTATTTGCAGAGAATCTTTCTTTTTACATCTCACTAGTGTTATCATAAATATAGATTTTTTTCAATAAAAATCGATTCTGAATATTTGAAAGTGCTTTAAAACTTATTTTTTCCACAGAACCGATACACTGGTACTCACTCTCTCCCTTCTCAGATTTTTGTGGACATTATAGCATTTCTCACTTTCAAGAAGATTTGCAATGAGAAGCGTTTTGTAAACATTTGCATTTGTGAAGTAAAATAATTAGTGAACTTAATGTAGTTTTTTTTTTCTTAAAGTGCATGTATTACAATAGTAATATAACTCTGGCTTAATAATAATTCCCCATGGTATTAAAAGTGGTATTGAATATCAATATTTTCAAGGTATTGTATTGAAGTTTGAAACTCCAGTATTGTGACAATTACAATTTAGGTCTGTTCCTCACATAAAGCTATCGTAAGACTTCCCTAGTGTATAAATAGCTTTTACAGTGCTTTTTTGTCATGTTTGGACAACGTCATTCCCATTGGCATTTACATTTATCGTATGGAAAAGAGCGTTCATTTCAAAATAAGCAAATTATGACACAAATTTGGCTCGTGCCATCTCACCTTGTTTTTTTGTGAGGACTTTTTTTGTGGCGGTTATACAAAGACGACTTGTAATTACCGTCGCATACAGGCTGCCAAAATGACCTTTCTAGACTCTTGAAGTGTGTGTTTGAGTTGACAGTGTTCATCAATATACTATAACTATGCTAAAATCGAAGTTTGTCAAAGCTGGCAATTACATACTCATCAGTAAGAGGCAGGCATAAATACTACCACTGTAACATCCTGTTTACTGAATTATCTAAACAACTTAGGCCAACTACAAATCAGTTATGTCAATCATGGGGCAGGGTTGCAGGAAGATCCAGATCATCTAATAAAAGAGTAACTGAATGTGTGACAGTGCGCTAAATAACGACTGTACATCTACAGACATGTGTGTTTGTGTAAATGTGCTTGTGCACTTACTGACGGCGGGGGGGATTCTCTGCCAATGAGTGGCGTGTTCTCGCACCGAGGGGTCTGAAAGTTAGCATTCTGGCTCCTGCGTCACAAACGAGACACCAGTTACTCTGACTCCCTCTTCATGGGAGGGATTTCCACACCGCGAAGCACTAAACTTTACAAATCTGACATAAAGCTTTGAACTGCAGGGTAGGAGTAATGCACAAAGCCATTGAGTGATACCTCTATGCGCTATATTGAGTCATATCCACTATATATTTAGAGCTACATGATAGATACCGCTTGACAGAGAAAAACTCGTTACACAAGCTGAATTATCTACTTTAGGGCTGCACAATATATTTTTTTAGCATTGGTAACACGATGTGTGCATCTGTATGTTTAGTATTGGGATTGTAATTGATCCGTATGTACCAGGCACCACGTTTCGAAATGTGATCCTCGGATTAAATTGCAAAGTTTAACCATCTTAAAGCGAGAGTTTATTATTTGCACGTATTTAGGTCCTGTCAGTTCAAGCCTTTTTAAACCATTCGAGTGCAAGAAGATCCAAAGATAACAAAATTTGGAACTCACAGGTTGTTTTCTGTGCACACACACAAAGCAGACAGCATGTGAACACCGAATTCAGTTCTCTTTCACATCTATTTGTGCTTGAACGGACGCATACATGCATCCTCATTAACACAGTCGCTTATGGGTTATGTGAACATAAAACAACTGAGGAAGAAAGCAGATGCGTATCATTATATTGGATCTGTGCATTCAGTCTTAACAGCAGCCTAATATACCAGCTGCTGTCTGAGTCATTAATGTTAATCAAACAACAAAATACACAGAGAAAACCACATTTGTGATTTTAACTTTACAGTGAAGACTATACAGTGCAGTGTTATTTTATATTTCTGTACCTGAATACTGTTGGACTTACCTGAAAAACATAAAAGCACTGTTTATTTAATTTGTATCTTTGTTCTATTTGTATTTATCTAGGCTTGCAATTAGTTTATTATTTTCTATGCAAATTCACTCCCCTACAAAATCACCCCAATCATTCTAGAATGATTCATTTTTCTTCCCAATATAGCTGTTCAAGTTCTCGTGAAATTGTTTTCATATCGCGCAATACATATACACACACACCACAGAAAAACGCAATTTTTTCCAAGTTTTTTTTTTTTTTTTTCGATATCGTGCAGCCCTAATCTGCTTATACTTCCCATGCCATAATATTTTTGTTTCTACACGCCATTTACGGTCTCTATATTTATAATAACTTTAAATAAAGAAGTAAAACCCATGCAGTATTAACAACTTAAATCTGAAAACCTACGGTAAATACAGCAAAGCCCATGCAGTAATCTATGCTTGCGAACCTATACTACAGGACCTGTAATACCGGTACGGTCCTTCACTTCCAGCCCATGCATTAGGATGGCTACACTCACATGTACTCAGTGACTGGTGCGTTGCTGACAGTGTGCGCCGCAGCGGGGAGACTAGCCTCGCTGCCGTAGGTGCTGCTGCCACAGCTGTACAGGCTAGGCATGTGCACGCGGTACAGGTTATCGTGCGGTGCTCGCGGGCCGAGTGTGGCCGAAGTCTCATCGCCATCCTCCTCCTCAGACCTTCAGACAAATGAGCACAGGTCAAACACGTGCCCCTGGGTCAGAGGGGAGGGCAGGGCAAAAGTCTCTCCTCTCACTAGACTTGGTGAAGACCACTTTAAAACCAGTTTTCAGGCCGTCTTTATATTGACTCAACAGCATACTGATGGGTACTGTCAAATTGACATGTTTAATGCTTTCGTTCTCCCAGTTTCATCTCTGTCGGTTTACATGACAAAAGGGAAAGTATGAATGTATATAAGCCTATTTTTTAGAGAAATAAAAAAAATCAACTTACTCAAGCTTTAGTCATTACATGTATAATATGCATGTAATATTTCACGATAATAAATGCTGCCTTTGTGAACATAAAATATTTCTTCACAAAAACTTTTTTTTTTTAAATGACTGACCCCAAACTTTTGAGTGGTACTGTACACTATTATATTTTAGATCATTTTTATAATAAAATAAATATTGTATTAAAATAATTAAAATGAAATAATTTGACCTCTTCGGAGTCAGACTGTTTACTGGGAAATCTAATGTGCATAAAAATCTTGATGTTCTCAACTTTTGATTTTAAAAGCCACTTTTAATATTCATGATTTTTAATGGCTTACTGAATGTTGTGGTTAAACTAATTAGGAAACAGTTTATCTGCCAAAAAAAACTAGGCTCATTACACCTATTTTAAACCAAATGTAGTCATCTGTGCATTTTTAGAATACGTGCAAAATTGGCAGGCGGGATGCTAAAACAAACAATTAACAAAAAAAACAACATTTGGTCATGTAAGAATGGGGCAGCATCTCTATTATTATTATTATTATTATTTTAATGTTTTTGCTTTAATACATGTGCATAGTCAATGTAAAAAAAAAAAAAAAAGCCAAAACAATCCTACAGCCATAGAGAAAGTAAAAGTACTAAAATGATGCTAGTCAGAAGCAATTCAAGAGAACTTAAAACAAATATCTCACAAAAACTGCTGTGGATGTCCATTGCATGTCCAATGGATTGTCCTCAGTAACCACTGAACGTTCTCTCAGTGATTTGAGTCATGCATTAAATCAACAAACACCCACTATGAATCAGATTAGAAACGTTAAAAAAAAGGGGGGGGGGGGCAATTTAAAGAAAAGGAATTAAAAAAAAGAAAAAGTGGATCTGTGAAGGTGTAGATTTGGATGCCACTTTGACCAAGATATATTTTGTTCAGGTAACTCTTAACAGACCTTTTCCAAACCACCTTGCCAAGTGTGTAATCTAGGCAAATGAACAGTTTCACATTACCAACATAGTTTCAATGATGATGACACTTTACTAATGCACATCAGCCTTGCAGTTTCAAGATAGTCCAAAGGGAGGCAGTATCTTTCACAGAAATATCAGGCTGCCTTTGCACAGAATTTGGAATATGGTCTCTTTGTTCTTTCCCTTTACAGAGAAACACACGCACTGACGCAGACAGATGCTACACCGTGAGTCAAATAGCAAATACCTTCATCGCCTTAATTCAAATTACTCCTTTCAAAATATACTAAAAATGTTCTTTCATATGCAAGCTATTTTTAGGTAACCCATTGAGCACTACAAAAGCAAGCGTGTCGCTCACACATACTATGGGGCAGTGGGTTTTCCAAATCTATGACACAAAGAGGAATGAACGACAAGACAACAGAAACTACACAGAGTCATGAAAAGATGATTAATATGTGAGAACAGGAGCAGATATGAAAAAAAAAGCATTAAACACGTGACTGGCAGTCAATTCTATGTCCATGAAATGAAGTCCTTGTCTATCTACTGGAGCTGTGTTTAAGGTACTTTGCCCTCCTGCACCCCCCCTCCTCTCTTTTGACCCTTGCCCTCTCACCTCTTGCTCTGCCAGGTGTGAGGCACACTGCAAACGATGGAGCTAAACATTAGCGCAGTGACGAATGAGAAAAGGACCAGATAAATGAGACCCTCAACTCCATCGTAACACAGTCCAGTGAGAGCCTGGACATAGTCCTGTGAGACAAAGAAAAAGAAGAACAGTCAAAGGAACAATCTGTTCTAGTTTTAAAAGTCTTTGCGCACAGTAATGGCGGCGGCATAAATTTGTTTGCACAGGAAGTACAAACAATCATGGGAAGCAATATATGGGTGTTCCTTCAACTTCGGGCTCTCCCAGGGGTTGATTTTTATTAAAATGAACAGATGCTCTTTCTTTTGCTAATACACTACCGTTCAAATGATTGGGGTCGGCAAGACTTTTTAATTATTTTCAAAGAATAAGTCTCTTAAGCAAACAAAAGCACTTATTTGATCACAGATGTAGTAGTAAAAAAAAAAAAAACAGTAATATTGTGAAATATTACAATTTGAAATAATAATTTTCTATTTTAATATATTTATAAATGTAAATTATTTCTGTAATGCAAAGCTGAATTTTCATTACTCGTCACATTTCACATGATCCTATGCTGAATTAGTTTTCAGGATTCTTTGATTAATAGAAAGTTTAAAAGAACAGCATTTATTTTAAATTGAATTATTTGTTAAAGTTGGCTTTATGGTCCAAATGAATGGCTTTATTGTCACTTGTGAACAATTTAATGTGCCTTTGCTGAATAAAAGAAAAAGAAAAAAAAGAACGGTAGTGCAGGTCTTAAACATTTTACATCATTTATTTTTGTTATTTTTCAAAAAGCTTTAAATTATTGACTGTTTTACCCTTGTCCCAGACCCATATTTTCAATATTATCCACTATTAAAATTTACAATAACATTTACAATAACTACGATGATACTCAAAGCTAAAGATAATAATAATAGTGATTAGTTTTTTGTAAGACTAGGGGCCAGAGGCAACAGTATTTTATCATTCACAATCATATTTTGTCATAATACAGAAATAGCTTGCCAGTATAAACATCTAAAGCGAAGAAGTAAACAAATTTTTTTTTTTATATATTTTCTTTGTATAATTTTCATCTTAACCGAGATGAGCCATAAAGAAGCCCTACACAAAAACACACGTACCATGTGCAGGCTCCGACAGTCGACCAGTGCAGTGAGGTGGTGGAGGCTGACTTCAGTGGAGTTTAACACCCCCTGCATCTCCTCCAGGTTACTCTGATAACCAACCCAGAGAGAGACAAAGAAGATTAACCGATAAACATCCAGATACTCCGTAAAACCACGCTCAGTTTTACACATAAAGGGTTATTTCACCCAAAAATGAAAATTACCCCATGATTTACTCACCCTCAAGCCATCCTAGGTGTGGATGACAATCTTCTGTCAGACGAATACAATCGGAGTTATATAAAAATATCCTATATATTTTACATTATAACGTGTTAAATTTGAATGTCATATACACCTAGGTTGGCTTGAGGGTGAGTAAATGATGGGATAAAACTATCCCTTTAAAAGACATCCGTAAATCACACACCTTTGTCTTGGGGAATTCTCTGATAGCTGAACGCAAGAGCTCAGAAACATCATCTTGCATCTCAACAAGAGCTTTATGGCTCCCGGAGAGTTTCTGCAAATCAGAAGAATAATTTATAATTCATGAAAGAGAACAAGATCATGTGAAAGAGAACAGAGAACAGAGAACAGAGAACAGAGAACAGAGAGAGAGAGAGAGAGAGAGAGAGAGAGAGAGAGAGAGAGAGAGAGAGAGAGAGAGAGAGAGAGAGAGAGAGAGTAATTATGTACCTGCTGAAATGGGTTGGTCTGTCCCATGCTGCACTTCAGATAATACTGCAGGATATCTAAAACACATATAAGCATAAATAATAATAAATACATATGAATTCCAATAAATATGATCGTTGTTTTACTCATCATCACATAATGACAGGTTTCCTCAACATTCCTCTCATCTTCTGTTGGTCAACAAACTATTCTTGAAATCACTCTGCAAAGAAAACAGCTGATCCAAACTAACAAACCATAGCAGTGAATCTGTTAGTAGCAGTGCATGCATCTGCCTCTCATGAGTCACTGTGACCCACTAGTTCATTATTTACTAACCCAGCTGGCTGAGATTACCAACACTGCCAACTAGCTTCATTTGTTAGGATATTAAAGTTTGTTTTCTGTGTGTGAGTATGAGTACATGCGAGAGAGACTGTAAAGACAATGGATTGTTCTGAAACATATTACTGCATGTTTGCATGCTAGAAAAAAAAGAGAATAAGAGGAGCAGCAATGGAATGACCTCAGGCAGAGGTTTAATGATTCATTAACCTCAGGATTATCTCAAATCACCACACTCTTAGTAGGTTCAAACCTAAAAATAAATCATGAATAGTCACTGTGAGAAATCCCATGTACTGGGAAATATAATAATTTGCACTTTAAAATGATGCATATTGTGTAAACTAATTTTAAATTGCAGTAATTTTGTGTATTTATCATTTGATATTATTAAATGATATCAAACTACCTTTCAAAAGTTTGGGGTTGGAACGTGTTTAAGTTTTTAACTTTAATCAAAAATACAGTAAAAACAGCAATAAATATTGTGAAATCAATATTCATATGATATAATAAATAAAAAAATAGTTATTAAAAAATGTTTTTAATTCTTTTTTGAATGTTTTAATGTAATTTATTCCGGTGTTGCCAAGCTGAATTTTCAGCATCATTACTCCTCCAGTCTTCAGTGTCACATGATTCTTCAGAAATCATTCTAATATCCTGATTTGGTGCTCAAGAAACATTGTTCAATATCAATGTTGAAAACAGTTGTGCTGCTTAATATTTTTGTGCAAACTGTGATACACTTTTTTATTCTTACTATTCTTTCATGAATGTAAAGTTTAAAAACATTATAAACATCTTTACTGTCGCTTTTGATCCTTGCTGAATAAAATTATTTAAAACATTAACTATGCAGGATGAAGTAAATCCACAGAAGTATAATTATTTACAGGATTTATTGGCCTGCAGACATGCCTCCCATTCCCTTACCTTCAACAGCGGAAAAGTGAATGCCTCCAGCAGTAAAGCATAAATGTGTATGCAAGTGTGAATGAGTGCTGATTGTCAATGTGTGGTGTAGGGGCTGAGAGGGTCATGAATCGTATCCCCTGTGGGAACTAGGCCTAATTAGCAATGACATTCATGTCTGCCCAGGAAAGCCACAGTCTGAGAGCAGGATACAAAACCTGCTTTGTACATAAACACCCTTAAAGAAAGCCTCCTCTGCATAGCAATGCTTCAGAGCATTTGAAGCAATGAATGAATGAGCGCGATTGTAAGCATGCACATTTTCTGTGAGGAGCCTTGAGTTCAAGACTTGATACACAACGATATGCATTGAATTATCAGTGTATAATGCAATTAATAAAATGCAAATAAGAAAACAAATACAGATTAAAATGAATGCCACAAATGTGTTGTGAATTTAAGTCCAGCATTTAGTACTTGCTTTAATCTGTATTGTATACTATATTTGTTAATAACATACTGTATGTATCTGTCTGTATATAATTTATAATTTTTTGCGAGCCTTGTCACAAAGCATTTCAAATGCCCAGTGAACCCTGTGTAAACTGTGCACAAGACAAATAAACTGGACTTGACTTGGAGTACATACCTTGATTGATAACGGCATTCTCACGTGTCACTTTGGTGATGTAAGAGTCAGGGGCAACACAAAAATCACTGGCAGTCTAAGGAAGAGAACAAGACATGAAGCACGGCTACACACCCTCGAAACGATTCAAATGTTTATGCACATCTAAATGCCACATATTTGTTTAATGTATCTATAATTCTCATTTTAAGCATACACAACCATTCAAAAGTTTGGGGTCAGTACGTTGTTTTTTTGGTCGGCAATAAATTGATCTAAATTGACAATTAAAACATTTACATTTTTACACACACAAAAAAAATCTATTTCCAATAATGTATATGGTTTTCAACATTTATAATAATTACAAATGTTTTTTGAGCACTAAATCAGCATATTAGGATGATTTCTGAAGGATCATCATGTGACACTGAAAATGATGTTACATTTTTTAAAATAGAAATCAGTTATTTTAAATTGTAATATTTTACAATATTACTGTTTTTACTATAGTTTTGATTTGAAACATAAATGCCGCCTTGCTGACCGTAATAGACTACTTTCAGAAACATTAAAAATCTTACAGAGTCCACACTTTTGAACAGTAGTGTATTATTTTATTACATATAATGCCAATATTTCCCTGAATAATTATAATTCAAACTCTCATTAGACTACTATAGCACCAAACCGAAATATCAGCATAAAAGTAAAGAGAATTAAAAGGTGTTTCTGCTCATTTACGCACCACAGCAACAGAAAACTCCAGCCCAAGTGAAGCCCAGCTGATCACAAGCGTCAGCACACCTAGCAAACAAACACTGAAGGAGAGAAAGAGAGTAAGATTATGAATTACTACAGAAAATAATTTGTACTCATCCCTGGAATGTTGATGTTTGATCATGAAAAAGGTTTGCAAAGTAACAAAGCACAAAGTCCACTTCAAAAGAAGTTATTCTCTCTATCAGTAAGCACCGTTTCTGAACTCTCTGAAATGCCTCGATTGTAGTTTTCTTCCAGGGAACAAACGTCACAATACTCCTCATTTAAATAATTCCCACACAATGCATACACAAAAAAGGGCAAGGCCTGATTAAGTTATGTCAGTATCGACTTGAAACACTTGGTAAAGGGGTGTGAGATTTACCATAACCGGTGGATTTCCAAAACATGCTTGAAGGTGAATGACTAAATCACAACACACTGGTCCAGCCAACCAATCAAAGGACCTTGCACTTTTCAGAAGGAGGGGCTTCATAGAGACAAGAACTAAACAGAGCGTTACTGACAGACTGGGAAGAGAGGTGCTGCAACAATGCAAAATATGTGAAAAGTAATGTGTTTTTTTGAGCATTCAAGCTTGAAATCCTATTCTAGTAGACTCCAAAAACAAAATCAAGGGCATAAAATGGCCTCCTTAAAGGCACAAAACTGTACAAAAATAGGTTATTTTAATGCTTGGACTGCGCAAATGAGCTATTACTGTAAAACAATGCCTAAATGTTTCTGTGTTGTTTGTGGATATTTTCTGGTTGGTTTCATTTTTGTTGTTTAGGCTCATGGTGGATAAACAAATCAAACAACCTCCCACTGACCAAATGTGCTTCTAGATACACACGCACCCTCAAACACTACTACAAACACAAACAAACACACATGTACACAACATGCGGCAGAAGAGGTGTCTAATTGCTGCAGAAGGAGTGAGAAAGTGAGTCAGAGTGAATCAAGGGGAGATCTTAACCCTTACTTGTATACTAAATAGATTTCGTTTAGCCTGAATCCATCTCTCCACTGACAACTCTCTCTGATTCGTGCTCTCCCTTTCTCTCTCTCTTTCTCCATTTCTAAAGGCTTTCAGAGAATCTCAATTTTGCATAGTTACAGGCTAAAAATAGGCATTTTCACACAGCGGTTTTCAACCTGGAAATTTACAAACTAAAACTGTAAAATCAGTAGTGGATTTTAACCTGAGACACCTCCTGCAATGCACCAGGAAAACAAGAAAGGCCCTTATGATTTATCCTGAAATATCATGTGATCTTACATTGTAACATTGACATTCTGTTTTCTTTTTTCTTGCATTTTAATATTTCTTTGTTGTGAGTCAAACTCGGTTATTTAAGTTATTCTGACAAGTTCAATTCTGGGTCAATTTCCAGTCTCATTCTGCTCTTTACCCTAAATTGACATGTCACATCTCAAACTGCGCTGCTGAATTCAATAACGCCAATAAACATTTAAAAAAAAACTGTTATTTTAGTAGCATTTATATACTATTATATTTATTAATATTTTGAATCAGTTTTCAACTTTAAGTTTTAGTAATTTTGTTGGCTATTTTTTGTTAATTTTTCATTTATATTTCTATCTGGATTTTATTTATTTATATATTTAATTGTATTAAATAAGTTTAGTACTTTAACCTATAACTTGCTAGTACTTTCACTTTTAACCGATTTCAGTTCAGTATTTCAGGTCTAATTTTCTCTTTCTTTGTTTTTCATTTCATATTTATATTTTATAAAATTATTTTATACATTGATACTGTAAAAAGTATTAAATACATACAACATACAAATATTGGGTCAAATACTATTTTCATTTTTCATTCACAAACATTTTTTGGTACTAAATTAAATTAAAAAATGATAAAAGCAATTTTTTTACATATATTATGGCCAAAAGTAACAAGTCATTCCTTAAAGGTATTTTGAGTGCTTAATGGCACTCCTTTGTTATAGATTGTATGGATGACTATTGTGTGTGTGATATTAACTAATAACATGTGTTAATAATTTTTGCACTCACCTGATCAAGATGCTTCTAGAGTTGCGTATGAGACCAACCAAAACGAGCAGGCAGATTACAACATCAAAGAGCAGCAGACCCAGATAACCCAACCACCTACAAAACACGCATACACATGATCACTTCCAGGTGGCTGGACATTTCTTTATAACTTTCCAAAATTAGGAACCGTTCTGGACTTTACCACTGAAAAACTCTTTGGACATTTAAGTCGAACTTATACCTAAAAGTCACTGAATTCGATTTTTCATTTTAATCTGCTAACAAATCATGCTAGACTACATTTTTTCCTAAAAAACCAACAGGATTTTAGAATCCACCACTCTCTGGGCGTTAGAAACAAAATGTAGACATCCCAGAGCAAGATGACTTGACTTTATAATTACCTGTACCAGTCATACTGCTCAGTGATGAATGCCAGGTGATCCAAAGAGAAATCTGTACTGCTCCAGAAAGGCACATCCACCATCAGATTGATCAGCTCATCCAGCTGACCCTGCAGTTTCTGGACGATGGACAGGTAGTCTGTCTGCTTGGAGTACACAGTCTCCAGCTGCACCAAACCCTCCTGCAGGGTTTCATTTAGACTGCTGGTGCTCTCTGATACCTAAAATACACACACACACACAAAATATGTAAGGCTCAATACATCAGATCCATTATATTCTGCCCCCTGAATCAAACAGGAAGATTACAATGATATCATTAATGATAGACCAGGATGGTGAATTCTGGAGAATCGTCTGCCTGGCTGATTACTGTATCAAAAATGTTAAGAGTTGGAGCCATAGCCGTGTGGGTAAGTGCTCCGACATTGGGTGCAGTTGAATTTCGGCGACGAGATTTTGAGGCCTGGCTCAAGGTCCTGTCCTGGCCCAATTCCCCTCTCTAATTACCAGTGATTTCCTGTCTGTCTACTCACTGTCCTATCTAAATAAAAGGCAAAAAAGCTTAAAATTATTGAAGAGACTGAAATCCCATATAAATAAAGTCACGTTTAATTAGCGCTTCTAGCAAACTTGTATCTTTTATGGCATTTTCACACCTGTTTGTTTGAAGCACTTGTTTCAGAACCTGGTGCGTTTCCTCGATTAGTTCGGTTTGTTTAGGCATATATGAACACAGCAATCACATTTGGATCTGCACCAAAACAATCCCCCCCCAAAAAATGTCATGCTCCCTCCCAACATTCTTTCACAGTTTGAGCCTGATGAATCTTGATATTGTCATCTTGGATAAGGCCATGATGTGTCTTCCTACATGGTTGCTTAAGAAAAGAAAAGCTACACACTCCATCCATTAGTGTTAGAAGAACTGTTGCCAAACATAAACCATGCAAGAAACATAATAATCACTGCACTGATCCAATCTTGAATGTTGGGAGGGAGCATGACATTTTGGGGGATTGTTTTGGTGCAGATCCAAATGTGATTGCTGTGTTCATATATGCCTAAACAAACCGAACTAATCGAGGAACGCACCAGGTTCTGAAACAAGTGCTTCAGATTCAGTGTTATGGTAAAAAACATAATTCAGTGCATCACTGGTCTTAATGAAGGTGTTAATCATCTCTCTGGTTCTCTAAAACCCAAGTTTACTTTGTCCTCTGATGTACTACTGTCCATGTGACGTAGTTTTCATCATCAGGAGGGTCTGCGTGCAGGCCAATTTTTGTGTCCGTGCGGACAGTGCATGTACAACAGTGTAAGTGCGAGTGACTTCAATGCTTGAAAACAAAGTCCACAAGATCTTTCCAAACACGTCTTTCTGCGCTTATGGCCAAAAGAGTATACTTTCTGTAACACATAAATTAAGTATATCTAGGCCTGAAAAGTCAGAACACTTGCTAATGGATATTTTGATGCACATAACAACCAAACCCACCAAAACAATTTCACCCTCGACCTTATGAATGATGTAACAACCATGCATGATGGGGATTTTAGCAATGGCAATGGAGATGCAGTAAAGTATTTGGCAAGAGAAGTAGTGTCAAGTTAAAGTGTTCATCAAGGGGCAATGAACTCTCTAGCAGCAGAAGTGGACTGTTTAGTAGAGGCGATGGTACATTTTTGGGGCATTTAAGTGTCTTAACACTTGGACACAGCAAATTGTCCACAGCTTAGAACCAACAAAATCGTAAATGACTCACCAGTTTGTCGATGCCTGCCACTGTTTGGTTAGCATGGCGCAAGGAATATGTCAGTCGTGTCACGCCATCACACGTTTCGCCGTTTCCATAGAAACCAACTGCAATGCCAGCACTGCGGGAAAGTCATCAAAATAGGAATTAGCTCATGTGACTGTGACAGACTCTTTTATATGGAATGTAATACAACACTCTCACACAAGCAATGGTTTATTCTGGAATCCTAAGACTACAACAAACTCTCAAAGACCCTGAAAATTACCAGGTTAGCAAATCTGAACTTGACTGAAACAATGTTGTGGGTTTTGCTTTTATAAAGACATTAATACACAGAACCATGGTTATTCTCTAAAATTACCAGCTTGCATCAGTAAAGTATAGAACATTGTCCAAAAGTAAAATTAAGATTAAGTGTTTGCTGTGAGACTTCAATGTAAACGCCCACTACTTTGATTGGCTAACATCTTTGCATAAGAAATAAGTATTACATGTTTTTTTTACTGCCAAGATTAAATAACCATGAAAAGTGTTGACTATAGCATTATATT
The DNA here is from genome assembly GCA_023029165.1 of Gobiocypris rarus. NCBI lineage: Eukaryota > Metazoa > Chordata > Actinopteri > Cypriniformes > Gobionidae > Gobiocypris > Gobiocypris rarus. The sequence goes on along the minus strand of CM040914.1, from coordinate 6,214,093 downwards.
TAGATGTACTCCCGCCACGTGAAAGGTGCAGCAATGAGCATTGTAGCTAATGACAGACATGTCTGCTGAGCACATGAATGCAGTGCACAAATCAAGTTGTAAAGATGAAATCACTCAAAAATGCTTTCATTATAACTAACAGTGCAGACACAATGTAAATGAGAGATTCATTGTCCAGTGTAAACAGCACCATTGATTATTACGGGAGTTTTGGCAATGTCCAGAACTCAGTCACTGATAAACTCAAGCTATGTGATTGACAGCTCCAGCGATTATATAGGAAGGATTCTTTGATTGCTTTTCGTTTATAAATTTAAAATCAGTTTAAATAACATACAGGTCCTTCTCAAAAAAAATATCATATTGTAATAAAAGTTCATTATTTTCCATAATGTAATGATAAAATTAAAATTTCATATATTTTAGATTCATTGCACACCAACTGAAATATTTCAGGTCTTTTATTGTTTTAATACTGATGATTTTGGCATACAGCTCATGAAAACCCATATTTTAAAAATTAGCATATTTCATCCGACCAATAAAAGAAAAGTGTTTTTAATACAAAAAAAGTCAACCTTCAAATAATTATGTTCAGTTATGCACTCAATACTTGGTCGGGAATCCTTTTGCAGAAATGACTGCTTCAATGCGGCGTGGCATGGAGGCAATCAGCCTGTGGCACTGCTGAGGTGTTGTGGAGGCCCAGGATGCTTCGATAGCGGCCTTCAGCTCATCCAGAGTGTTGGGTCTTGCGTCTCTCAACTTTCTCTTCACAATATCCCACAGCAAAATTTGAGCGACAGTCCAGTGCTGCTTCTCCGTAGCCCAGGTCAGGCGCTTCTGCCGCTGTTTCTGGTTCAAAAGTGGCTTGACCTGGGGAATGCGGCACCTGTAGCCCATTTCCAGCACACGCCTGTGCACGGTGGCTCTGGATGTTTCTACTCCAGACTCAGTCCACTGCTTCCGCAGGTCCCCCAAGGTCTTGAATCGGTCCTTCTCCACAATCTTCCTCAGGGTCCGGTCACCTCTTCTCGTTGTGCAGCGTCTTTTGCCACACTTTTTCCTTCCCACAGACTTCCCACTGAGGTGCCTTGATACAGCACTCTGGGAACAGCCTATTCGTTCAGAAATTTATTTCTGTGTCTTACCCTCTCGCTTGAGGGTGTCAATGATGGCCTTCTGGACAGCAGTCAGGTCGGCAGTCTTACCCATGATTGCGGTTTTGAGGAATGAACCAGGCTGGGAGTTTTTAAAAGCCTCAGGAATCTTTTGCAGGTGTTCAGAGTTAATTAGTTGATTCAGATGATTAGGTTAATAGCTCGTTTAGAGAACCTTTTAATGATATGCTAATTTTTTGAAAGTTTTCATGAGCTGTATACCAAAATCATCAGTATTAAAACAATAAAAGACCTGAAATATTTCAGTTGGTGTGCAATGAATCTAAAATATATGACATTTTAATTTTATCATTACATTATGGAAAATAATGAACTTCTATCACAATATGCTAATTTTTTTAGAAGGACCTGTATTATACAGACATATTTCATGCTACTAAGATAAACAATGTGAACCATATTCCTATAATATCCTTTTTAGTCCAGTGATCCTGTAGCTCTCTTTTCTTCTCACCCCGCACTGGTGGGCAGGGCCAAAGATGCAGTGATGTAGAAGTAGGCGTTTGATTACGTCATTATGTGACAAAATCCAAAATATGTTGTTTTCAGAGCTTGGTTTCAATAAAAGCTGTTTTTGGACTGACGAGGAAGTTGAGAGTTCTGAAATTTACAGGATGTTTTATTATTATAATGATCTCTTAGAAAAGTTCTCTCTCAATTCATGACCCCTTAAACACAAAGGAATTATTGTGAGACAATGACATTTATTTCCACATTACTAAATTATTCTCAGAGCAGTTTTAGTGTATATGCTGGAGGGTTTTATCTGATGCCACGTGCACATTTTCCTGCATATGTTACTCTTTGTCTCTGTCACTCAAATACAAGAGGATTTAGGCAGGAGAGCTCTTATAAGCTTAAGAGTGTGTGAGACCAAGAGATATCGAGAGGGAGGTCACGCTGTCATTCCTTGTTAAGGTCAGGAGTCATGTGGCTCAACTAGGCTTTCCCTCTCTTACCCAGAAACCCTCACTCTAACATCACTGACCACAATCGCTCGCTTGTGTGTTTATCTGTTAGATCGTGTGAGTGGGCACATGTTAATAGTTCTGTTTGGAGAATAATAGTAACTGTTACCAAAACTAATTGTTAAAGTATAATGAGTAAGAAAATATTTATTAAAATATTTTAATATCAGTGCCACAGTGTTGGCTAAAGACAATAATGTGATATTTAATTATTAATCACACTTAACACACTTAAAAAACAAAGCATCAAAAAGAGCAAAGATACAACCATTTTCTTTTTTAATGTACCATATAAAATACAACGGTGCATGAAATTCAGTACAGAACTTCATGACATTCTGTGCGGGTTCGTTCGGAGATGCATTTGGCACAGATATATATATATGGGTCACTTTCAAACATAAATGTGAAAAGTCAGGACAAACAGCCTTAGACTTTCAGCCTTAACAAGATCAACTCAGGTAAAATGTCATGGTTGAGGAAAATAAGCCTTTTAGTTTTTTTTGTTTTTGAGACCTGGCTGCTTTAAACAGAATTGATTCTGGCTTGATGGGTCAATCACTGAGCCAAAGTGTTCTACATAAACCAATCAAATGACTTAAAATAATGAAACAGTGGACACAAATACTTAAAGATACAACCAGAAACATCTTTGTGAGAATCTGGCACTGTTAGATAAGAGATATTGAATAACAACTTTATGCGTCTATGGCGCGCGCACACACACACACACACTGGCAGAAAGACCTGCAGTGCATTATTCATCGCGCAGCTTCAATGTTCAAAATCTGATTCTGTTGCTATGGCAACATCTCCAAGGCACCGAGGGGGCAGCGCCAGGGAGAGATGGGGAAAAAAAACTGACGTGAGGGCGACAGGAAAGAGAGAACGTAATTTAGAGGATGCAAATATTTTTATCTTTAGCCCGGACAAAACCGCACAGACACACATACACACACACACGTTGGTGCACCTATCATTATGAGGACATTCCATAGGCGTAATGGTTTTTATTACTGTACAAACCGTACATTCTATCCCCCGACACTGCCCCTACCTATCACAGAAAACATTCTGCATTTTTACATTTTTAAAACATTGTTTAGTGTGTTTTTAAAGCTATTTTTATTATTAGGACACAGGAAATGTCCTCATAAACCACATTTACGTTGTAATACCAGTGTAATTCCCATGTCATTAAACAAATTTATGTCCTCATAAATCACAAACGCACACACACCTTAGTAGCTTTGTCCTATATTTTCCATTAAACATGTCAAAACATCAGCATCAAAAAATAAAACGTATCTGTGCAGCAATACAGCATAAGATACGAGTTGTTTTCACAAGTTGTTTTTGAATATTTCAAATATTCTTTCAAATATTTTACCTCACAAAATGTATTATTTTATTTATAATTTTCTAACAAAATATACTATGCACTTAAGATGTCTCAGTTTTCACAAATTCACGTTTTTGTAGTTTAAAACAGAGAATATAATGTTTTTTAAAAACCTTCACTTTGAAACTCGTTTTTAAGAGTTTGCCTTTTCAGGGAGGATGAAATCTTGCAGGAACTGGAAAGTTGCACGCAGTCCAACGTCACTAGAATTGTGCATAAATTCTGTTATGACTGTTCAGACTGAAGTCCCATTGCAAAACATCTGACTTGTATCAGATTTAGTACCACATATGGAAATGGCACAAATCGGAATTGAAAATATCAGATTACATGTGGTTTGTGCGGTTCACTAGCCTGGATGCCAGCCGAACTCAGCCCAGCCCACAACATTTGAGCTCGGGCAGTTTGGTCTGGACTCGATCCATAGAGGAGCAATTATGCCCGAACAGAAACTGTTCAGATCAATGAAATTGTCAGGGCAGGTTTTAGATGATGATGGACAGATGATAAACAGTAACGTAATCATCCACATCAACGAAGGCGCTTGGGTCGAATTTGTTCTAATCCTAAACTGAGAACTTGTTCGTATATGCATTCACCTTTACTATTTCTCTCAGAAATGATGATCGATGATCGGTAAGTACTCTGTGTATCCTTAAATATTTTTTTACAACACCGGCAAAGATCCTTTACACTTTCTTTCTTTTGTTGGTTTCCGCCGAGAAAAAAAAAGAAAGGCGTTTGGGGGGTAAAATATTGTTATTTTGGCAAGGTTGCCTGCTAAAATTTGCATTCCTGGGTCTATACATCACATAATTGGGGTCGCTTCAACCCCTGGACATGGAAAACACCCGCGGGAAAAACGTGGATTTGGCAACACAGTGCAGTTGAGTTCTGTTGACATTTGACAACTAATGTTATGCAACGATCCGTTGCTCTGATTGGTTGTAGGTCTATCCAATTGAGGTCTTTCCTGGTTAGGTTGAAACACACCCCATAATCACAGCCATCCCAATGGAGCGGTATCAGACTCATATTCAGACTAGAATTGAGTATGACCACGTCAGGCTAGCGGTTCACACTGTCATGAGAAAAACAGGTCTGAGTCACATGGGAGCATAAAAAAACAAAACAAAAATGGACTTGGCCCACATTGATCTGCATTTTGAATGTAGGCTAAAGCCCTGGAACAATTTGTCCCAGGAACTCTTTTTCCTCCAGATCTGTTGCTGTTTGCGTTTTCGTCGCGGTCTAAAGTACCGTGAAGATTAGTCCGGTGACGTCGGACTGCGCGCAACTTTCCAGTTCCCTCTGGATTTCGTCCTCCCTAAAAGCCTGAACCTCGTCATCGGTCCATCGGTTGTATTTTTTAGGTTTAAATAAAATTCTGTGTGGATTCAACCAATCAGCATGTTCCAAGTCCGACCCCTGAAAGTTCCTGAACTTTGAAAAAGTACTACCTCGCTGGCAAGCAGGGCCGTTTTGAGAGGGAAATTTTACCCGGAACTTTATTTAGACCTCGGTTCCTGTGGTCGAAACACACTGAGTACCACTCCTAAGTCCCTAGTTCCTGGGGAAAGTTGCCATGGTGGAAATGGCCAAAACGCATGATTTTTTTTTTTTTAGCTTAAAACAGCGTTGTGTAAACAGCTCCTAAATCTGATTCATAGCTAACTAGCAAGTGAAGCATTTTAGTATTTCTCTGACCGGAATTGATTCAAATTCAAATGAAAGATTCCAATAACGGTTCTAATTATCAAAATAATTTTTGTGGTGATCAACATTACACTAACTGCTGTTGTACTGAACCCTACAGAAATAATTCCTTTATTGGAACTGAATGTCATGAAAATCATTTGCTGACAGTATTTTGAACCGTTCTGAATGAACATTCATTGAGCTACTAAAGCTAAAAGACACAAAACATTAGTGAGATTAAGTTTCTAGGAGAGCGCCACAGTGTTTTAGGTCACCCCATGAGCATGTGCTGTTCACTATTTGATGTGCTTAATGATGCATGAGGCACAATGTGTTTCATCTGAGCCATCATATCAGCATGACATCTCTCATATCTGCCATGGACCCATCACTCAGTCTGATCCGCAACTCTCTCTCTCTTTTCTCCGTTAAGCTTTAACTGCATCTCGCTCAATCAATCAGACGCCATTGTCCTTTTCTCTGGTTCTTCTGCATCCATCTCGCTCTAAGGGAAATAATATCTGCTTTGTTTGTCAATCACAGCATGAACGGAAGAGCATGAAGTCAGATATAGGACAGGCGTATGCTGATGAGGGAGAGGAGGAGGGAGGGAAGGCAGAAGGGGTGGAACAGAGGGGAGGAGATTGTCTGATGACCCTTGTGGGGGTATAAATGGTAGGAGAGCCCAGAAAATATTCAGAACAGAAGACAAAGGAAGGAACCCAAAAGCAATTAGAACAATAATGAGTAACAGTTAATGAAAACAAAACTGTCAAATTATATGCAAAATGATGGCTTATTATTTACACAAATTAGAGTTGAGTTTAACCTATTATGGTTGTTTGAATATTCCCTTTCATGCAGTGAGTAATATAACTGTTTGTGAACATAAAACATTCTGCAAAGTTGTAAAGCCGAAAGTGCACGATAAATAAAGTTATTGTCTACCAAAAGAAAGAATCGAATAAGAACGAAGTCGTTTTTTTATTTAAATCCCACTGCACTACGGTTCTACGTCACTAGAAAATTTATTTGCATAATGGCCACCTATGTTGTACATTGTCCGCACGCAAACAACTTGACCAGTCCATTTTACTGAAAAGTTCAATGCGGGATTCGCAAAACGCTTGCTCTTGAAAGGTGGGTCAGTACCCAGTTCATTTGGACAAGCTTGCGCCTCCGAATCACAACCTGTAAATATGATTAGTTATTGATGAATATATTTTCTACTGGATGTTCAAAATACGTAGTTTTGGGTTTTATATTGTGTCGGTTGAATAACTGGTCCTTCCAATGTTTCAGTTTCATTTGACTTGCGCTTCGGATTGATAAGGTAAAAATCAATGTCTTTACAGTGTGTACAATCACTGAGCCTTAGGAAGCGTCCGCAGCTGAAATTCATAGTAATGGACGTTTTATTTCCAATGTGGGCTGTACGTGGTAGACCAATCACAACAGACTGGGCCATCTAACCAATCACTGTAAGCTCTTGGAAAGGAGGGATTCAGAGAGACGGACTCATCCTACAAGTCGTTTGAGAATCATTGAAAAATGTGATGTGCAATGTATATTAGGAGAAAATGTACGTGTTTTTTTTTTACCTTTGATGCATGTAATGTTTGATGCTCCTGTTATAGGAGACCTCCAAAACTAAATTAGCAAACTTTAAAATAGCATAATAGGGGCACTTTAAAAGAGTTTCCCTTCAATAGCTACATATCAGTTTCTTTGCATACTTTATGACTACTTGCAAAGGCATTAAAATGATCATTACTGATATACAGAGTTGTAGACTTGAACACAAGCGGTATCTGCATGAGGGACTTTTTCGCCCCTGATCACATGAATGCCTATGGAAATTCTTAGATTTCGCCTGCTTAATTTCAGAGCAACTGTAAATGTGCCCTCAGTCACCGAACCTTTATTTTTTGCATAAAAAAAGAAACCTAAAATCCAAGGTCTTGCAAACTTCCAGATATTCTTTTACTGACCAAGTGTGAACAACTCCAGCATAGTCTCCCACTTAAAAAACAAAACAAAATCCCCCCACAGAATTTCAGCAAAGCTTTTATTTCAAAACCAATTCACTCTATTTCTACATCACGATCACAGAAAATAGCAGCTGGTATTATTAAACAGGGTCACTGCAGGACAATTTAGCCGACATAATTTTAACCCCCAACTATGATTACACTTGATTAAACTATTTAACCTCTGTGTTCAGGGTTCAGTGTGCAATGGATGCCAGCCTGATCTGACCTCTCAACTCTGTCTATATTTAAAGAGCTCTGACAGGAATAATTAGAGATGTTCTAACCAGAGACCACAACAAGATAAACTGCACATAAACGCCTCAATATTTACTGAATTGAACTAATTTAAACGGAAGATGAAACTCAGTATCATGTCAATCTAAAGAAATGATTTAAAATGTTGAGGTTAATTGTCTAAGACTCTAGGTCAACTAGTGTAATTGATTTATCAAAACTGAAGCTATCAGAGAAAAAAAAGCTATCAGAGTCAGATGACAGCATGTGAGTTGTGAAAAATGTCCCATTTTGCCACAAAAATGTCCACAACACAGCCAATTGTGTGTGCAGGATGCTGTCAGTCGTACACTGAGATGCAGACATGGATTATCACTAAAAATACAGACGAGATAAAATCCATTCCTCATTGCGCAGAGAGAAACACACACCTACCATTTCATATGAATCATGGCCAGCGGCGCTCATCAGCGTGGGTTAGGCGTTTAATAAGCTGCCATATGCGTTACATGAATTATGTGTCAAACAGCTATTACTTGAGAGCTCTTCTGTTCTTATTTTTGGCTTTTGTTAACTCTTTCCCGCTCTTCTTTTAAAAAACCCTTTTTATTCCAGCTTCGTGCAATCTTTTTTTTAATCAACAGTTGAAAAAACTGCAACATTTTGAACAAAAAGCTGAGTAAATCATGTGATTTTTTAAAGATTTTATTGCTCGTTTTATTGCCCCAAAAAATGCTTTTATTGCTCGTTTCTGCTTTTTTGAATGCTATTGAATCAGACATTCAGAATGCCTTTAAAAGATGCATAATAGCGCCCCCTACCATATAACAGTGAAAACCAGAAAATTGCGTCAATTGCGGGGAAGCGTTGTCTCATAAATAATGAAAAATTCCATCAACACCAGGAAAGAGTCAAATAAATTTCCTTACGTCATTACAAACCTATATGACTTTCTTTCTTCTGTGGAACAGCAAATTTCATTTTGGGTGAACTAAAACCCTTTGAGAGTGTGTACACTTGTAGTTCAGGTTCTTTTGGTCCGGACCAAAAAAGAAAAATGATACATTTTGTCCTGGTTCGCTGAACATTCACACTGTAAAACACCAAACCTAAAAGATACAACACCTCTTTTTTTTTTACTTTTATGACGCATGACGCCAAGAAACTTAACAAACATCTAAAACAATGCTGCGTTCTGGGCTAAATGCACTCATTGTATAAGCGTACACATGATGGAATGTTCACCAGTTGAGATCTCAAAAAGAGCTTATAAAATGTCAAAATAGCACCAGTAATTTCTCCTTTACGCACAAACAAAGATTAGCTCTAAGGAGACGCGTTTCTGACGCCTGCACCGAACTGTAATGGGCAACATAGCTCCTATGAGGGAAAAAAACTAAAATACTTGAGCATTATGTCCTTTTTAGGATCGCATCGCATTCATATTTCAGTCGAACTGCACAAGAGTTTGTGTTCAAGGGTCCCTGTCCACTTCTTTAGTGTGCTCCAGGGCTTCGATGGCAGTGTTCACACTTATTAAAATAAACTGAACTAACAGGGAAATCGAGTTCGTTTTAATCAAACCAAACCTACCAAGTGTGAACACATACTTGGTCTCTTGTGCCCTTGAAGAGCTTTTAAGATTACCCAACTACAAGCTTCCATTTCAGGTTGCTGCATTATTAGGTGATGAGTGTTTTGTGTTGAAGTGGATAAGCATGCAACTCACAGACCTGCACACAAGAGTGGCGATGATCACACACCAAGCGGTGCAGCAGCAGTCCGCATTGGGAGAGTCCTGGTTCTTCCTGCGACGGCAGCACAGCCAAAAGGAGTAGAAAAGGAGAAAGAGGAGGTCCAGTGCCAAACACACCAATGCTGCTGTACCTAGCAACAACACAGACTGCAGAGAGAGAGAAAGAGTCATTTAGACCTCATTGTTTTTAGTGAAGCAGTAAATGTACAGAGAACAACAAAGAATACAAATAGGCCGTTGAAGGCTGGGTCTTTCAATCACAATCTTTTGTTATTGTACAGTATCATGTTTTCTTTTTTATTGGAATCTGGAGTAACAATTTCTTTGTGTGTGAAATGTTTTTCTAGATAAAAAAGAAGATCTTTTCAGAAGGAGTCCTGCATGTTTCATCCAGATTTACATCCACAAAGAGCTGAAGTGCACCAGAAGTGTCATGAATTATCTAGACTTTTTGTTTTTTTTTAAATCCATGGCTACTGTGTACCATGAAAATCTCCATATGCAGCAAATGTAGGTCAGGCTGAACACGGGAGACTTCTTTTGGTCTCAGAGCTGTGAAGTAAGGGCTCAGAAGTTCTACTGTATGCAAGTCTGCATAACCACACACACACACACACACACGCCAAGATCTTCTAGGACATGCTACTGAATCAACATCCCTTGTTAGTCCTGGAACAATATTCCTATCAAAATCACAGCCCGAAAGGTATTCCAACCATAATTTTAAGTGAAATTATCTTCTGAATGTTCATCCAGCACTAACAAGGATGCTGATCCAGAAACATGTCCTACTTGGGTAAATCATATTAAAAATAAAGCAACAAAGGTTTGGTTTCAGACTTTTTCTTTGGGTTTTCAAACATACTAATATGAGAGAATTGTTAGTTTCCATTGGAATACCTTATTACGATTGTTTGTTTATTGGGATATATTGGGTATCTTTTTCGTTGTTTATTCTTGCAGTGCAATCTTTATATAATTTCTTACTATTGTTTTTTTATTTAAAGGGTTAGTTCACCCAAAAATGAAAATTCTGTCATTAATGACTCACCCTAATGTCGTTCCAAACCCGTAAGACCTCCGTTCATCTCACAGTTTAAGATATTACAGATTTAGTCCGAGAGCTTTCTGTCCTGTAAGGGCTGTATACCAAGTAGAACCTGTCTTGGAAAACCTCTGTACGATCCTGGCCTAGTCATGCTCAAATTTGTGAAAACAGCACACACACGTTTTGTTAATGTTCTAACGTTCCGTTGAACAGTCAGGGTAAGGGGCCTTCGAATCAAAAAGGTTTCTAAAAACCTTTCTGAAAAGACAGTTGAGGGAATAAAAGGAAATGCAGCATCTCCAAACAGTTGATCATCACAGGCTCAGGTTTGCTAAATAGAGCAAGATCACAAATTTGTCCTCAAATGCCCAGAGTGACCTAGTCAGATACACGTTCAGCCCAGTGCAGATGCTCATCCGGGCAGGGTCACCAGTGTCAACTGAAACGGTGCTGACACAATTCTGTCATTTTCACCCGTAAAAATTAAATTGAAATGCTTTATTGTTATGGCTTAAAGCTGGTGTCATGAGATTTTTTACAACATTAATATTCGTTCCTGTCTGGTCATCTGTGAGATTGAGGGACCTGTGAGCGAGATGTCAGCTTCTGTCTGTTGATGTGTCAAAGCTCATTTGAGTCAGTCACCACCAACAGCATAAAGAGATTAGAGAGGATTAATTATCAGCTCTCTCCCTCCCTGACACACACACACACACGTTGCTAATCTAAACGAGGATATATCAGACTTTTATTGTTTCTTTATAAAGCTAATTATTAATTACTATAGCCTAACACTAACTCAAACCCAAGTTAATGAAGGTGAAATTGTGAAGTTTAGGCAACAGATTTCAATTTGATCACAAACAGAGACTAACCAGCGATCAAGACCAAAGAGAAGCGACTATACAAAAAAAATCCAGAAGAAGATGAGAGTGGGGGAGGGAGACTAAAACTCTCAAATGTAATTATCTTATTAGCAGCCCTCAGAGACGCAGGGAGGGAGGGATTAAACTTTAGTTTGTATTGGGCGACTCAGTAGTAATAAAGAGCAGGATGGCAGGAAGTTGGCATTATCTAATTACAGGAATGCCTTAAAACCAAACCCAAACACTACATGAATGTGCAGAAATCCAAAATGTTTTTAAAGTCAAATTTGCTCTATAATCATTATGAAGCACCAGAATTGGTAAATATAAGCCGATAGGCAATATTAAAAGTCACAACAACACTAATATCATGGAATACCGTATTGTCAGAAATATGCTTTTGCTCCTTTAGCATATCCTTTCTAACCTAGGAGATTAATAAACAGTTCACCAATATGCCTATACCTCAAGTCTGGACAAAATTATAACATATTTCTGCTTCAATTTACAAAATAAGAGCCAATTTTCTTGTATTTGCTTTCATTTTTGTTCACGATATTTGATTAAAATAGAATTTTTACAACAGAATTCAAAAGTGAATTTCCAATTTTGCAAACTAACAGCATGAAATAAGAACATATGTGTATAAAAATAATAATAATTAAAAAAAAGTATAACTCAAAAGGGAATTTTGGAATAAGATCGCAAGGATGTTTGAATCGATATTGCAATCTTTTAAAGATTAATCTTGCAGCTCTACTGCTTTTAATTGAACCAAAAAATAAACCCAGACAATTTAATTAATGCGCATGCAAATCAATAAACAGATCTTTGGGCTCTGGTCTATGACAGCACAATTTTACACTAATACGCTGCAGCACACACACCACTATTGACAAAACCACAGAACATGTAAATGACCATATTACCTCAATCTGTGCTAACAAAATAATGGTTAGGCTAGAAGAGTGGTCATTTAAGCGCAATGACATTTACCTCTCAGTGTTTGTGTGTCATTAGTGTGTGTTTTTGTGTGTTCAGAGCAGTGTTCTGGTGTAAATCGTTTCATCTGCACTACTTGTGACTTCCTGCCAGCTGGGCCCCTTTCCTGCCCAATATGCTTTTAATTATTCTAGCATTCCCTGCTGAGAAAAAAAAACCCTAGTGCTTTTTCCACGTCAAACCAGAAAAGCAACACAGCTGTAGGAGCCGTCTTCAGCAAAAATAAATCTTCTCAAAAGATTGCACATTTAGAAAGTGTAATAAATTCCTTTCATTTTGGACACAGAACAGACAGAATTTGTGCAGAGATTTTTATTACAGTAACGCTGAGAAAAGAGAAGCCTGATACCAACCAAAACATATGTGCAGTCAGCATCTGCTAATCCCATTTTCCATATACAGGAAGTAGACAGCTAGCCCAAGGTGAACAAAGGGAGTATTTTCAGGACACAAATACTGGTAATATACAGGAAAACTTACATCTTTAGCTTAGCTTCTAGACCTCCAAATATGAGAATAACATCTACAACTATCAGTGTTATCTTCTAGCATTGATAGCTCTACATCATTTTAGAGATTTGGTTCGCTTGGGCACTTGGGCAGTGTTCCACTTATTTTTCGATACAATATACTTTATTGTTCCCCTAAGGGACATTTTTCTTGGGTGTAAGCTGCATTTTCAAATCACACAATAAATAAATTTCCCTCTGGGAAATCCATGCCGCCATTTTGAAGTGCATTCCACTTCATGTGGTCATAGACAAGTGAAGTTTATATGGATAGGCCCTCGACCCCTCGATTTTGACCTTGTCTCTTTCAAATGTACATTTCAGGCAGCTACATATACCACAATGCAACACGATTGTGACGTCACCACAGATCACATTTAATAAAACATTTTTTTTAAAACGACGCCCCAATATGGTGAATAAGCACCGCCTTCTAAAAAAAAAAGAAGAGATGATTCAAAAACAGCATTTATTAGACAGTTGTTGTCAGATTTCTTTGGTGATTTCAAATATGAAGTTTAATCGTAATCTTGACAACAGTTTTGGAGAATTTGACATTTCCCCAGAAAGGAGAGGCGTTTCAAAGATGGCCGCCGAGTGACTTGTCTTAAAGGGACTTTATTTAATTTACCCTGACCACAAACTATGATATTTTTTATTTTGCAACCATAGTTTAAATTAATAAATTGCAAAAAGATTCAAAGATTATTCACAGATTAAGTCATTTAAAGTGATAGTTATATGAAAAGCTTTGTTTGAAACATTTTGAACCTAGCAACAATGTGGTCAAAATGATGGTTCCAAAAACTAAATAAATTAATAAAAATATAATTAAAAAAATATCTATAACTATGTTTTTGATCCCATTAACTTTCATTGCATGAACAAAAACAGTTCTTGGAAAATATCTTCACAGAAGATAAATTGTCACAATTTGAGTGACAGTGGGTAGGGCTTAAGAGTCACGAGCACGCCAACAAAACAGACATTTGATGCAGTTTCCCTCACCGCCTGCAGTTTTGACTCATGAACGGGAACAAACAAGGTTATACATTTTTGCTTTTGGGTAAATTACCCCTTTCACAGCATTCCCAGAAGTTCCTGTGTGGTTATGTTATTGTGAAACAGTCCTAAATATTATTTAAAGGCTAGTGTTTATATTCATGTTCTCAAGTGACCGTTCACAAAAAGACCCACCCCTTTTAGTTACTGTTGCTATGTCCGACAACCTGTGGTCACACACCACAACACACAGTTAAAATACACATTGCAGAGCAAAGAGGATACTGACAACGCACTGACAGACAGGACAGAGCAGTTTACTTTTAATATGAAAAAGTCTCAACCCTAAAATTGTAATTTTTTTAAGAAATGTAAACAATAAATACTGTTTTGTGGCGCTTTGAAAGGGTGGATTCTGGAATCCACTGCCGCGTCAATATACCTGTAAATATCCTAATTAAATTCATAATCAAAGCTTTAATTAATATTTATCCTTCTATATTAGTATGATGATTTATTAGTTGATTTTACATAGTCAACAGAACCACTGTTCTTCCTTTATGTTTTAGCCGGGAGTGCAATAACAGTGTTTGCTCACTAAGCCCGGCTTCCAGAGATGTCTTTCATTTATATTATATTTTAGTCATTTTATATTTCCTTTTACTGAAACACTGAAGAATCAAGATTAATATTGCCAGTACTACTGTCTGTACCTCTCACTGAGAGAAAGCATGTTATCAGTATGTTTTGGGGAACATTTTGGATTGGAGCTCAGCCAGCTCCAACCTTGGAGAAATTGTATCTGTGTATGTGCGCAATATTCTGTGTTACAGATAAGTATTGGAGGTGGACAATGGGCATTCTAAGAGATGGGTGGACTTGTTGTTCTGGACAAGCGGGCGCCTGCTCCAGAACTGGAAGGTCACTACATGCTTAATTCTGGGGTGAAAGCATCAACAGGTGACGTTTATGGACCTGTGGTGACAGGTTGCTGTAGCGCCTCAGTTAAAGCTGCTTGATCATCTCTTTCTTCTAGTTAATTTATAGCATCAAATAAACATGAATGAACTTCACAAGGAATGTTGTTTCAACCATGAAGACGTCAGTAGTACACACTGTTTTTCAAGTTATATCTACGAACTCTCTTGACTGCTTTGTCAGACAAAAATGGCAGATTCGGCCGATGGCGAATTGTGATTGGTCAGATCGCCTGTCAATCAAACTGCCGGCAAAGGGTGAATTAAGTTACACAGATTGTAAAAACTCTTGAAGTCAAGTGAGCTACAGGCACTTTGTGAATAGATTTGAGCAAATCATTAAAAAAAGAGAGCTAATTTAAAAGAATGATTTTATTAGCGAAGCAGACAATCACCATTATCTTTTCGATAGAAAGACAAGAACGTCCCTTGTGGTTTTGGATACGGTCCATGTGGCATTAAAGTACAGAGAAAAGTGCTGACATGTTTTGGCACCAACTGGGTAGCCAGATCCAGACACACTATTGTGCTGAGTGCCCTGAGATCCAAGTGAACCCTCCACCACACAGATGGTCTCGATCCAAAAGTACAAATATATGTCTTCTCAGTGCAAAGATGTAAGCACAGTTATAAAGGTGGTTGAAGGGGGTCCTTGGGGGCTGAATAATGCCAAAATGGCGCTGGATAGGCCTATGTGTGTGCCCGAGTTCATATGGGTGCATATGTGCCCTCTTTGTCCCATTAAAGGAAGTTTAGTCTGTTGAGAAAATTATATATATAATTTATTATTAATGTTTTTTTATTATAGTTTTATTGAATTATATTTTATTATATTAAAATTATGAATCAATTACATGCATCAAGATGATATATGAATATCATTGATATTTACAGGTTATATTTTCCATTTACCACCGTTGTACTGGCATGTGATCTTCAAATGAAGTAGTTTGCTTGCTCTCCATATGTTGTCGGTGTGAACGAGTGCAGACCCCCATATGTCCCAGCATGCATGTGTGAGAGTGTGAGAATGAGAGCGAAGGGGTACTGGCATAAAGACTATGTGTCCATTTGACAAAAGGATGCCTGCAAAGCACTCTGGGATATATTAGGGATTAAACCCCATTTTCAAAGAAGCCCACAGAAAGGGGTGCATTCATCTTTTATCAAAAAGAGAATAACAACACCCAACCCCCCTCCTCTTCCTCTCCTCACCCTCCCTCCCTCACTCTCTTCCCTTCTGCTCTGCCAGGCCAGACAGACCCAAGGGCTTGTCATGACCTCATCTCAAACAGATTTACCCCCACATACCCCGTGGCTTTCCTGTGACCTCGGACCTAACAAGCCAACCAACTAGGCCAATCTCATCTCGGCATCCCAGGAAAATCACACCTTATTGATTGAATGTAGTACATTCACATGCAAGCACATCAGTTTCAGTCGTCTTTCAGCACCGAGTTGAATGTAATCACATATAATATGTCTTGACCTTGGGAAATTATTAACAGGAAAAATGAAATTGCATTTGTATTCAGCTGAATTTGCAGTGATTATTTGAGCCCATGTCTGTTAAATTAACTTTATAAGTTGATGGTGCATGGCAGCACTGCATTGCATTCATCCAATGTCTCCAAACAACGAGATCAATTTCTATTATTGCAGCCCTGAATATATTTTTAAATAGCAGATTTCTTTTTGGAAACAAGTGACTGTCATTGGCCATTTTTCCATACAGCATTGGAATGCTCTGGATGTGGTCATTGACAGCTATAGCTAGTGAGCAAAGGCAACCATGGCTGCAATTTCACGCAGCTGGATGCTATTTCCTACTGGTCCGCTGGAGAATGGATGCTTTGACAAAACAGCCTCTTTTATAAAGTGGACAGTAAACAAACCTTATTGACATTTGAACTTGAAAAGTGTCTCTGTGACCTTCATCTCTGTCTGAAAGATGTCTATGGGCCAGATTTACTAAATAAGGCAAATTAGCATGAGAGCATCCCATAAAAGCGCAGATGGGAGTAGAAAGTGCTGCGCATGATCTACTGACGACGTGCAAATTGCACGTATCAAGATCATTTCCATAATGACCAACACAATCTAACAAGAGCAGCACAAATCGATGTCTGGTTTAAGACTTTTTTTTTGGTCGCTAAATAATAAATACCAGTAAACTGACTAGTTAAAACCTTAGTAAATCACCTTGTATGAGTCATTTAAATACTCTTCACCCATAAATTTGGCGCCTGAAAGGGAAACTGCAAAAACCGTGTCAAAGCCTTTTTAGTACAAATGTTTCACTGTGTGTCAATCTTGAGTACCTATAGAGTAGTATACCAAGAGTAATTTATCATATTAATAAAAGACAGATACACTATACAGATTCTTTACGAAAACAGCCGAGCTTGTGGAGGCGTGCAGTGGGTGGGGCTTAAGAGTCACGAGCACGCCAACAAAACAGACATTTGATGCAGTTTCCCTCACCGCCTGCAGTTTTGACTCATGAACGGGAACAAACAAGGTTATCTTCCCTCACAACCAAAAACACATCTTTAGTGTTGATTTTGTGGTCTAAAATCAAAATGACAGCGCTGCCAACAGCTTCTGTAACCTGAACGAAGCTTGTTGATGGGCATGCTCTTGCTCTGGTTGATGTGCACACAAGCTCATTCGGGAGAAGTGTCCATACAAGGAATTCCATTCTTTATGATGTCATACAGGGCCATTCTCAAACAATCGTTCCGAACATTATACGAATCCTGAAGAAGTGTATTTGGCACAGAAACACTGCGTCATACGTCCAACCAGTTTTTTTTATTTTGGCCATGTTTAGCATAAGAATCAACTCTTTAACGGTGTAAATAAGTCAGAATGTATGAAATAGCATTAGACCCTTGAAAGTCAGCAGGCCATCAAAAATCACTGTACTTTGAGTGAAAAGCCATCCATGCATGTTTTTATTTGACCTTGTAATTTTTAAATCAAAATTTTCACAACACAAAAGCACTAGAGCAAATTTGCTAAGTAGACTATGTGAAAACATCCGTTTGATGTTTACACCAATAACCATACTGACAAACAGGTTGCTTTTTTTTCATTTTTTGGCAGCATTCCCTTAATTTCGCTGTGACTGAGCGATATAACAGTAACCTTGAATGCCTCTATATTATAAATATGACCAAATGTTGAATATTAATGTAGAAATGCAATATATATGCACATGCTCATAAGGTCTCCTACTGGGTGTTGATATCCATTCCCGTGGGTGGGTAAATAGACAAACACTGACTATCTCCATGCAGCTCCTAAGCATAACATAATTTCTGGACAGTAACTGCTCAGTGATTGGACAATCTGTTCTCATGTGCAACATGAGGAGCTCAGTAAGATGGTGATGTCATTAAAACTGATTACAAATCAATGCCACTCTTTTTAGGTGTAAAAAAGGCTTGGCCAGCATGAATTTTCAAATTAGTTAAAACTAGTTAGTACTGATCAAGCTACCTCATCAACAAAGCCATGCTACTAACCAGTAAAAATACAAATCTGGTTGACCAAAGATATTGAGCCTGGTGGGGCACCATCAGACCAGTCTTTTCAGCCAGAGTGCTTTATTTAAATAAAGTATCTGTACTGTTATGAATAGACAAGTATTGTCTTAATGCATTATCAGTGTCTATTCTGGGTCAACCGAAAATTATGTATGAATCACACAATGTGAGTATATTATTCATAACTATCCCTTTAGCTGTCAAATATGTGACACTCCGAATGCTCACAATCTAGTACCTCAAAACCTAACAAGCTGCCACACACTGCAGTAAAAGCCTTCAGAGGGTTACGTCATGCTTGAGAACAACCTTTGATGTTGCCGCTCCGCACGCACACATCGATCTTGATGTTGTCTCATATTTCCAAATCGCGTAGCACTTGAACTCGACCTACCTTTTGATATTCCGAGTCCTCCGGTCGGAAATCACTGCTGGTCAGCTGAAACTGTAGGTTTACGTGTGGAAGGCGATGGAAAAGGTTAACCCACCACGGCGGAGAATAATTCACCACTGCAGCCATAGTGTTCATGCAGATCTCTGACTGTAAAAGACACAATGATGCATTCAGCAACCAATTCCAGACTTCAGCGTTTTCATCACGTCGCATTGCATCAAATGCATTTAAAACGTATCTTACACGCTAACGTTACCTGCAGTTAAGTAGGGGTTAAAATCTGCACCAAAGACCAAACAAATGGCTAGTTTTCCCCTAGAATTATGTGCCCAACACTCATGCGTTGTTCTGAATCACATTACCATTCAAATTTGTTCTAAAATGTAATAATTAACATAACATGCATTGTTTATATACTAGGATTTAAACCGCAATTTAAACCTTTTGTTATCTGGAATCCATGCTTACCCGTTATCAGCCTAAACCATAGTTCCAGCAAAAACCTTTGATTATCTCAACAACAGACAAATGGCTCCTGTCCTCGATGTTTTGGTCGAAAAGCAGCAACAGCGGGGTTATCTGTGCTCAGCAGTCAGCATGCACCGAGTATCTTGTCCAACGCAGCCCCTGCGTCACTGCCGTCTGCATGTTATATCCAGCGACACACATTTACTGGAACTGAAGCGAGAGCTTTAAACGCCTTTGATGCCCATTGCGCTTTTGTTTTAAGGTAGTCCCGCGCCGCTTTCTTCCAGCAGACGCGTTTGGTCAGCGCTTGAGCATTTCGGTTGCGTTAAAATTGAGTTGCATAAAACGCGCGATGATATCACACATTACGAGGACGAACTAGTGATTTGTGAGAAGACTACAAACGGGCGTGATTGTCAATCATCCACGTCCATCTGGATTCGTGTGTTTACAGACCTCTGGTGGCCTAATTGCGCAAATTCAAATCATATATCTAAGCAACACTGTTTTAAAAGTCTTCTTTTATTGTTCTTATCCGCAATTTTCTGCAGTTTTTCTGCTTTTTTATAATTCGTTTTTCTTGATTCAACGGTTATGCTAATGCTAGTTAACGTATGCTAACGTTACACAGGTATTACACGTTTATAAGTACAAACACTTTAACGTTATAAAAAGTGTAACTTAACGTCTGCAAATTTGATAAAAACGTTATAAACTGTATAAGTATTATAAACGTTATACAAATATCTTTGGCTATTTAGGTTATTAAAAAAAGGTAATTTCTGAAAATTTTCTCGACGATGATGACCCGATTCTCATCCTTGAAATCATTTGTATACTGAATTGTCATTGGACATTTGTAACAATAACGGGCAAAGGCATGACAATATTACAACAGCAGAATGTATTATAATGTTTGGTCTTTTTCAGCAAATGTCAACACATTTTTAGGAGGTCAAATAATAGAATTATTTTTCTATTTTTGCAACCCTGTTAACAAACCGGCCCATCCACCTCTAAATGTGAAGTTCTCTTTTTGCCAGCAGACTCTCGGGAGATTCCCGGGAGGTTCAGGATTCAGCTGCTGCATGTCACCCGTTAACAGCTAGACACTGTAAACAATGTACTGTAACTTACTGGCAATTTTAATTGGAAGCAAGATTGTAAATATACAAAATTAGACTACATTTATCCATGCAGGTTAGACATTTTTAATAATCAAGTATATCACGACAGGAAAAGTATTAGGCTTATTGGTTAAAAAAAATTGAAAACCTTGAGGAACATTCAGCTTTTTTGGTGGGGGGCTTGGAGTCAAAATAGTTGAAAACCACTGATTTATGATATACTGGGGTTTGTGCCTCCAATGCATTAAAAAACCTAATATATCACCTAATTGTACTGTATATGTTAATTTCTTAAAATGACAATCAGGTAGCCATTGCTAGACTAAATGAGGAAATTGTACTTTTTCACTCTTTGCACAAAGGACAAAAGTTCAGAGAAAACAAATCTTTAATAAAGGAAGAATCAAACACAAATTCAAAGACAATGGCACAACAAATAATGCGCTCTTAGAGCAAAGCATACGTTTTAAAAAGACATTGAAACAATAAAACCGCAACACATTTTTTCAGTGCTATTATTGGTTCAATACAGATTTGTCTAAAATAACATTAAACACACTGACGACATTTAACTGCATTAACAGCATTTACTGTCATTTCCCCCCAATCTGAACTTGAAGTTCTCTTATACAGCAATATGTTTGTGGAGATTCACAGTACTTTTGTATCAATCGGAGGTGTACATTAAATGCACACAATGGCTTAAATATACTTTATTAGATATTCTGCTTAGTGTAATGTGTATTTTTGTCTACGGTGAAAAATATATGAAGAATATTAAATCCCTGAACCTCATTTAGAGATGATCTTCCAACACAAGGCACTTTTGGAGTTGAACTTCTAAAATATCTACCTTATTTGAAGGTTCAGTTAATAGAAGTGAAAAGAATGTGACCGTAGCAGAATAATAAAGTGTGATATAACAAAAACATAATGATCTACCATCCACGATCCATGTTCTTCTCTGTCCAGTCATTATTGCCCATATAAATTACAGTTTGTTTGTATCAATTCCCTTTAAGTTACTCAGGTAATAATGTGTGTTCTAAGTTAAGAGAGAAAATGCATTATTTATTTAACCATTTGAGGTCCAAATAGTAAAAAAAAAACTAAAAAAAAACTTAAGAGCTAAATCAAGTCATTAGCATTGAACTGACTTAAGCTTTTTTCTCTTTTTCTCAGTGGCCTTGAAGGAGACACAATGATGTCATCAGAGTCGTCTGAATCAATGGTCTTTGGATTTTCAGTGGCTGGTTGCTGTTGGTGGATCTTCAGGTCTTCTTAATACAAACAAAACAAAATCATATTACATTAAATAGATAAATGACTATACTGTAAACATAATGGTAGTTTATAAGAGATTATTCAAAGATATACTGGTGTTCTCAGACATACACTACCATTCAAAAGTCACTTTTTCTCAAGTCTGCATTTATTTACAGTAAAACAGTAATATTATTACAATTTTAAATAACACTTCTGTATTTGAAAATGCAATTTATTCCTGTGATGTAAAAGCTGAATTTTCAGCATCATTACTCCAGTCTTCAGTGTCACATGATCCTTCAGAAATCATTCTAAAAACCTGAAAACCGAGCACATTATTAAAGATGAATAATCACCTGAGGTTTGCGTTTTGTTCGTAAATATGGCCGGTGGGGACCCTGTGGGCAGCAGTGGAGGGGTGGAGAGATACTGCTTTTTCTGATGAATGAAAGATTCAGACTGTGTCACTGTAGATGCCCTGCAAAGGGAAGTCAACGTATGTCTGTCAGGAAACCACCTGGCCATGCATTCAAACATATTCATTCAAACCAACTGTTGTGACTGCATTCTTGCATTCTCTAACCAGAACAATCATCTGTGCAAGGTTTATTTTTTCAATGGAATTCATATAATATAAACATGCAAATATGCATAAATATAAAAAAAATATGCGGTAGTATATGTAGTATTTCAGTGTAGTAATTTAGTGTATAATCTATGTATCTAAATCACCTGTCCATCCTCAGAGTGCTGCGTTTGAGATGAGCCCTTAAGACAGCTTGCAGCAGAGTCACTTCCTCTTCCTGTACAGCCTGAGTGTTAATACCTGATTGGTTCTGAAATATATGGTCAAGGAGTTTAAAAGGAGTAGATTTTGATATGAAACATATCAAACATGTCTTTAACAGGATGGTTATGCAAGAAGTATTACCATGGTACATGGAGGGACAGAAAGCTCTCGGACTAAATCTAAAATATCTTAAACTGTGTTCCGAAGATGAACAGAGGTCTTACAGGTGTGGAACGACATGAGGGTTAATGACATAATTTTCCTTTTTGGGTGAACTAACCCTTTAAGTTTTATTTTAAATTTGTTATATATATATATATATATATATATATATATATATATATATATATATATATATATATATATATGCAAATATTTCTTAAATATATACCTGAATGAGTGTGTATTTATATATGCATAGTAATTATACACAGTACAAACACATATATTATGTAAACACAAACTTTTATTTTGGCTGCGACTCATCTCAATTAATCGATTTGACAGCATACACTACCGTGCAAAAGTTTGGGTTTGTTAAGATTTTTTAAATGTTTTTGAAAAAAAGTCTCGTGCTCACCAAGACTGAATTGATTTGATTCAAAATACAGTAAAAACTATTAAAGTGAAACTGACAAAATATTGCGAAATATTATTAACAATTTAAAAATGTTAACAATTTTTATATTTCAAACGTTTTTTTATTTTAAGATATTTTATTAAATCTGTTAAATACAGTACCTCCCTTTGGAGTGGACTTTGAGCTTTGTAAGCTTTGTAACAGCAACATTACACACTAACTAAAGTTGAAAAAGTGAAAAAGCATAATAGGACCCTTTTTTTGTTTTTACATAAATATCAATATTGTTTCTAAATGTGTAATAGGGAGGTCCACAATGTAAGTGTAAAAAAACCCTTAGTTTTTTTACCCTTCATATAACTCAATATAACATATTGACTTTGAATGGAGTTCAGAGGTTGCTCAAGATGAATTATTGTTCACATGTACGATTTCTGTTGGTCGTACAAAAATATCAAGAATCCATGACTCAGGTATGCTAATTATTTACTAATTATCTTGTTTACACATTCACTTTACTTCCTGTCAGACATTTTATTCCACATTATATAAATAGTAAAAATTCAGTGAAAAGAACCATAAAACAGCTGCAAACCTCATAAAGGTTTACAAATCATTGTTTAGTATGTAATATTTTAATTGTGATGTGACTGGTTAGTAGGGCTGAGTATTGACACAAATTTCACAATTCGATTCGATTTCAATTCACAAGCTTGCAATTCCATTTGATTTTGATTCAATTAAATATCGGATATATTATTTTGGATATATATCAGGTACAATACATGAGAAATTTTCTCAAAGAAAACAAATGTCTTAACTAATGCTGTAAACCATGCGACTCAGCTGTAGCCTACTATAATATTGAAGGTAAAAATTTACTGATTTCTATACAAACTTAAATTACAATCAATTATGTTTTTATTTTTTATAATAATAAAGTTATAATATTAACTTTACAATTACATAATCATATTTATACTTATTTGAAATATAAACATTTAAATATTGGCTGTCATAAAAACTGAAACTGAATTTTTTCTTATGATTTGAAACCTTTTGAATTTAATAAAACATTTTCTACTTTCTCTATCTTCATTCTCCAGTAGTTAATTACTTTAATGTGTTGTTTTCTAATACATATTGGATTTGTTGACTACTTATCTGATGTGTTTAACGTTCTTCTTTACCTTCCGGGAACTGGAAGTGAACAACGGAAATAAACAAAACTTAAGAGCACTGAGCAACCTCTAAATGTTTAAAGTCAATTAAACAAATATTTTGCAGCATAATTCCAATAGGGCTAAGTAACAAACTGAGAGGGTACCATGGTTGAAAGTACAACTTTCATTTTTGTGGACCAACCTAATGCGTAAGCCTACTGAATAAAAAAACAACAATGTTGAGTTGTTGTTTTTTTCATTCTTGTGATAACATATGAAAGGAAGCAGGCACGACTGAACAAGTTTGATTCAGAATGACAGATGTGCACTCCTGACACAACAAATTACTGTAACATTTTTACTGTAAGTCATTGGTCAAATATTGATGCTGAAATCTTAAGTCTTAAAGTGAAGACCAGTCATTTTGCAAATCCAGCTAGTTTTCAGTTACCCCCATGCTGGTGAAATGGTGTGGTTGTGGGAGGGTTTTTAGGGAGGGTTTTAGGTGGCGTTGTGGGGATACTGGCCCGACAGTGGAAACGCAGCTGGATTTTGGCCTGGTGACTTGATGTCCGAGGCTATTGGCCCTTCACGGCATGTTGTTAGCCCTGGCTCGCACAGGCCAGACAGTGGAACATCTGTAAACAAACTGTGTATAATAAAACATCCAATCAAAATGCCAAAAATAGTTACCATGGCAACAGGGGCGGTTGCTGGATCTGCTTGGTTCTGTCCATCTAACTGCCTCTGCCTGATTAGGTGCCCTCTGAGACAGGATTGCAAGAGCACTAGATCCTAAGCACAGGAGCAGAAGAATAAAGGAGGAAATTAATAATCTACATTCACTGTGGGAGTACAGTACAATGTCGATGTGTTGTACCCGTGTTCGGTGTGAGAGCCAGTGTGTCTGGATGATCTTAGCTGCTCTGTTCATCCCTATTGATGCAACCGCTGATGATGACAATGGTTCAGAGAGTGTTGATGAACCATCCCGAACCTGTGAGATGAGAAAATATATGGATTGTGGTGACAATTTCATACACTCAAAAAAATTTACGGTTGCACTCAAACCATCCTTGTTCACATTACTTAAAAAAAACATGTAACTACATAAACTTAAATTTCAAATGTTTTTTTTACAAAAAATTAGTATTGTCAGCTTTACTTAAAGGGATAGTTCACCCAAAAATGAAAATTTGATGTTTATCTGCTTACCCCCAGTGCATCCAAGATGTAGGTGTGTTTGTTTCTTCAGTAGAACACAAATGAAGATGATGCATACTTCAGCCGGAGAAGGTCAAAACAGCGGCGTTATCATAGATATATATTTACATATATTCCTCATTCGACTGATCTGCGCCATTCACGCAGGCACTAATGAGGCATCTGTATATATCTATGATCGCGCCGCTGTTTTGACCTTCTCCGGCGGAAGTATGCATTCGGAATCCTAGACAAGGTTCGTCTGATATAAGGTAAAAAAATAACTCAAATACTGATCGGTTTCTCGCAAAAACCGATCGTTTCGTATCTTAAGACATCAATGTGTCGCCACGAGCCACAGGGTTTAATATGGATTTGTAAGTCTGTGTGTTTTTACTCTCATACAACCCATTGACATGCATTAAACGAGCAACGGTTGGAGTTAAAAATCTTAATTTGTGTTCTACTGAAGAAACAAACACACCTACATCTTGGATGCCCTGGGGGTAATCAGATAAACATCAAATTTTCATTTTTGGGTGAACTATCCCTTTAAGCGTTTGTTCGGTCAACTTAACATTGCTGAGTTAAACGAACAAACTGGGCTGTGGATCTGTAGTTCCCAGCATGCTTTGCAAGGGACTGCATTAGGAGAGTAAATTTAGGGATTTAAGTGTTTTTCAGTAAAGGGAAAGATGTTGTTAGTTTATGATAGTGTTTAATGTTCAGTTATGTTGGACATTAAGAGGAGTTTCTGTCATTTTGTGGTTACCGTTATGCAGAAGAGTCGTGCCTGTGTTTAGTCTGTGGGCACTCATATACACATATTTATTGGATGGAATTCCTTTAAACTAAGTTTGTCCAATGAGTTATTTTTACATTTTGTTTAAAAAACTATGCTTGTTATTTATTAGTTTTCCACTTACACTTGTAGAGCAAATTATTAATTTAATTAGGTAAATTCAATTTATAAGCGTGTTCACCTTTAAAGTTCATAAATGTAACATAACATTATTAAGTAAAATGTACATATAACTAATGTGTAATAGTGACAAATCTGAATTGTTTTATTTACTCAAAGACATTTTGTCAGCTTTACTTGAATTACTTTGGTTGACAGTACAACACATTTTTTTTTTGAGTGTTTTTATGGGTTAAAAGACATCTTCCCAGTCTGTTTGTGTGTGTAGCTAATAAGTATTTTGAAAGCATTACCTGACTTGGATCTTGTACTACTCTGAGTTTTCTCTCGTCTTCTAGTTTCTTTTTTAAACAGTTGATTTCTACAGTTAGTGCCCCCATCTCCTGCCTGTAAATAAAACATGAATTTTAAACTGACTTTACATTCTTTCTTAATACATTTCATTGAAATGTAATAGCTTCCCATACCTTTGAAATTAATTTCCTTTCTTCACATGTAACCAAGGTTTTCCAAATGTCAAAAATGTTACAGAAGTAAAAGAATGTTTGGTTTCCAATATAAACTTAACTCTTCCAAAAATAACCACAGAAAATAATTTATCTAAACATCTCTAAAGGAGCACAAATGCTTTCAATATAGAAAAAAACTGTTTAGAGCATTGAAAATATAAATCAGGATTTAATAAGTTTGTCTTGCATAACAGTAACATCACATATGTGATTCAATCTTGTGAGAACTCGTAACTAGTTTTAATTCTTGATTCCTTATTATGTTTATATTACAAACCTGTGTGTTTGCATCAGTTCCTTCAGCGCATTTTCTACCTCTTTCAGACTTTTATCCTTCTCAGCAGACAATTGCTTTATCTCTTCACTGATAAGACAAGACAAATATTTTAAATCAGAATTACTCTCAAATACGTTAAACATATAAGAAGTTGAAAGATTGGATTCTGGAATCCACCGCCGTTGCAATATTCCTGTAAATATCCTAATTAAATTCATAATCAAAGCCTTAATTAATATTTATCCTCCTATTATTATGATGATTTCTAATGATTCATTCCAGTTGATTTTACTTAAACAACAGAACCACTGGTTCTTCTTTTATGTTTTCTTAAGTTTGTATTAGCTCTTTGAGGGGTGACTGAGGGTCTGGCCTGGGGATGTGTGATGTGTCACTAAACACTTGATAGCTACATGCTGTCGTGTGTTTGGATTTTGGAGGTATCACACACCTCTGACATGCTGGGAGTGCAATAACAGTGTTTGTTCACTTAGCCCGGCTTCCAGAGATGAAATATGGATTTGTCTTTCATTTATATTATATTTTAGTCATTTTATATTTCCTTTTACTGAAACACTGAAGAATCAAGATGAATATTGCCAGTACTACTGTCTGTACCTCTCACTGAGAGAAAGCATGTTATCAGTATGTTTTGGGGAACATTTTGGATTGGAGCTCAGCCAGCTCCAACCTTGGAGAGATTGTGTATCTCTGTTTGTGCGCAATATTCTGTGTTACAGATCAGTATTGAAGGTGGACAATAGGCATTCTAAGAGATGGGTGGACTTGGATGGGCGTCTGCTCCAGAACTGGAAGGTCACTACATGCTTAATTCTGGGGTGAAAGCATCAACTGATTAACTGACAATGTTTGGAAATTTACCAAGACTGCACATTTTCTCTGAGCCAATCAGAATCATACACCTTGCAGTAATGACGTGGTTAGACCTTGAAAACAGTCTAACTGTTGGGACAATTGTATGTACAGTACGACGAGACTGGTAGAGAGGGAGCGCGGCCTACGAACTCCATGTGAGACTTGAAGCTGGCTTCTGCTGATGAAACTGCAAACTATTCTTCAGTAATAAAAAAATATTTAATTCCACTCCTGACTCTTGGTCTTCATTCTTCACTACTGGTCTCTGGGTCTAAAATGTTAACCCCTAACAAAGAATAAATATAATAAATGGGACATGTTTTCATTGTTTTTAACATTGATAATAACATATCAGCACATTAGAATGATTTCTGATGGATCATGTGTCACTGAAGAATGGATTGTCTTTTTTGGTAATGACTTTTTGAAATATATTAAAATAGAAAACAGTTATTTTAATAATATTTCACAATTACTTTTTTCATCTAATAAATGCAACCTCAAAAACATATGAAAAACCTTACCGACCCCCAAAATTGTAATGCTAGTGTGTATGCTGTGAGTGCACTCACTCTCTCTGGGTTAGTTTTTCCTGTAGTTCCTTTTTCTCTTCTGCCAGTTTCTTAACTGCTCCCCTCAAATGCGCATCATTCTCTGTAATCACAGACGGCTCCATTTCTGTGTTGACAGAATCACTATCATTGACTGATTCTGACTCAGTGCCTTTCTCCTCCACGCTCTTCTGTGA
Source organism: Gobiocypris rarus (assembly GCA_023029165.1). NCBI lineage: Eukaryota > Metazoa > Chordata > Actinopteri > Cypriniformes > Gobionidae > Gobiocypris > Gobiocypris rarus. The sequence continues at coordinate 6,185,543 of CM040914.1, read as the reverse complement.
GTCTGATGCTTTAGTAATATGAAGATTCTTTATCTGCTCTACTCTCTGAAAAATGAGACAAACTATATTCACATGATGAACATGATCATTACTTTTTACAAGTAATGTTTAATATATACACACACACACACCTTTTCAAGTTCCAGGATTCGTCGCACAAGTCTCTGTTTACTCCAATCCATATAACCTGTAAACATAAAAATATGATGCATCATTTGACTAAATTCAGCCCTGTGTGCAGGAATAATTATAAATACTAAATATGTTTTTTAGACCTTTTATTTTCTGTACATTTCAGCTTGTCATGCTAGGAGACCAGCTGGCCGGTCAATTAAACCAGTTAAACACCAAATTGGCCAGGTCAACAGATCAGCTAAGACTAGTTAATCATCTTAGGCTGCCTTAAAGGAACACTCCACTTTTTTTGAAAATAGGCTCATTTTCCAAGTCCCCTAGAGTTAAATAGTAGAGTTTTACCGTTTTTGAATCCATTCATCCGATCTTTGTATCTGGCGGTAGAACTTTTAGCATAGCTTAGCATACATCATTGATTCTAATCAGTCCATTAGCATCTCATTCAAAAAATGACCAAAGACACTTTCAATATTTTTCCTATTTAAAACTTGACTCTTCTACAGTTACATCGTGTGCTAAGACCAACTGAAAATCTGATTTTCTACACCTATATGGCTAGGAACTACTTTCTCATTCCTGCGTAATAGTCTCTGATCTTCACGGCCGTACCATGGCTGCAGCTGCGCAATGATATTACGCAGCGCTGAAAGTAGCCCCCAGCTAGGTAACTTTCAGTGTGACTGTCACTAAGTTCGTGTAGTTGCAGAGAAAGTTTCAGGCTTGCAGCCGACAAATTGTGTTGTGGATTTACCTGTGTGATTAGCCATGGTTCTGTGTGTTGTAAAGGGCTGTGATAGTAAGTCGAAGGTGTATACTACCACCATGTTTCACAGAATACCAAAGAATCATTGCGCCGCTGCAGCCATGGTACGGCCGCGAAGATCAGAGACTATTACGCAGGAATGAGAAAGTAGTTCCTAGCCATATAGGTGTAGAAAATCAGATTTTCAGTTGGTCTTAGCACACGATGTAACTGTAGAAGAGTCAAGTTTTAAATAGGAAAAATATTGAAAGTGTCTTTGGTCATTTTTTGAATGAGATGCTAATGGACTGATTAGAATCAATGATGTATGCTAAGCTATGCTAAAAGTTCTACCGCCAGATACAAAGATCGGATGAATGGATTCAAAAACGGTAAAACTCAACTATTTAACTCTAGGGGACTTGGAAAATGAGCCTATTTTCAAAAAAAGTGGAGTGTTCCTTTAAGCCAGTATGGTTGCTCATTAAAAAAAAATCCCCCAGTTTCACAGACAAGGCTTAAGCCTAGTCCTGGACTAAAATACATGTTTGAGGTGTTTAAATAGAAAGAAACTGACATATCTTAAAATACACAGATCAGGCATAACATTATGACAGGTGAAGTGAATAACACTGATTATATCTTCATCACGGCCCCTGTTAGTGGGTGGGATATATTAGGCAGCAAGTGAGCATTTTGTCCTCAAAGTTGATGAGTTAGAAGCAGGAAAAATGGGCAAGCATAAGGAGTTTGACAAGGGCCAAATTGTGATGGCTAGACGACTGGGTCAGAGCATCTCTAAAACTGCAGCTCTTGTGGGGTGTTCCTGGTCTGCAGTGGTCAGTATCTATCAAAAGTGGTTCAGGAATGGTTTGAGGAGCACAACAATGAGTTTGAGGTGTTGACTTGTCCTCCAAATTTCCCAAATCTCAATCCAATTGAGCACCTGTGGGATGTGCTGAACAAATAAATCCAATCCATGGAGGCCCCACCTCACAACTTACAGGACTTAAAGGATCTGCTACTAACATCTTAGTACCAGATACCACACCTTCAGGGGTGTAGTGGAGTCCATGCCTCGACGGGTCAGGGCTGGTTTGGCTTCAAAAGGTCCCCAACACAATCTTAGGTCATAATGTTATGCCTGATCAGTGTATGTCAGTGCCTTTGTTTTGTCTCAAGATGCACACCTGTAATGTTTTTTTCGTTTATAAAAGTTACCTAAATGTCTAATTGAACCTAATTGAAATTGTCCTAATTGAACTAAGGCCTAATCCTGGCTTAATCTAAGACCTGTCTGTGAAGTCAGCCCGATGTTAGTTAAAATAGTGTTTCCAGTTCTAGTGTGAATCTAAGTTAAGATGCGCCTTTGTAAATGTAAGTACCCTTGGCGCGGCACACAGGGCTGTCCATCATGCTCATCTCTTCCTCTGTCAGTTCTTTTTTGAGTTCTTGGTTCTCATCCTCTAGTTGTTGAACAGTCTTTGTGAGTTTCAGAACCGTCGCACTAAGGGTCTTGTTCTTCCGCCTGATGTCTTTGCTCTCCGCCTTATTACTGAAAAGAGTAAAAATAGAGTTAGAGACTTGGACTCAAGAGGAACCATCAAACTATGAGTAAAATTAACAAAATTAACAATGTCTGTACCTTCTCTCAGCTGACTCTAACAGTGCTTGCAATCTTTGAACCTAAGCATGAAAAGTAAAGAATGTTTTACAAAAAAAAAACCCACAGAACTTAATATATAGTGAACTAAAATATATGTAGTTCTATATAAAATAATATAAGCTACCTCCTCAAAGTAGGTTTCAACAGTGATCTTCATTTCCTGCATGTTGGTAGTTTTGAGGTCACTCTGAAGCTGACTGTAATGGCAAATACACAATTCATCAGTTTAGGTACAACATACATTGGGGTCCAATACATTGGAGTCCCTTGTTTATATCAAGATTAAATTTAAATACTGAGTGAAAATTAAAATGGTTTCAGAACATCTTAATGTCTATTGTCTTATTATTATTAACATCTTAGGAGGTGTTTCCAAAACATTTTTCCAACTAAATAACATTCAGGTTAAATTATTTTTGATGTTGACTAAGATTTTTGGACTCCACTTAGCCAACAACTCTCATGTTGAAGTTCTGTTTAGTTAATTCATACTATATTGATTCACCATAACCAGATTAATTGCATGACTGTACAATATAAATGAAGTTGGCATCAGACCTCAAGGCATTCTCTTTTTCTTTGCACTGCTGCTCCAATCGTAGAATCCTCTGTTTCAGTCCATTAATGATCTGGTATGTTTAAAAAGAGAAAAATACATTTTGCATTTTTATATCATTCATCAAATTAAGAATTATTGATCTGAAGAAATGTGATCGTTTTTATAATGGCATACTCACCGATCTAGGATCTGTCTTTCTGTCCACTAGACCCCTTGCATAATCTGGGTCCTTTATGATCAATGCAAAAATTATTATATACAAATTATTATAAATCAATAAGCTCTGAGAACACTTTTATTTTACTTTACCATTCAAAAGTTAGAGGTCAGAAGATTAGTTTTTTGAATGTTTTTGAAAGTCTCTTATGCTTACCAAGGCTGCTTTTATCTGATCAAAAATACAGTAAAAGAGTAATATTGTGAAATATTATTACAGTTTAAACAACGGTTCACACCATTTTTGCTGAATAAAGTATTAATTTCTGAAAATTAAATAAAAACATTTCATAAAAGTATTTTTAAAAATCTGACCCCAAACTTTAGAATTGTAGTGTACTGTGTCTGACAGTAATCCACCCTGAAAATAATGAAAAATCAAATATTCAATAAAATAGAAATCATATTATTTTCAGTTTGATCAGTGTGACTGAAAAATGGCAATTGTGCTTCTTATACATGTGGTGTGAAAAACAGGCCACACACACCAAGATACTCATTTCCGCAATAAAGGGGATGTAATTGCTCATAAAAACTATTCAAGCTCACAATTTGCTGACAATTGCTCAATACCTTCGCTGGATCCAGCAGCTGTTCGATTTGTCTGTCTTTCTTAGTGCTGTCTTCTTCAAGACGACGCAGCTTGGCTTTCATCTTGTCAGATTCAGTCTTTTGGGATTGGATGGTCTGAGAAAAGGGAGAGGAAAATATGTGGGTACATGCAATTTCAGTGTGGATAATTCTATTTAAAAAAAAGCTACATCCTAGGCTGGTGATAGGAAATCTTAGACAAAATTATGCAATACTGAAATAAATCTCAAAAACCATTTCCTCTATTTGCACTGCACAAGGAAATGCAGGTGATATTAACCCAAAGTTTGCATCGATATTTCCTAAAATCCAGAGGAAATAATACACCATCCAGGAACATTTGGCATGCTATTTTTAACAAAGTATGATTTGGGACACACTAATCCTAAACACTAATCCCTGGTATACATATAGGACTGATAGTATTGAGAAAAGCCCACATAAATTACATAAAGCCAAATTCGTGGAAAACATGCAGTCTGATGTAATCAAAATTCCAAAAACATATCCTGAAAAACACTCGCAATAAAACAGCAAGTTGGTGTGCGCGAGGTGAGCTTCACCTTTTTTAGATCAATTATTTCTTCATACATTTCTTCCTTTTCTTTGTAGACTGGGGTCCCTGGAACATAACCTGATAAAGAATTGTAAAAATAACATGGTGACAAAAGTAAAAAAATAATACCTGTTATACGGATATAATTCAGGTAGATATATTTTGTTTAATCTCACCGTTAGATCCAGAGCGGGAATGTTTTGGCTTTTTCATTCCTAAGGCCTCCTTCAAGTATTCAGGTGTGCTGGTCATGAGGATGCTGGTCTGTGTGACACTGTAATCTGCTCCTTTTGGAGACTGTAACAAAGTTCCTGAAATAAACAAATTGTAACCATGTAAAGACTGACATGTGAAAAAATAGTCAGAAAAAATTGCATACAGATATGTGTTTTTCTTTTATATCATATAGGATACATAAAGCTTATGTAGACCATAATATAATGAGGAACTGGAGCTCACACTTGAGGAGGAGAAAACACCTACATGTTACTTTTTAACAAATTTTCTGACTACTTACATAATATGGATATAAATATAATTTGGCACTCTATATATCCTAATAATATGTCTTAGAAATATAATATAGCTTAGTTTTATGACTAAAGCTCTGTAGTTTTTATTGTGGGGCAAAACATGTCATTCAAGATGTACAAATAAATGTTTCTCAAAAGCCTGATGTATCATATTTGATACTAACATTTTAACACGATTTTCCTAAAAATGATGTATAGCCAATCAAGTAAACCCAAGTTGCTTCAGTCCAGTAAACATTCTTGAAATATTACTAACAATATAAAAATTATTCTTACATTTACATTTAAAAATCAGCAAAGATTTCACAGCAAAAAGACATTGACATGGACAGTATACTGTACATACGTTTTCAATGGAGGGACAGAAGGCTCTCGGACTAAATATAAAATATCTTAAACTGTGTTCTGAAGATGAACGGAGGTCTTACGGGTGTGGAACAACATAAGGGTGAGTCATTAATGACATAATTTTCATTTTTGGGTGAACTAACCCTTTAAATTTCAGGTTTGCTTTGCATTGAATTGAATTTCTGTGATGATAGTGTCTAAACATCTTTAAAACAAGTTACATTTATCTCAGAAGCAACATTGCATTTTATGTTGAGGTGCAGATCTGAACTTTGATTGGTTTTTAGAATGTTTACAAACATTTTCTGAAAAACATTTTTGGTAGAAGAAAATGGTAAAATGCAAAAGACCATGTCCATCATTCTGTAAGTGCAGCCAGACATCCCTGGGTGTACCAGCTGGAGGGGTTTTACAGTTTTGGAGCTGTGTCCCTTTCACCGTCCTCCATGATGCTACTGGGGTTTTCTTCAAATGCAAGTTTGCACTGTTCAGGTATGGTGACTCTATATTTAAATAAAAATATTGATTATTTTAAAGGCATATTTGCAGTGTATATAGTTCCAATAAGTACTCACAATGAAAAAAGCAAATTCCACATTTTCACAATACTGTGTTGATATAATGCTATATAAAGTCTTAAACTTACTAGGAGAAGGAGGTGGTCTGCCTGAAACTTTCTTTTTTCTTGACTTCTGAAAATAAATCCAGAGAAGAATCAGACACTTAAATGTATTCCATATTGGCACAAAGATTCAAGAATAAAAAAACAACAGGTGAACTATGGAAACCGGTTTGCCTAAAATCTTAAACCCACAATATGTAAAAAAAAAAGTGCCGCTAGAGGTCGCTTATTCAAAACAAAAGCGTAGCTTGAGGACACCTTGATTTCGCAGATCTTTTATTATGCCGCAGACGACCACTTTGGCTTCTTCCGCTCATGTGTATGTGGGATAACGCAGCGTTGTTTTATCATATTAGAAACGTTATTTGAGTGTGTTGAAAGTTGTTATAATGCTAGTCTATACACTCTACACACTGCAGTATGCTAGATCGATATTAGTCATCATGGTAAAACATAGTACTCGCTGTAAATTAAGAAAACAAGATTTAAACAGTAAGACTAACTGTGTTGAGCTATATAACAATGATTTGTTTTCTGTCGATGAATGTATCCAAATAGTTGCTCACCTGTCTAATAAAACACACAATATATTAAAGCATCTTTGCTGTTTCCATGGTTTCTACAAAATAAAACCAGATATCGAGGGTAACACGGGTACGATGTCATTGACAGCCGATGCACTCACATGAAATTGACTAACAGCAAACCATAAGGTTCCAATCAAATCCCGATAGACAAAATCAAGTTCGAGAAGCAGTTTTACTCAGACTATCACAACTTCGGTTTTAAAGGCCCTATGAAGTGTCTTGAAACGCACAGCATTATTCAGTGTGTTGACGTAATGCGTTCCAGGCAGGTTTTTGAGCCCATAAGTTATGGCTTCAAACCACGACTCACGACTTTGTAGCGTTCCAGGCAAAGTCACGCCAAACTGCCTGAGCACAAGGAATTGTGGTAGCTAGATGTAAACAAAGCATGGCGGACGGTATGAGGCTGAATGCTCATTTACAATCATTTCTATCGCCAAAGGTGCTTACTCCTTGCTTATTTGAAGTAAAAACTGAGGAGAAAAAACTGAGGAGAAGCTGTAATATCCTTTTATTTTACGTTATTTGTATATTTGGAAATGTATGTGGTGTACAACTTTCATAAACATCGCGGGCTATGTGACGTCAGAGCTCGTAACTGGGAGTACATCGATCTAGTACGGGTTTGCGGGTCGGAAGTCACGGGTTTGACTGCCGTTCCAGTGCACTTTCACGGGTAGAAGGTTGGAAAAACATGGGTTACGGGGTTGCCTGGAACGTGGCATCATTTCCACTGAAACAGGAAGACAGGGCGGTAATAACATATCAAACAGTTCCTCCTCTTTAGCATTTTAATTATATCACAGCTCGCCCAGAGCTGTTGAGCTCGGTAAAGTTGCAGTTTCCTTCTAATCTCTAACCATTTCTTTTACTAATCTACCACATATTGCTTTAAAATACAGCATTCTATGCAGAATTCAAATGGGTCCGATACATTTTCTGGTATGCGATCACACATATGATCCATTCTGACGTGATAAAACCAGACTTCATTTGCACCAATGGAAAGCATATTTACACTGACTCTGAATCGTTCCCTACCCTATATAGTGCACTATGCTTCATTCACCATTCATAAAAAATAGTAAATGTGTGAACAAGTGACTGATTTTAGTGGCAGATGTAGCATCTATTTATAGTGTAGGGGGCGGGACTCTTCAGATTCTAGAGAGCATTTGATTGGACAGAAAATCTGATGAGAAGCTGAAGTGCAGAGTGATGTCATCAAAATCATTGAGAGACTGTACGTTTTGAATGCTTATATCTTCTTAATGCAAATTTTCTCATTGTTTTGAGCACACTGGCTTTAACAACCTATTCATACTAAAAGCCAAACTTCCATTTTGATTTCATGGGGACTTTAAAGACCATCTATCTCACCTTTTTAGTGTCAGACACATAGCTGCTACAGAGACTGTCCTCTGCCTTAAAAACAAATAATTTATACAAAACATCAATAGAAAATACATATTAATGAATATATTTATATGAAACATTGATATAAATATAAATAAAGAAGACTGCTATTAATTCACTACCATGAAATATTCATATGACATACGGTACACTTTTTTTATAAGGGATGGTACCCCAATGTATTATTACCACAGTGCATCTCCAAAATACATGGTATTGCATGGTGCTAGTGTTACAGTGCAGGAGATATACGAATTAAGCATCATGAACTGTACTTACCAGATCCTCCACCTCCTCTTCCGTTACAAGTTCTCCAGCTACTACAGACATTATAGCCTATGTGATGGCCTGTGTTTATTTTATCATCAGCTTTTACAAACAACAGGACCATAATACTTTCTGTTATGCTCTATGGAGGTACGACTTGTGATGTCCCAGTTTTATGATGCAGCAGGAAATCGTATTTGTCACATATCAAAGATGTGAGTAAATCCTAATATAAAACAGCATAAACGAGCATTGACAAGGGTAACGTAAGGGGTGCTAAGAAGTTCCCAAGATGCAGCTGTTTCCTGATGTCGCCGTTAAGAAAAGCAACAGATTCACGTCTATATAGCATTAGAAAATTACAGTTAACGCGATAATATTGCAGAGCGTCGTTTCGTGCGTGTAATGTGCATTGTTGTCGTCTAGCAACTGAAAATGTTTAACATGACAAAAAACAGCACATCAAACGTGTTCGTGTGCGTCAGCACTGCGCAACACTTGCGCAACACTCTGATTGAGCGGTCGCCTGTTTGAAATACAGCTCCAATCGTTTAGGGAAAATATGTGTAGTTTTCCTTAAAATATGGGATTTCTTAAAGCTTTCCTCTTTTCTCTTTTTTGTTTTTGTTATGTATGTATGTATGTATGTATGTATGTATGTATGTATGTATGTATGTATGTATGTATGTATGTATGTATGTATGTATGCAGGGTTGTAGGCATATGTATTTGATTTATTTGATGTTGGTGATGTGTAGAAACAGAAACATGCTGGGCTTTCTGTGTCAATTATTTCAAAATGTACTTGAAAACTAGGCTGTAAAAAAAACAAAAACAAAATCAATAGCCTATATTTGTGTGCCATGAATGCAAATATAACTTAATACAGATACAATTGACAGAATGCTGACTTACATTCACAATACTTAAAAACTTTATAAGAATTTAGTTTTACAAGAAAACAGTTTTAATGTTTCTCCTTTCAATGGAAAAATAGCAATTTCAGGACATTTGAATGGGCTATAAAATATATATGTATATTTTTTAAATACATCACATACATAATATGTGTGTGTACTGTGTATAATTATGTATAAATACACACTCATTCATGTATACATTTAATAAATATTTGTTGTATATACTGTATATTTTATTTATTTTATAATATTTTATTTTATAAATATTTAAATAAATATTTACATTTTAATATTTTATCTACATTTGATATATAAAATAATATTTTATAATATTAAAATAATATTTTATATATTAATATTTTATATACAAACAACACATTTTTCATATGAAAAATATATACATGCATGTGTGTGTATTTATTTATATGCATTATAACTATACACAGCACACACACATTTATTTTGTTATGTGTCACACACACATACATTTATTCTAGATGTGATTAATCGATTTGACAGCACTAATAAATATGTGTATGTTTATATATATATATATATATATACACACACACACACACACACACACACATATTATGTACTTATTCATACATACAGTACAAACTACTGTACATACATACAAAATCAGATTTTAAATTATAAAATAGAAAGTGAGATGCTTGAAGTTGGCAGTGATGTCTAGTCATTAAAATAATGTTATCAGAAAGAGGAAACAGTGAACAGCTGCAGCGCTACAGGGGACATAATCCTGCTCCACTGCTATCATTTGATATTTAATAGTAACTGTGGGGCAGTGATGACCTTGCATTGGTCATTTAGTTCTACTCATCACATTACCCACACGTGATGACAGACATCGCATAGATGGATTTGGTTTGGGGATTACATCTCTAATAATAATGCACATTATCTCTCTAATAATTTATCAAAAACTATGACTATTTATTAAAATAAGAGGTTATTATTTTTTTAATGGCATGAGACACCCACTCTGCTTGTCTGTAGTTATCAAACAGCTCTGTTGCAAAGCTTTTAAAGTCTGAATAAAAACCTTAAATCTTTGCCTGTGGCCACTCTCATTATTATAACCCAGTTACATAAGCTTTAATTCCAGATTGCCTTCCAAGAGGCTGTGATGTTTTTTTAAAGAGGTCCTATCCTCTTAAGATGATTAATGGTAATATGTATGTGTTGAGGGATGCAAAGAGAAGGGGAGGGAAAGAGCAAGAGAGAGAGAGGGAGGGATGAGAGAAGAGACTGATATCTGATCTTTTGGTGTTGTTGGTCTGTAGTTACAGTCAGGCATTAGCCGTGGAGAGGGCATTCTAGGTGTGAACGAAGATCTCTTGAGGATTGCAAAGCGAAGCCAACTTCATACACATCAGAAATTTGGTAAGTGTATGAGGAAACAATCTTTTCATGTGAGCTTGTGCATTTGATGAAGAAAATTGTGCATTCATGTCTACAAAAAAAATTCATGATATTGCTTTTTAGAATTACTTTCATTGGAGATACTTTTTTAAATCAAAAGTACAAAGAACTATATTAATATATTTCAAGGCCTATATTGATTTCATTGCTGTGGACGTTCAAGAAAAGTGACTTCCTGCCTTTTTATATTATAGGACAGTGTTAAAAACAATGATAATGTGCTTTGTCATCTATATGTGAGTTATAATAGCAAGTTCTCGTCTTTATTTCAAAGGCCAGTGCATTGCTCTTGAGGATCACCTGAAATCACCCATTGCCCCAGTGACAAGGTAACAAATCCTATTTTCACAAAGAGCTTACAGACCTTAAGTACACACAGAGACATGAGAGAAGGACAGACAGCATAAAGAGTGTATTTACATTTAATGTGTATGTATAAACACTGATTCATTCATAATTAAAATAGGAAAAACTTGTTAAAAGATGCTGACTGGCAAAACCACAAATCGTGCATTTACATGTACCCATGAGCCAGCCTTATGCACAACAAATATAAACCATCCCACTGTTTATACAAACAAATATTCATGGACACTCGATTGAAGCATAGCTTGTGTTATCTGATGTGAAATAGGTCACTTTGTTCTACAGAAGATTAAAACGCTTCACTTAAACCATATTGGGGATGATTCAAAATCCATCACAATATTATTCCCTGTATGTTTCTTTTTTTAGTAATTTGCATGAGTATTATATAATGCAAAATGGATATTGAATTTTCAGTTAATCAAGCATAATTATTTCAAATGCGAAATCATCCTCTCATCTACAGAGTAAAAATACTGATTAAATAACAAACATCAAACATACAGTAAAAGCAACAATAGTGTGACATATTTCTACCATTTAAAATAACTGATTTCTTTTTTGTAAATATATTTTAATCATGTAACTTATTCATATGATGTCAAAGCTGAATTTTCAGCATTATTACTCCAGTCTTCAGTCACATGATCCTTCAGAAATCATTATAATAAGCTGATTTGGTGCAAAATTTCTTGCTATAACCGTGATACATTTTATTTCAGGATTCTTTGATGATTATAATTCAAAAGAACAGCATTTATTTGAAAAGTGGTAACATTCTATAATAATATATCATTTGTTAACATAATAAAAAGTTAACTAACAGGAACAATTAGCAATCACTTTTTTCCACATTTGTTAATAACCTTTGTTATAATGTTTAAAAAATGTCATCTTTATGCTGTTTCACAGTGCAGAACTAATGTTTACAGATTCAAAAATGTATTAGTAAATGTTGAAATTAACTGAGATTAATGAACGCTGTAGAAGCTCTTCATTGTTAGTTCATGTTACCTAATGTTGTTAAATTCTGAATGGTATAATAAAGAAATTTAGATAACACAGACACATAAAAACAACAACAACAACAACAACAAACAACAACAACAACTGTGTTTTCTGTTAGTTAATGTTGAAAAAGGCAGTCTGGATTAAACAATATGACCCTCAAGAACTTTTCTATAGAGCTTTTCAACAATTTGACCCTCCTAGAAGTCACTATATAATTCGCACACTGTTAATTGGACCTTTTATGCGTTTGTTTTCAGGTGCAAAGAAAATGCATCTGGGTCAGCAAAGCCCCCTGGTGGATGGGCTGTCACTAAAAGAGCTGGGGGACAGTGTGCTGGTGGAGATAGAGCACCAAAGGAAAGGACTGCCCTTCCTCAAACATGTGGAGTATCGTATTGTTAGCAAGGTAAACTCAATCTATCAGAGGCGGACAGTAGTGAAATATTTTTACTTGCCAAGTAATTTTATTTTTCAAGTATATGTACTTTATCAGTGTTCTGCAACATTCCAAAACATAATATAGTACTTTTTTACTTCACTACGTTTCATATAAAAAAAAGATTTAATACTTAATTACATTAAAAATTGTGTACTTTCTTACTTTTACTCAAGTAAAAGTAATTCAAAGCTTTACTTGAGTAAAAGTAAGAAAGTATTCTAATAGATTTTTAATGTAATTAAGTATTAAAGGTAAAACAAATCCCTTTAATTGATCAAATGCAGTAAAAAAGTAGAACATTATGCTTTGGAATGAAGTGAAGTAAAAGTTTGTAGAACTTTAAAATACTAAAATTTAAAGTAAAAATACTTCACTATACTGTCCACCTCTGCATTCTACACACACACACCTGGTTCACTATCTTTGTGGGGACTCTCCATACACGTGATGGTTTTTATTCCGTAACTGTACATTCTATCCCCCTACACTGCCCCTGCCCCAAAACCTATCCATCAAAGGAAACATTCTGCATTTTTACTTTCATAAAAAAATCATCCTGTGTGATTTATAAGCCTTTTGAAAAGTGGCTGGTCCCCACAATGTAGGTGATCTCAGGTTTTACTATCCTTATGGGGACAAGGACACACACACACACACACACACACACACACACACACTAGAGCTACATAATTCTAAATAAATTGAGAATCAAATTTTTATTGTTTAAAATAGAGATCACGATTCTCCCACGATTCTGAATAGACAACTAAACAAAATAACATGCAATTTACTAGAGGTTCTGACAAAATCACAATTGCTGCAGTCTATTAAAAAACGTTGAATTAATTATAATTAATCTTTTTTTATTATTATTGGTTTGAATGAATAATTAAATGACTCATTTGTTCAGACTTTTTTTGTTTCATTACATTTCAAAAGGTAGGCCTACTGTATTTTGATCACTAGGGCCTACCGTAGAGATTAGTGTTTATATAAAAACTGTAAACTTTTATCCCAGTACATCTTTGATCATTTGAGTTATTTTAATACAGAAATAATGATACTGTGTGGTTGAAAGGACCGTGTGTGAAACTGCTTAGTTTCGTATTTATGCCTGACAGCTGCTGTCTCTGGCTCAGCGAAGAATTTAATGCTCGGTGTCAAAGGTTGCCGAAACATTGTCATGTAGGAGGAAGATCACATGAGTGTTTTAAAGGCACAATATGCTATATTTTTAGAATAAAATACCCTCAAAACACTAGAACAATGTTATATATTGTGTTGACCTGTGTACTTACATTATCCCAAATGTTTCCAACAATGTTTAAATCTAGAGAAATCCACTTTTTTAACCAGTGTAACGGCCATGTCCATGCGTCGCCTGTTAATGATGTCATCCTGTTTTTATTAATATGAAATTCTAATATTGATCTAGATCACTGCAAAGTCTCTCATACCAGCCGCCAAGCGAACACACAGAGTAACATTATAACATAACTTTCCACACACTCAAATGTAATTAGTATGGTTGTTTAAACCTTGTGAAACAGTGTTACCCCACATATCCCACGGCAAAACTTACATACTGTGCCTTTAATGATTCATTGTGCAGCTCTAACACACACCTTGGGCTTGTCCCTAAACAATATTAAACTATTCCATCTCTTTTACAGTGTTTCCAGATCCCGGTTCAACGCAGATACAGTGATTTTGAGGTGTTCCACGGTCTGCTACTGCAAAAGTTCATCTACAGGATGGTCCCGCCACTGCCTCCCAAGCGCATTCTAAAAGGCGGTAAGATTTGAACTAACTGTCCTGAAATGAGCTTGCTTCTATTATGCCACTAAAACTCTCTATTTTTCCCCATTAACTCTCAGTTTTGAACTCAGTATCAGACCGAGAGTTTAACGATAGTCGCCGCCGTGGTCTACAAAGGTTCATGACCTTGGTGATCCGACATCCAGTCCTAGCAGGAGATGAGTTGGTCAGCATCTTTCTGTCAGTAAGCAGCGCAGTAAGTCCTGCAAACCAGCAGATGGCAGTAAAACTAATTCAACTTTGGAGGAATAGTTTGCTTAAGCATTTGTTCCAAAAGTTAAATAAATGAATCAGGTTTCGTCCTTTTTCATGTTACAGGAAGTTCAAAACAAGATGCGTGAGGCATATAAAAAGACAGGCGATGAGTTTCTGACCTCTCAAATAGCGTTACATGGCAAGGTGGGTAAAAAATAACAAAGATGATGCAAAATGATATTCTAGGTAAATATCATGGTATTAGTGTACAGTGTTGGGTAAGTTACTCTAAAAAGTAATTAAGCTACAAATTACATCTTCAACATTAGATTACTACTCTGAAAAGTATTGCATGACTTATAACTAATTATTACTTTCTAAATCCCATTTCAACCTCGACCAGTTGAACAATACGAGGATAGTATAAAATAATATAAAATTTAACTGGCCAAATTATTTAATGGGAGACGGTTACTTTAAAAACATACATTTTAACATTAGACATTACATTTTGTTGTTAAATCCACTATTGTTTTATGTGGAATTGTTCTATAGTCTATACAGTACATAATGCAAGTTACAGAAGTAATTGAAACATGTATGTTCTGTTTTGGTTTAGTTTTTGGTTCTGTTTGGCTGGCGTTCCCTAATTAGTTTCCTTGGTTGTTAATTAGTCCCTCACACCTGTTCTGTTTTATCTTGATACTCTCCCCATGTATTCAAGCCCTGAGTTTCCTCTGTTCATTTTTTTCTGGTATCGTCAGTGTTAAATGTGGTTGTGTTTATTGTTTCCTCCTGTGGTCGCATTCTGTGTGGATTTAATAAAGACTGCATTTTATACAACAACCAAATAACAGTAATGAATTACTTAGTTATGATGATTTACACCCAACACTGTTGGCATATATTAAAGAACACTGTACCAGTGTGTCACCACCTTTTGAAAGTGAAATTAACACACAAAATGAATATTATCCTTTTAAAGCTGAACCTACCTGAGGACATGCAGAGCCAGGGTGCTGCTAATCGAGAGGTCATTGCAAGTATCCACAGCAGTTTCAATAAACTCAGAGACGTAGCCGAGCGGATGGCTCAGCGCTCACGAGAAAACTCAACGGATCTGCTCATGTTTGGAAAAGACCTGAGGTGAACCATCTATCTATCCGTCTATCTGCCTTTCTGTTCATCTGTCTGTCAATCTGTTTTTGTTTTAGTTAAGCATAATACCTCTGATATGTAATGTCGAAAATATGAAAGTCTGTGTGGACAAGTCAGATGTTAATTCTTGCTTCTTTAACAGTGAACTGGGCTCGGACACACCAGACCTGCCAGTGAGCGCTACAATGAGCAAAGCATGGAAAACACAGAGGAAGTCACTTGTAGAGCTGTCAGGAGAATTTGGTCTTCTCGCAGACAGAGCTGCACACCAGGTATTAAAACAGATCATTATTAAGCATTAGTCTAATCACAAACATCACTACAAAAATGATGCACTGAATGATCACTGATCTGCACTGAACAAAAGCCTCTAAGCACCTCATTGGTATTATAATACACATCCACAATGTTTTAACTGACTGCCTTCAGTTTGCTTACTGAATATTTCCAACCCCTTTAGGGCAGCCGAGAGGAGGATGAAGTGGTGGAGAAACTGAACCTTCTCCTCGAACAGCTGCAGTCGTATAAAGTGAGTCCTGTCCGTAGGAAACTTTTCATATCAATTTGAGCCACAACGTAGTTTTTAAAGGGATGGTTCACCCAAAAATGAAAATGTTATCATCATTTACTCACCCTCATGTTGTTCCAAACCTGTATGTTTCTTTCTTTCTTCTGCTGAACACAAAAGAAGAAATTTCAAAGAATATTGGTAATCAAACAGTTGACAGTAGCCATTGACTTCCATAGTATTTTTTTCCTATGGAAGTCAATGGGGCCCATCAACTGTTTGGTTACCCATATTCTCCAAAATATCTTATTTTGTGTTCAGCAGAAGAAAGAAACTCTTATAGGTTTGGAACAACATGAGGTAAATAATGACAGAATTTTCATTTTTGGGGGGTAAACTATCCCTTTAATGAATGTTAAAGGGGCATATCCAGCTGGATGTAATTAAGGAGTTTGGTCATTTTTAACGTAACAGCATTCCAATGTTAATATGTTTGTATATCTGTGTGTATAGGACTTGTGTGATCGGCATGACAGCGGTGTGTTACTAGAGCATCAGAGATCGTTTGAAAAGCGCAGCGGGCCTGTGGCAACACACCTAAAATACCAGAGCAGCATTGTGCAGCCAGAGTCTCGACTCACACAGGTAACACATTCAGTATTGCACCACCAACATACAAAACTCCCCTTAACCAAATTGAGGTATACAGGTCTTCTGTTGCCATAGTCCAATTGCATGTCCACAGGAAAAAACATTTGTGCAGTAATACAGCAGGGTTCATACATTCACAAAATAAAATGTTTGGCATGGAAAATGGAATGGAATAAAATTTCTATATTAAATATGCACAGATCAGGCGTAACATTATGGCTGGTGAAGTGAATAACAATGATTATCTCTTCATCACGGTACCTGTTAGTGGGTGGGATATATCAGGCAGCAAGTGAACATTTAGTCCTCAAAGTTGATGTGTAAGAAGCAGGAAAAACAGGCAAGTGTAAGGATTTGAGAGAGGGTCAAATTGTGATGGCTGGACGACTAGGTCAGAGCATCTACAAAACTGCAGCTCTTGTGGGGTTTTCCCGGTCTGCAGTGGTCAGTATCTATCAAAAGTGATCCAAGGAAGGAACAGTGGTGAACTGGCGTAATGGACGGCCAAGGCTCATTAATGTATGTGAGGAGCGAAGGCTGGCCCGTGTGTTCCCGATCAAACAGACAATCTACTGTAGCTCAAATTGCTGAAGAAGTTAATGCTGGTTCTGATAGAAAGGTGTCAAAATCCACAGTGTGTATGGGGCTGCATAGCCGTAGGCCAGTCAGGGTGCCCATACTGACCCATGTTCACTGCCGAAAGCGCCAACAGTGGGCACGTGAGCATCAGAACTGGACTTCGGAGCAATGGAAGAAGGTGGCCTGGTCTGATGAATTATGTTTTCTTTTACATCACGTGGACGGCCAGGTGTGCATGCATCGTAACTGGTGTATAATCTGGATTATTTAATCAGATTCCAAATATGAACTAATTGTAATTAGATTATATTACTTTTTAAAATACTCATAATCAGAATAGTTACTTTTTTGATATTTACAAAATGGCCTTAAATTACTCAGAATTCATAGATTAATAATAAAAATCGAATAATAATCTAATTGAGAGGGCCCACAGCATAAACAAATATTAGTTTGTTTTATTTTGATTTTTTATTATTATAACTTAACTGATATTGTGATATTGCTTTAATACAATAGTTTTATACATGACGTTAATATTGAGTAACTTACATTTTAGACAAAAAAATTCAATTGCTTTGTCCAATTTTGCTCTGCCAATGGAAAAAGATCAAACAAAATCAAAGCAGAATCAACTGCTGAGCGTCGAGCACACACAGTTGTGAATCGTTTGAGTGAATGATTCAAAGGTGGGAACCTTCTGGCACAACAATGTAACCTGCAGGAAAATTCCACACCACTGACAGATGAACTAAATACTGTAATTCTGTCTTCCTACAGCAGGAAAACACAATTATCAACATGGAGATGAGGAGCTATTTCTCCCTTTTGTGTCTGCATCAAGAAACCCAGATGGTCTTCACCCATCTCCCCCTTGTAACGTCAATACTGGGGACATTTGTCCACTCACAAATTCAAGGGCACAAAGAGGTACAAGTCCAGTAGCACAACAACTCTATTACGTCAACAGATTTTTTTAGCAGTTCAACACTTTTTACACTGTGTATTTCGTTCCTCAGATGGGTGATGTGTGGGGGGAACTTCATCCAAAACTGAAGGAACTATTTGAGAGCACTAACGAAGCCTCGTCTCGCACCTCTTCTCAAACACACACCTCCAGAGGACAGAAGACCTGTGCTGTCATTGGCCCTGCATAACCAGTCCAGGGCAGTGAATATGAGGGACATTCCCAGCCTTTTCTCAATTCCCTAAGAACTCAGTATACTGCTTCATGCCATGTGTTTTCCTTCTCTTGACTGTACATACTTCAACGCTTTTCTTCATGACTTTTCCAAATATGTAAATACAGAGCCCTAAAACATATTTAAAAAATTGAATTAGAGACAAAATTTTTAACTAACCAAATGTGCAATCAAATCTAAACTTTTTTTTAAATTAACTAAATTTTTGCTAACCATTTTTTACTAATGTTAACTGTAAAAAATGATATGATCATTAGGCCATGACAGCATATATTCTTACATTATGTATGCTCATAAAAATAATTTAAGCAATTTCAACTTTTTTTAGTTATATTTATAGTAAATATAATTTTGGTTGAAATGATTTGTACATCCAATTTATTTATACATAGAAATTTAAGGCAGCAACTGAACTTAAATTTTCAGGTTGAAATAGGCGAATTTGTTTTACTGTTGGTTTGATACTGTTGTGTTATCTAAACGATTAAGGAATGACATTCAAACATTGAATTGTGCTTTAAGTATCCAAATGTGTTTGAGGCCACTATATATTCTGAGAATATAGAATATATTTATTTTCTAAAAAATCTAGAAGAAAAACATCCTTTGATACTAACATGTCATCACTTTTGACTTTTTCATTGAATGCCCATTTTTCCCTTTTTCTTTTAATACTTGAACTAAACATGTTTGATGCAGTGCGTGGTTACACATTCAAATAAATAATCCCAGATCTTTCAAAACCTGCTCATCTCCTCTCTTTTTTTTTTCTTTTTTTTTCTTCTTCAGGTAACCCAAAATAATATTTCATTTTGGCAGGAACTAGCATAATATTCAAAGATTACATGTGTTGTTCTAAAGATAAGGCCAAAATTTGAGTATGAATGAAAAAGTTCATCAGAAACGATCCACAGCCATTACCAGTGTTGGGGGTAATGCATTGAGTTAAGTAATCAGATTACTTCTTTTAGGTAACGAGTAATGGTAACACGTTACTTTTAAAGGGATAGTTTACCTAAAAATGAAAATGCTGTCATATACTCATCCTCAAGTTGTTCCAAACCTGTATACATTTCTTTGTTCTGCTGAACACAAAGGATTTTGGGTGAACTATCCCTCTAAATTTACAACAAAACAAGTTAATTTTCCAAATAAGTTATGCAAGTTACTTTGTTTTCCTTCTTTTTTTTTTACTCTACTGTACATACATGAATTTGCATTTCCTTCAGCATGAAGCTTATTCATTTCACGTCTGGTGGTGAGAATGGGCCTTTACATGCACCAAAATATTTAGTTTGTTATTAAAAAACAAACAAACAAGCCCATTTGAGAAGAAAAGTAACACAAAAATAATGTAACCATTACTCTCTATAAAAGTAACTATGTAGTTACTTTATTAGTGAGTAACGATATTGTAACGCATTTCTTTTAAAAGTAACTTTCCCCAACACGGCATCACACATACACAGGACAAGACCGATATGTTTTATTCAAATGGCAGAGCATCATTTATTAATTCCAGATATGGTACAGCACAGGAGGTCTGTTGGTGTCATTGTTTTGATCTGACATTTTCGCACCAGTTAGCATGAAATATGAGCTGAAGCTAGTTGATGCTTTGTCAACTAAAGTGTGTATGCTTATTAAAACAAATTATTTCAAATATAACTGTGCAGTCAAATGCACTGGTTTACTCTCAACCGAGGAAAGAAACAGAAAGTGTAAGAGAATAAAAAAAATGAGAAAGAACAGCAGAGAAAGGCTAAGATGAAATCATGACATATTTTTTTTTTACCAGTGGTGTTAACCTGAACAGTTTATGTGTACATTAGATTCAGTCTTTATATTTTGAAACTCCTGTCTAAAATTAAACTTTTTAGTCACACATTATAATCTCTAAACTTAACAGTGCCAAACACATCAAATACACAGAAATGGGCCTGTTTTGGTCTAATTCCATATTGAATTACTTTTCAATATTATTATTTTTATCATATAGAATATTTGAATATAAGATGTGACCACATCAGGGAAAACATGGAAGAGGTGGTGTAATCGTCACAAGGTGAAACAAATCATATGTTTTTTACAAGAGAATGAAAAGTACATTTTAATGGACATATGTCAACTCATAATTTTATTGTCAACTGAAGTGAGTGCTCTTCCTCTTGTAAAACCATGGATACAGTAGAACATGCACACATATGGGAAAAACAGAAGTATAAGAGTTTGAGTTCACAGCTTTGCAAAAGGGACCATAAAGATCCTCATAAAGAGAGAAACAAATATGGGCGATGGTGCAGTCAAAGGTAAAACAATGGTTCCTGTTCCTGTCGTAGCCCTGCCCAAGACTCGCACTATTGGCTGAGACATGGTTGGGATTCTCCAACAATCCCAGCAGTGTTTTGATCGTGCCAGAGACAAAATCAGTGTACGGATGGTTTATTTTGCCTCTGCATATTAAGATGGGCAAGGTCAAAAAAAAGAAACAAAATACAATGTCATATAAAGAAATTCCAGGGGAAATAGTGAGAATAAAGACATTTTTCTATGATAAATTTGTGACTAATTCCCATCTCTGAATTGTGATAATGCCATATGCATACAAAAAGTTCAACTAAATAATAAACAACGAGTGACAAAAACATGTGCACGTGTATGATAAATAAACTGCACAGTTCCGACATTATGATTATCATTAACCGATCAATCAATACTCCTTTTGGAATATTAACTGGACATATGACACCTAAGGCAAAATCAACAGCTCATTTAAGAGCCGACATTTGAGCAAATTTAAAGATGAAGCTTATCTAGATATTTTACACTGGCCTGGTTAAAACCACTGTAAAGATACCCGATGGCACTAAAGGTAACCATGAGAGCGGAGGCAGAAAGCTAAACTGAACTGAGATTAGCAAACAGTCAACAACATTGATTCATCTGTCAATATTTGGCTCATTTTGAGATTATCAGTACCGGCCACTATAGCAAAAAGTGTTATTATTAACATTCCCTTGCTTCAGGTCCAAATTCTAACAGCCTTTTTAAATGATAATAAACATTTTCTATTTTCAATCGTATTTGGATTCTGAGTAAATATCGTGTAATATGCCATCATATGCCATCATCAATGCCAAGTCATTTATGTATATATCCACATTACATCAGCCACCCTGCTCTCCAGATATCGGCAGCAGTAACTGAAAAAAAAAAGCCACTGAAAAAACCCATTTCAGTCGAACATTGCTCAACACGCCAAACTGTTTCCCTGCATGTCGTCTGAGAGCTATGTGGAGGTCATAGTATTTAACATACACAGAGCAGTTTAGAAATGTACAAATGTACATTCATGTACAACAAATGTATGTCTTGTTTATGCACATGACCAAAACAGGGATTAATAACCTGACGCACAGAGATCCAAGATATAGTGATTACTTGTTTCATGCATTTCGTAACATCTGCATGAATTCAACGAATGGCATGGGGGAATTATCATGGCTAGTGACTGACTGATATTTATATCGATCAGGCTAATTAATCATCCAGTATTTGGTCATTTTGAGGCTATTGGCACTAGATATTTGGCACACATACACATACATGTTAAAGGATTAGTTCACTTCAGAATGAAAATTTCCTGTCAATATTTGACTAACCCCCATCTCATCCAAGATGCTCATGTCTTTCTTTCTTCAGTCGAAAAGGAATTCAGTTTTTGAGGAAAAAAACTGCATTGATTTGGACCATTTTGGTTGTCATGGAAGTCTATAGTGAGGAGAAAAATCCTGGAATGTATTCTTCAAAAACTTAATTCCTTTTTGACTGAAGAAAGAAAGACATTAACATCTTGGATGAGCTGGGGGTGAGTAAAATATCAGGACATTTTCATTTTTAAGTGAACTAATCCGTTAATGCTTACTTTTGTCTCACTGATCTGTGCCCATTTCGTGTTTTAAAATTATACATATACAATGGAGTCCATAAGTCTGAGGACACAAAATAAACAAGGCTTAGCCAATAAAAACACGCAATTCTGACTATAACTCTGGCCCTATTTGACCGATCTGAGCGCGTGGTCCTAAAGCGCACGGCGCATGTGCACTTAGGGCGTGTCCGAATCCAGTTTTGCTGGCTAAAAAAACGGGCGCATGGTCCAAAAAGGTTGTACCTACGTATGCCTGAAACTAGCAAAAAACACTTGGGTCACGCCTGCCGTCGCATTGCGCTGGGTGTATGACGGCCCTACAACTCGCAATTATGACTTTATATCACGCAATTCTGAGGAAAAAAAGTCAGAAGTAATAAGATAAAAAGTCGCAGTTATCTTTTAAAATGTTTTATTTTGTGGCAGAAACAAGCTTCCATACTTTTTTATTGCAGTGAGTAAACAACTTAAAAACGAGATCTTCCCAGACTTCCTAGATTGTCTATGAAAAGCTGTAGACTTTTTGTAGATTATTATGAGACGTACTCAGGGCATTTTCCCTGTGATAATCAAAAGGATGCACTTTTTTTTTGCAAGCTCCCGAGAGCACCTCTTCCGAAATGCTTATATTCACCTTATCTGTCGACGTGATGCTGGAATTGCAGAGCTGATGCAAACATTTCCTCGTCGCTATGAACATGCTATCTTAACTGCTGTTTATTCACCGTCATTTTTGTTGTTCATTTTGTTATTGAGAGGAAAGCGCGCAGCACATACAGTATTTACACATTCATCTAAACGGCACTCTCAGCTGCATGGACGATGCTGGGACGCTCGTTAAAAGTTTATCGCTGCAAAGGTATTTCCAAATTATTTTTACTTCTAAGCAACGAACAAAAAAAATTTGAGTATATACGAGGCTTTGAATCACGTTCAGTCTCTTGTGCGTGTGCCCGAGTGCAGGCAATACATTTCTGGCTGCAGTTCACTTAACAGCCACAAGTGTCACTAACAGGTTTCTGGATTCTACATATAGCCCCTTTAAGCTGATCATTTGCAATTAAAAAGTTGTACTGAATTAGAAATATGCAAGCATTTTACTCAGTGTTCTCTGACTTTTGGAAACCATTTGTTTATCTGCATTTGACCATCAGCTACCTTGCTTTCGAGACTGGCAATCAGAAAACCCCCATTCCATTGACCACTAGAAATCTTTTGATGAATAGATAATTTGTACTGCTTTTTTATCAGTTTACCCTGCTGTACAAAACAAGTGCACCATATCTGTTCAGCCATCTAACATACAAAGGCTTTGCTAACAGGATGTTAGCATTAAAAAATAAAAGTGAGTGTTTATATTGTGCTTAAAAAGAAATACACATTTCATATTCAGTACAGATGAAAAATAATAACAATAAAAACATTATATATGCATTCAAGTGGTATTTCTATGGCTTTTTGTACAATACAACCTTTAGTGAAAATATACATCTACACATAATTCAAGTACAAATGTACAAAATTCTTTAAACTCATACCCTTTTCTTTAATTATGATACAGTTTAATACAGTTCATAAATACAGTTGAACATTCATACGTTTAGCATTCTGATTGGCAGCTGATGGGAAGTGGGAGTGGTTTTAAGTCAAGATGGCTCCTCCTCCTCACTGTTGGCACTCCTAAAACAAACCTGTAAAATGCAACAAATCAAATGCACTGAAGCTTAGACACACTAACAAGGCAAACATGAGTGTTTCTGATGTATAAAGCTGAGGTCAAATTTCTGTGGGCAAAAAAAGGTTCATTGTCTACTGCCAACTATATAGCGATGCATGAAGCACCGCTCACAATGAAGTCACTTTCACATCAAGCAGCTTTGTCTTGGTCAACGTACCAACATTGCAAAATCTGCAGGAAATCTTTCACCCTCAAGCAACTGTTGATTCCTATAAATGGAATGTTGTGCTGCACAACACTATATTTGACCACAAACCCACATCATTATGATGTATGGAATTGAATCATCTGCAAAATGACTGAAATAATAATATTCATGTTTGGGGGAACAAATATAGATGTACTGACTACTGATAAATTACTTTTTACATGTGATTACTCACATCATATGTCATTCTTGGCCACTTTTGAAGAATTTCAGTATGAATTTATAGACAGATTACCAAATGAACCAATAATCAATACGTTAATCTTATATCAACTGCTTTATGAATTTAAATTTTTTGAATCATCTTTAGAAACGTTTTGCCATTCCAATGCAAAAGGTGCAGTAGTGATCACTAGATTGCTTTCAGTTTTCATTAGTTTGTGTGTAATCATGTCATAACATTTGTTCCTCTGTAGTTTAACTTTTAATTAAGTGTATTTTAGAAGACCACATTTGTTTTATATTGTTTTTTTGTTATATTTTATATTGGAGATCAAATTATCGGTAACCATTGGTAACCTTTTTTTAATCTCAGAGCAAACACTTAATCTCAGAAATATAAAGTCATTTAACCAACTTAACTTTGCTATAAGGTAAACCTCATTAATTCAATCGTCTAGTCATTTAGGGCCTGTTTACACCTGGTATTCATTCGTTTTGGTCGATCGGATCACAAGTAGAGGAGGGAGACAGAATCCATTAATCCGTCTCTTTTGTCCACTTTCAACCACTTCTGTCCTGATTTCTCTGAGAGGAGGGTCAATGTGCGGGTCAATGTATGGGCTTTTTCAGATCTTTCGATCTACTGGACGAAATAAGCTCACACAATTTACCTACGAATGCGTCCGAAGACAACGGAAAAACATGGAGCGCAGCAGCTTTCGTTTTTGCTCTGATAGCTGCAAGACCATGCCGAAAGCGGTGAGTGCGTGTTAGAAATCAGAAATGGTGAAAACCAAATTTGGATCCTCAGCCTACAAAGTTTAAATCCTATGTGGCTAGTGCGCTTTCCAAATTGTTTACGCATTAGGTCAGTAGATGGAGAGTAGGCGGTTATTTGCGGCTGTCCGAACACATTCAACCAAATCTACAAGTCGAATGCGTTTTTGACTACCTCTGGAAGTGGTCGAAAGTGGACAAGCTTACAACATTTAGGGTTAGTCAAAGTAAACACACACAGATAGTCTAGACAGGCTACATTCATAGTGCAGGTTTTAAAGTCTACATGAAATCAAAATTAATATATATTTTAGTGCTGTCAAAATTAACTCCCTAACGCATGCAATAAATGTTTCAGTTTAACACGTAAAACATTTTTTTAGCGCAATTAACGCATTTGTTTTCCCCGTCATCCTTTGGCTAGCGTTCAATTATATGATCACGCTCTTATTCATGCAAATGCTTTCAAACCATTCAAGCATGACAAGATAAAAGAGACACGCGCACAATGCACAGAAAGACCAGTATCGAGTTTTCACGCTTTAACGAACAACACACAAAATTATGTCAAAATGCCCGTTTTGTCGAGTATTCTCATATGAGCAGTCTTAAATTAGTTAAATAACGTCTTAAATGAACTTAAGGAGTTGTGAGAAAATGAGATGAGCATGTGAGAGCGTCAGATCCACGTCATGTTCGGAAGCGACAGATCTTAAAAGCCACAGCAGCCTAATAAACCGGTTGCTGTGAAGTCTGTCATTGATGTTAATCAATAATCAAAGAACAAAGGTAACAGAGAAAATTTTTGCTTTAATAAGGATTCATCTATAGTTAATTTATAATTTATGCAGTATTTCTGTATATTGATTATATATGAAGGCCACGGGTAAATTTGACATTTATTATAATGGGAAGTTCGCTTTGATTAAAAGTTATTTTTTAAAGCCTAATGTTAAAATTGATAGCTTTCAATTATCCTGTAATGTTGAATTTTAGTATCAGTGTATTAGTATCAGTATGGCCTTGATTCATAAAAATATGCCTTTACAACTAATATTTAAAATATACTGTCTTTAAGTTGTTTCTACATTAATTTGGAGACTAATTGTGAAATTATTACAATATAAAAATAATAAAAATAACATAATAAAAATAAACTAAAATAAAATGACTTTTTTAAACACGTTTAAAAAAAAAATCCTGTAATGTGACAGCACTAATATGTACAGTGAGTAAAATAATTACTTGATCCCTTGCTGATTTAGTAAGTTTGCCAACTTACAAAGAATTGAAGGGTCTATCATTTTTATGGTAGGTTTATTTTAACGGACAGAGACAGAATATCAACCAAAATATCCAGAAAAAAAACTCTTTATAAAGGTTAAAAATTGATTAGCAATAATTGACTATAAGTATTTGATCCCCTATCAACCAGCAATAATTCTGCCTCCCACAGACTGATTATGTGCCTATGTGGAAAACAGATTAGTACTGTCACTTTAAGAAAGTCCCCCTATACCCCTTTTCCACCAAGGCAGTTTGAGTGCTGGTTTGGAGCCAGAGCCTAGTTTCAAATTGGTTCTTTGTCTTTCGACACCCAAAGCAACAGCTCTGAACCAGGTTCTCAAGTAGCACCAAAACATTGCTGGTCTAGGCTGTGACCGCCATTTTTCAAATAGCAGCTAATCGAGCTAATAGCTGCTCGATTGTAATCTCCGTCTATATGAATTACGGCGAGCTGCACGAATGCGTTGGATTCGCTGTGTTTTGATGTCAATATAGGATCACAAAGCCATGTGCATTAATAGTAACGCAAAGTTCTCCATTGTTGATGGAAGGCTTGTTCGAGATGCATCGGTGCTTTGCAGAACGATTGCCATACGACATCAAAGTACAACAAGAGCATATGACTCCTTATGCTTTTGAATCGCTCTTGCGATACTTTAATGTCATGCGCTGATCGGTCTGCGCAGAGCCGATACATCTCGAACAAGCTTGGTGTGTTTGTGTTTCCCTCTGCCTCGCTAGCATTGCTGAGAAAGAGGAGACCTATACAATGACATAAGACCTAAGTCTGTGGTGGCTCTCTAGCAAGTGTAAAGTCAAACAGGTTTTTAGAAGGCTCGTCAGTCGAACCAACTCCGAATGGGCACTAGCACTAGCTCTGAACTAGCACCCGGTTCATGCTGGTGGAAAAGGGGTACTAGTGTCAGCTCATTATGTGTATAAAAGATACCTGTCCACAGAATCTGTATCTTCCATTCCAACCTCTCCACCACCATGGGTAGGACCAAAGGACCTGCACAAGGCTGGAATGGGCTACAAGACCATCAGAAAGAAGCTTGGTGAGAAAGACCCAGTTTCTGGTTTGATTATTCGTAAATTAAAAAAATACAAAATAACCATCAATCGCCCTCGGTCTGGAGCTTCATGAAACATCTCATCTCATGGGGTAGGGATGATCATGAGAAAGGTGAGGGAATAGCCCAGTAATGATCTCAAGTCAGTTGGGACAACAGTCACCAAAGAAACCAGTGGTAACACAATACACTGCAATGCATTGAAATCCTGCAGCGCCTGCAAGGTCCCCCTGCTCAAGAAGGCACATGTACAGGTCCGTCTGAAGTTTGCCAATGGACAGCTAAATGATTCAGAGAAGGAACACTGAAGATGGGTCTTCTAGCATGGCAATGACCTGAAACATACCCCCAAGGAAACAAAGGAGTGGCTCAAGAAGAAGCACATAATAATCATAGAGTGGCCTAGACAGTCTCCAGACATTAATTCTAAAGAAAAACTGTGGAGGACGCTGAAACTTCGAGTTGACAAGCGACAGCCAAGAAACTTGAAGGATTAAGAGAGGATCTGTAAAGAGGAGTGGACCAAAATCCCTCCTGAGATGTGTGCAAACCTGGTGACCAACTGTAAGAAACGTCTTACCTCTGTGCTTGCCAACAAGGGTTTCTCCACTAAGTACTAAGTCATATTTTGATCGGGGATCAAATACTTATTTGCCTTACTAAAATGCAAATCAATTTATAACCTTTATTTAATGTGTTTTTTCTTGAATTGTTGATTGATATTCTGTCTCTATCTGTTAAAATAAACCTACCATAAAAATGATAGACCCTTCAATTCTTTGTAAGTGGGCAAAC
The DNA here is from genome assembly GCA_023029165.1 of Gobiocypris rarus. Classification (NCBI taxonomy): domain Eukaryota; kingdom Metazoa; phylum Chordata; class Actinopteri; order Cypriniformes; family Gobionidae; genus Gobiocypris; species Gobiocypris rarus. The sequence continues at coordinate 6,157,038 of CM040914.1, read as the reverse complement.
TTACAAAATCAGCAAGTGATCAAATATTTTTTTCCCCCACTGTGTGTGTGGGTGTGTGTGTGTATGTATATATATATATATATATATATATATATATATAAATAGTACAACATGTAAACCAGAATAAATACATTCAGCCCTGTAGTATGAACATAGAGACAGATATGAGAACTTGGCCATTCAGAGACGGTTTTACCATTCAGGGTCATAAATGGCAAACAAAGATTTATTGGCAATAAATCTAATAGATGAATGAGGGAAAGTCATTTTGGAAAGAGCCAGAAAATACCTCAAGCCCCACCCCCTCTGACCACAGCGGGCGGCACGCTAGCACTTGCCTCTCGGCGGAATAACCGGTAGAAGAATCCTCGCTTGGGCGCTGGATTTGGCCTGTTCACATCCAGATCAGAACACAGTGCTCCATCCATCTCGAACACATTAATCTCCTTAAAGCACTCCATCTCAATCATCTGAAATATGGACACACAAAAGCATACAACTGTACACACTTAAAACGTTCCATGCCAGTCTTCTATTTCACATCCTGGCTGCATTTCCAGCTAGGGTTTCTGGAAGGGAATTTTATTGCTCATCATAAGTTACTCTTTTATTGACTTAATGGAGCCGTGTCTCATTTAACTTTATCTCAGATGTTTCTCCTAAGACGACATAAAAAAATAACACAATAGTCTACATACTATAAATGTGTAGAGGTATAAAATTAAACTGATCAGAAGTTATAAATTATATATATTACAGTTTAGAATCTTACAAGATTTGTATTTCATATAAATCCTGTTCTTTTCTTTTTCATCAAAGAATCCTGTAAAAATGTTCCACAAAAATATGAAGCAGCACAGCTGTTTTCAACATTGATAAGAATAAGAAATGTTTCTTGTGCACCAAACTATCATATTAGAATGATTTCTGAAGGATTGTGTGCCACTGAAGACTGGAGTAATGATGCTGAAAATTCAGCTTTGACATCACAGAGGAAGACATTTTAAAATATTCAAATATAAAACAGATCATTTTATTTCACCAAGTTACTGTTTAACTGTATTTTTTGATCAAATAAATGCATCCTTGGTGAGTCTAAAACATTTTGAACGGTAATGAATGGATATGTTACTGTTCTGAAGTGACCAGAGTGCTGTACCTCATTTTGCCATGGGATGGAGACACTTCCTGTTACAAACTTGTGGTAGAAGTCATCATCTGTTGGGTCCAGATTTACACCTTTGACTGTAGAAAACTGCTCTATGTCCAGAACATCCTTGCAGTACACCGCACGTGGCTAGAAAAAACAGCAGGTATGACAAACATCCTCCTGGAAAGTCCTACGTTTAGTCTAATAGGTGCTCATGAATCAAGCAGATAAAACATGGAAACAGCCAGTCAATAACTCACATCAGGACAGAACGGAGGGTCTAGCATGTTGGCCTCCAATCGCTTGAAATTGATGTTGCGGAAAATGGTATGCAGTTTGACTTCAGCCCCTCCATTACCTCGACACCCCAACCGCTCCTTTGGATCTTTACATAACAACTGTGGAGCCCAAGAAAAGAGAGAAAATGTGCTGTCAGAAACGGGAACTGAGGTTAGGGAGGCTGACACAGAAGAGGAGAAATCCCAGTGGAAGTAAAACTGACCTTGAGGTCACAGTCTTCCATGACACCATGAGAGAGGACTAAATAACACTCGCTCTTCCACTACTACACATGAACTCTTTTCCATGTTGAAAATATTACATATTAAAGCCAACATTTAAAATGTCATCTTAATTCTGACCAATAAACGTGTCTATGATAAAGAAAAGGACACAAGTTCTTATACACCTACACTTGGTACTCAAGTTGCTTTTGAAAAACTTTTATAGCTTAATGTGGAGCAATGTAATGTGGAGAAATGTTTTTATTAACTAAAACGTATTAATTGATAAAAAAGTGAAATAAAATAAAATGTAAATTAGACAAAAAAAAAAACAAAAAAAAACTTGGCAACTAACTGAAATAAAAATAAATGAAAGCTAAATAGACATATAAAACAAATTAGAAAAGAACATCACCTAAACTAAAATTAAAATAAAAACACAAATATAAAAATTTGAATCTAATTCAAAATATTAAGTAATACAATAATAGTATATAAATAATAGAAAAATGTGGTGTAGTCAAGCAAAATAAAATTCTCATTTGCACCTCGAATACATGTGAACATACTCGTCTTAATTATTTATTTATTTTTAATTCAAAAGTGTTTTTTACAAATATCAAATTATTTCATAGATATTATGTTGCTTACATCCACATGACTTTTATTTACTGAGCAAATGTTTCTCAAATATTAATAATATATTTAACACTTATTTTTTTCCTGATAAATAAAAATAATTTTAAAAAAATTAATAAAAATATATAAAATAATACAACCTATAATATTAATACAAAAATATTGAATCCCTCCATATAGATATATTAATGAATTTTAACAGAAATAAATGAAAAACATGAGATGTATATATTAATAGCACTTTTCATGTATATTTGTATAAATTAATACATTTGGACAAAGTATTATCATTGACACCAATACCATCTCCCAACTTACGAGTCCCACTGGTTACAATGGCACTGTGGCATTGTTCATGTGTTGCCATCCCATGAATCTGATCATTCCAACATGACTTTAACGCAGCAACAGCGCCAAAAAAACCTAAAGAGCATTAAGTGTGCACCTGTCTGCAGATGTCTTTAGCATCTTCAGAGAACTTTTCAGTGTATTCCTCCTGGTCCTCACACACACGGCGGTCCACCTCCTCTCTCTTCACGCGCTCTTTGCGGCGACGGAAAGGAGACTGACCCTGAATCATTTCGTATATTAGGCATCCCAAACCCCACCAGTCGGGACAGAAGGTGTAGCTCTCATTCTGAATGACCTCTGGTGCTAAAAACACATAAGGAGAAGAATGAGGTCAAACACTCTATGACAAGTACCGCTGAAGAGATACGGAATGCGTTTGGCTCTTACCCATGTATCCCACCGTGCCAACACGCCCTCGTATCGTCTCAGCCTCTGGAATTTGGACGGCCAGCCCCAGATCAGAAATACGGATGTGCCCTGGAGAACAGCATCTTGTTAAAGATGATCTATTATACTTTCTTTTTTTTTTGCTGAAAGCTCTGCAAAGTTACAAAGCACAAAGTCCACTCCAAAGGGAGTTTGTAAGAGGGCTTAATAGGTCCTCTTTGAAATCTGCAGTTTTTTCATTCCTAACATGCCCAAACATGACATGCTTCAAAACCATAACAGGTAAAAAGAATGTTCTCCCTAGAGGTAAATGCTCTAGTTAAAAAGGTTTAACAGGAAAAACTAGATTTTTACATCTGAAGAAAACGTGAGTAGTGTTTGTTTGTGCAAAATGTGTCACCATAATGCAAGAGTGTTGTGGGTGAATGGCAAGAGTCATTGCCATGTGGTGGTTGCTAGGGTGTTCTGGGTGGGAAATGTCTAAAGAGTCCACTCTCAAATCTAGATATGCATGAATAAGATAAACAGGAGAAAAAAACATAAGAAAAACAGGCCTTAAAACGCAGTGGTAAATATAAAAATGGCTTACCACGGTCATCTAGGAGAATATTCTCAGGTTTCAAGTCTCTGCAAAAATAGAGGGAATTTTTTTTTTATTAATAATTATTATAATTCTAATAATTAACCGTTTTATTATTAACTGTTTAAAAAGCATTTGGTTTGGAGTCCAAAAAAGGTTTGGCGTCAGTAATATGTTATTGAAAGAAGTCTCATATGCTCCCCAAGACTGCATTTATTTAATCATAAATACAGTCATATTCTGAAATATTGTTACAGTTCTAAAAAGTTTTCAATAATATATTTTAAAATGTTATTTATTCCTTTGATGCAAAGCTGAATTTTCAGCATCATATCCCGTCTTCAGAATCACATGATCCTTCAGAAATCATTCTAATATAATGTTTTGATGCTCAAGTAAATTATTATTATCAATGTTGAAAACAGCTGTGCTGCTTAATTTTGTTCTGTTTCAGGATTCTTTGATTAATAACAAGTTCAAAACAACAGCATTTACAGCTCTTTCATAACATTAAGTCTTTACTGCCACCTTTTGATCAACTGAATGTGTCCTTGCTGAATAAAAGTAGTCATTTATTTATTTTTAAATGGGGGAGCAGTAGTTTTATGTTTAATAATCTGAGCAGCTCATACATGGTTTAAATCCAGATGCTTTTGACAGACAGCTAGCGTGATAATCCTGCTTTCTATCAATGACCAGGTAATTCCATTTGAACGGTCTACTCAAATTGCCTGCTTTTAATAAAAGGCATACACAAAATAAACAAAAAAAAAGAAATTTGTTTATATTCATTTTCCATTGAAAACGATGCCTGCCAATATTGATGGAAAGTAAAGCCTTACATTCAAATAAAATCCTCACAATTTAAATATATTCAAACCTCACAGATGAACATTGCTATGCATGAAACAATTCAGTATCTTCAAGTTATCACTAGACAGAATCTGTAGACTTTATCATGTATATGCTGGAAAACAAGGGTGTAACGATATATATATCATTCATTTATATATCCGATATAAAAATGCGTCGGTATGCATCGTTGATATAAACAATATGATTCGCAATATTGAGTTTTATCCAAGGCTCAACTTATAGGTATAATTCACCCCAAAATGTAAATTTTTTCCTCATGTAGGCTACTCACCCTCATGTGGTTTCATTTAACTTCCAAACACAAATTAAGATATTCTTTATAAATTCTGAGTGAGCGATTTCTGTCCCTCCATTCCTCTCAAACTTAAAAGATCCAAAAAATGTAATAAGGGCATTGTAAAAATAACTAATGAAGTGTCTCATCCAAGTCAACATCTTCTGAAGAGACACGATGGCTTTATATGATGAATAGATTTGCACTATAGACAAGCACACTGAAGTAAACGCGACCGTTCAAATGATTGCGTGACGTGCGGAAACCACATGAGAGTGAGCAAATGCAGAATTCAAATATTTGGATGAGCTAAACAGTTACAGTTTGAGAGCGGTCATTTCGCTTTCTTCCGATTAGAACTTTGACGGGTTTCATTGATCGTCTGAAGCTCACGCGCTGGAACGGCACTCCTCAAAGTGAAAGCGCAAACATCATTTAAATCACCAGATCACATTTAGTTTTAGTAGTAGTATGATTATTCAAAGCATTAAGACATAGCGAGCACCGGGAGGGAGTAATAGTGTTTGTAAAAATAGAAAAAATAGTCACAATACTACTTTAAACTATATAACTATATATAATGTTGAATATAATGTATAATAATGCAATTGGGAAATATTTGTGGGTCCTGATAATAATACACTAATAATAATAATAATATTATTTTAATAATAATAAAACAAGTTTATTACATATTGTATTGTGAGTTCAGTATCGCGATTTATATTGAATCGTGACACCCCTATTGGAAAATGTGTAGAATTTGATGTAAATGGATGTAAACAATTCAAATGTGAGTGTTGAGAAAACGAAATGCACCTGTAGACGATCCTCTCTCGATGCAGGTCCTCTAAGCCACAGCAGATCTCTGCTGCATAAAAGATGGCACGCTGTTCATCAAAACCTGAGTTTCCCATGTTATAGATATGAAACTTCAAGTCACCGCCATTCATTATAGTCAACACCAAACATAGGGCGTCCTTAGTCTCATATGCATATGCCAAACTAACCTAGGGAAAAAAAGAGAGAAAAAGAGGTGCATTGTTATCTATTCATGAAGAAAGGATACATGAAACTTTGTGGTGCATGTGAAGCTGTCTAATGTAGCGCATGATAATGTTTTTTGAGCACTTTCACATTAATCATCTGGATGACTGGCAACTGTAATACAGCACATTTCAAAACTCCACAAGGTTATGCCAGTATAACTAAAAATGGACACTCAGGACATTTTTAAACCATTAAAGCATATTAATCATTGTATTTCTTAGGACCTTTAATGCTAGTATAGTGACTAATAGAGACACTTCCATGGTCAGAGAATCAAAGGAAAACTACATTTTTAGAGATGTATGCCCATGCAAAGTTGCTATGCAGTCGCTAGGGTGTTTAGTGTGACATAAGTATGTGATCTGAAATCTGATTTCAGACTGTTTTTAAAGTCTTATGCTCACTAAGGCTGCATTTTTGTTTTATCTCAAAAACAGTACAAACTGTTTTATTGTGGTATAATCAGCATATAAGAATGATTTCTGTGACTCTGAAGACTGGAGTAATGGCTTCTGAAAATTCAGCTTGCATCACAAGAATAAATTACTTTTGAAAATATATTATAGAATAGAAAACTAATAAAAGATAAATAAATTTGAATAAGAAAATAGAATAGTTATTTTAAATTGTAATACTATTTCACAATATGACTGTTTTCTTTATTTTTAAACAAATAAATACAGCCTTAGTGAGACTTTTTCAATTAAGTGACTTAATTATTCACAATTATTCAGTTGTGAGGAGAACAACTGCAGAAGTTGAAAACCGCTGTGTTAAGGAGGGGTTCACATCCCTCAGCGGTTACACCCAACATTGTGGGTGGTTAGGTTTCAGAAGTAGACAGATGTGAGAACAGGCTGTGAAGTCAGACAAAGAAGTTGATGTTACTGTGAGAACCTGCTGCTCAACAAGACCATGAGGACAATCAAAGGAACTTTAACATCAATACATGAAATATAACTCTAATGAGAGCTGATCTGAGTGGTTAAAAACTACAATGTAAAGCAATCTGATCATTTATCATGTAAATAGTGCTGATTTTAATAAATGACTCCTCAAATACTCCAATAACATAAAAAATACATATCTTTGTCTATTACACTACCATGTTTAACAGACGGAAATACCACAGGATATACACACACACATATACATATATATAAAGTCACCTAAAGGATTATTAGGAACACCATACTAATAATAATGCATTTTATTCAACAGCGCCTTTCAAAACACCCAAGGTCACCTTACATTTTAACCAAGCAATAACAATACAAATACATTACAAATCAACACACTTAAAACATACACGCATCATAGAGACAAATAATTTAGAAGTAAATCATAAAAAAGCCTGTGTAAAAAGGTAGGTCTTAAGACAGGATTTAAAAGTATGTAGACTGCCGATATTACGGATATCGGGAGGGAGAGAGTTCCACAGGCGAGGGGCCGCATGGCTAAAAGTTCTAGCGCCCATGGTCTTTAAGCGTATACGTGGTAAGAGAAGAGAGAGTGTGAGTGAGGATCGTAAAGTGCGTGAAGAGGTGTAACTGTGAAGAAGATCGGTAAGATATGGGGGAGCGAGACTGTGAAGTGCCTTGAATGTAAGAAGCAGGATTTTGAAGTCAATTCTATAGTTCATTGGGAGCCAGTGAAGTCGCTGCTGGAGAGTTGGAGAAATGTGCATGGTAGAAGGGGTTCTAGTAAGAACACGAGCAGAGTTCTGAACCAACTGAAGTAATCAATACATGAAGTAACAAGTGCATGGATGAGAATTACAGTATTGTTCATTGTAAGGGATGGATGAAGGCGATTAATATTATGCAGATGAAAATATGCGGTCCATGTAATATTATTAATATGGGCTTCATATGAAAGTGTGCTATCCAGAATAACACCCAAACTCAACCTGTGAAGAGAGATAAATGGGAAGTTGATCAATATCCACAGAAATACAATGGGAGTTTGTCAGAGTGGATTTTGTCCCTACAAGTAGGACCTCGGTTTTGTCACTATTAAGCTTAAGAAAGTTAGCTGAGAGACAGTCGTTAATTTCAGCCAAACAACGAGACAAATAAGGTGGTGGAAAAGAGTCAGAGGGTTTTGAAGACAGGTAGAGCTGGGTGTCATTGGCATAGCAGTGAAAGTGAATACCATATTTCCTGAAAATGTGAGGGAGTAATTAGATAATGAATAAAAGCGGGCCCAAAACAGAGCCCTGAGGAACACCAGTAGTGACTGTATATGATCTTGATCTGAAGTGCTTTAGTTGGACAAACTAAGTGCGGCCAGAGAGATACGACATAAACCAGGACAGGGATGTGCCAGTGATCCCAATAGAAACTAACCTGTCAAGGAGTATCTTGTGCGAAATGGTATCAAAGGCCGCACTCAGGTCGAGAAGAACAAGTATGGTTAATAAACCAAAGTCAGCTGCCAACCCAACAAAACAGGTAATTAATACTGTGTTTCACCCCCTTTCGCCTTCAGAACTTAATTCTACATCGATTCAACAAGGTGCTGGAAGCATTCTTTAGAAATGTTGGCCCACATTGATAGCATCTTGCAGTTGATGGAGATTTGTGGGATGCACATCCAGGGCACGAAGCTCCCATTCCACCACATCCGAAAGATGCTTTATTGGGTTGAGATCTGGTGACTGTGGGGGCCATTTTCATGTTCAAGAAACCAATTTAAAATGATTCAAGCTTTGTGACATGGTGCATTATCCTGCTGGAAGTAGCCATCAGAGGATGGGTAAATGGTGGTCATAAAGGGATGGACATGGTCAGAAACAATGCTCAGGTAGGCCGTGGTATTTAAACAATGCCCAATTAGCACTAAAGGACCTAAAGTGTGCCAAGAAAACATCCCCCACACCATTACACCACCACCACCAGCCTGCCTGGTAACAAGGCATGATGGATCCATGTTCTCATTCTGTTTATTCTGACTCTACCATCTGAATGTCTCAACAGAAACGAGACTCATCAGACCAGGCAACATTTTTCCAGTCTTCAACTGTCCAATTTTGGTGAGCTCTTGCAAATTGTAGCCTATTTCTCCTATTTGTAGTTGAAATGAGTGGTACCCGTTGGGGTCTTCTACTGTTGTAGCCCATCTGCCTCAAGGTTGTGCGTGTTGTGGCTTCACAAATGCTTTGAAGCATACCTCGCTTGTAACGAGTGGTTATTTCAGTCAAAGTTGCTCTTCTATCAGCTTGAATCAGTCGGCCCATTCTCCTCTGACATCTAGCATCAACAAGGCATTTTCGCCCATAGGACTGCCGCATACTGGATGTTTTTCCCTTTTCACACTATTCTTTGTAAACCCTAGAAATGGTTGTGCGTGAAAATCCCAGTAACTGAGCAGATTGTGAAATACTCAGACCAGCCCATCTGGCACCAACAACCATGCCACACTCAAAATTGCTTAAATCACCTTTTTTTCCCATTCTGACATTCAGTTTGGAGTTCAGGAGATCACACCCCGAAATGCATTGAAGCAACTGTCATGTGATTGGTTGATTAGATAATTGCATTAATGAGAAATTGAACAGGTGTTCCTAATAATCCTTTAGGTGAGTGTATATACATACATACATACACACACACACACAAACATATTGGGTACTAGGGCTGTCACTTTTTATTCAATATTCAAATATGTATTCGAATATGACGTGAAATATCCGTTATCGAACTATAAATAAACTATACAGTTTTTAAAGTGCCATGTAGCGCATTTTTTACAGTCTATGATTAGACCATTTGTTTTTTTATTTTATTAAAAATCAAATTGCCGAATTTGCTGTTTTGTCCCACAAAGCAGTCAGGGAGTTGGTGGAGTTGAACGGTGTGTACGGTGTGTCCGCGGTTGAAACAACATTTCTTTTAGTGTTTATTCATGTTTATTTGATGCTTATCAATGAACTAGTAGGAAGAGATGATCGGTTCACGAGCAGCTTTAACTGAGGCGTTACAGTGATCAAGACACATTAAAGAGCCACAAAACGGTATTTATTGTTCACATTACTTAAAAAAATTACCATTTGAAAGTTGAGACTTTGTTTCATATCAAAAGTAACTTGCTGTCCTGTCTGTCGGTGTGTTGCCAGTGTCCTCTTTGCTCCGCAAAGTATTTTCTCCACATGAGAACGTGTGTGTGGTGTGAGCGCGCCACGGCTTGTCAGACATAGCAACAGTAACTAAAGGGGGCGGGTCTGTGCGAACGGTAGATATTCAAATATATTCGAATACATTGCTTGATATTTGATATTCGTTCGAATTAGATTTTTCTCAAAAATGACAGCCCTATTGGGTACTTTTCACACTTCGAGCACTATTTATTTATAGTGACAATGCAAGAGTCCCGCACTCTGTCAAGTCTCCTCCAGCACATCTCAAAGACTTTCAATGAATTTAAAGGGTTACTTCAGCGATTAGCATTAAGCTTTGTATCAGTAGAAACCCGGGAGTATATTCAAATTATCGTACTTTCCCTCTTCATATGACCCTGAGAGGAGAGAATTATGTATTTTATTTCTGGAAAAATTCCTCCAATGACGCAAATATCGTCATTTTGCGTCATCTGAGGAGTTTTTGGCCAAAGGCTAAAGACTACAGCCAGCAGAGGGCGCTATTTCCACATGTTTCCAACATCACACTCACAGCAGTAGGCTCACGGCGCTGCGGAGATTCATGTAAACGGAGCGGTGGAGACCAAAGTGAGTGTTTCAACTTTTAAAATGAACTTTCTATGAAAGTTAAGCTTCCAAAGACATGAACTGATCACGCGCTTTGAATGCAGCCGCGATTCATCCCGCGATTACTTCAGCTCATGTGATGAATGTAATCCGATCCTGCTGCGTTTATGCCGTGACGCTCAATCGGCTCACTCGCATTATATCGAACAGACATGTCCAATTTTTAATTGTAGTGTCTCTAACTCAGCTGATTTTCTGAAAATGAACGTGGTAGGCAAGTGATCCAGTAATCCTGTAGCCGATTAGCCGTGCCTAGAGAAGGGCAGTGAAGCAGTGCGTTCTGGGAATTGTTGTCTTTCATCCCCATGAGACAAAAATACATTTTCTGTGTTTTCTCAGTCTAGAAGGCACCAAATTCAAAAATTATTTCACATTTCTAATACATTAATGACCCAGTTTTAATACAGATTCATCTTCCCAGCGCTGAAGTACCAATTTAAGGTCTGGACTCTGAGGTGCCAATTCATGTGTGAAAATGATTTTTCATTCTCCCTCCCAATTCTTTCACAATTTGGGCCTGATGAATCTTGACATTGTATCCTGGAATATGGCCATATGTGTCTTCCTACATGGTTCTTTAAGAAATGAAAAGCTACACACTCATCAGTTAGTATTAGAAGAACTGTTGTCAAACATATAATATGCTATAAACATAATAACCACTGTATTAATGATCAATATAATATTATAAAATAAAAATATTGACCTGAATATTGAAATATATAAAAAATACAAAATAATCTGAACAATATATAAAATAACTATACATAAATGTTGATCTATATATACATAAATAGATCAATAATCTTACTGATAAAGTTTACAGATTAATAGCAGGGTGACAGTCAGAGAATAGAATATAAAGCTGTTTCCCATCACACACAGCTCATATTAGTCACGGCATTGTGTCACTTTGTACGGTTAGAGTTTACTTGTCGTCCCCAACTTTTAAACACGCGTCTGTTTATACATACTAAATGAACTCTGGAACTAGAGAGAGAGAGAGAGAGAGTGTGTGGGTTTAGGGTTTAGAGCACTTGACTCTGCTCTCTAAAGCTGCTGTTTGGTCAGCGTTGCTAGGCAACAGAGATGTTCTCATTTGTGAAGTAGTTCATGAGGAGCAATCGTTCCTGCCTGTAGCATGAATGCGCACAAAGACTCACACAAGCATGCATACTCTTGCGCACACATACACACACACACACACACACATACCGTCTTTCTTTTAAATTTAGATGTACTTTACATACCTAAAAGATAGTTGCACTAGTTACAATGCTAAGCACAACTCACCTGTATGTGTATGTGGCCGTGTGTGTCTGTGTGAGCTTGTGTGTTAGTGTGTGGGTGGGTGGACAGAGGCTCAGGTGCTCTACAGCTGTAGTGGAATGAATCAGAGACCGACATTACACTGCAGGCACTGTGTGCTATGTCTGTACACATGTTCGGGTGGCTGTTCTCCTTTCAATAACGTTTTTGAGGTGCTAGAATGGTTCGTTTTTGAGGTCCTAAAATGTTTACAGCATGAGCAAATTCTAAAAGATAATGTAAAAACGGCTTCAAGTTATTTAAAAGAATAGTTCAGCTAAAAAGGAAAGTGATTTTCATCTGTGGATTTTCAGACTGAAGCTATAAAGCTCCAATAATGACCAAACAAAAGCATTATGAAAGTGGTCCATAAGTGGCATCAAACCTGGTGCAACATATTTAAATGTGCATGAAAACACATCTTTAGTGCATTTTTTAAATAATTTTAGAGCTGGGCTGTTGGATTACAAGGGCACGTGATTTATTTTTTTATGTGCAAGGATTAATTATTTATAATAAATATTGCAATATTACATAAACAATAAGAATTGTCCATTTTGATTTCATGGTGACATTAAAATGAAAATTGAACATTTAAAAATAAAAGCTTTGTTAAATAATTATTTAAAATTCATTAAATACTATAATAGCATAATGCAAAACTAAAATGGTTCATTCAATCCTTAAATAATTGGTCTTGTACTTTCTTCACATTTTTAAATAATATTTTATTTTGAATCAAAAGTCATAATATTAAGATCATCTCGGTTTGGTTCAAATTTTTATTTTAAGACATTTTTACTGGAGAATTTGAATGTGAAAATACTTGAAAAGGTGGGTGGTCAATGTTGCAATCTATTGAATGGGTATTGAATCGTACAGTAGAATGGTGCCCTGTAAAAGTGGTACTATTGAAAATAGTACAAATTAATTAAATTAATTAAATTAATAAATGACGGAAACATATCAACATATAAGGAATATGCTTCCAAAGTGTGTTGTGACTATGTCAAGGTTGTTATAGGACTGCTTGGTGAGATATGCTTAGTTTGAATCTCTGTTTACCATGAAAATAGCTTAAATTCTTCTTTTTACACAGCAAATATTAAAATAATTTTTATGGCTGATATTTGGGACCACAGCCAAATAGCTATTATAAACCATCTCTCTGTGATTTAGCTAGTCAGGAGGTAAATGATTCAATTCCTTGCAATTGGTTGTGAACTAGACAAGATTTAGCTCAACTACCCATGGTAAATGCAAATGAATTTGAGATTTGCCATTAAGCTGGAACATATAGCAGATTTACCCTTAAACTCTGTTGAGAAGCTCACGAAAACTGAATCACAGAGAGAGTGAGCCAAACGTTTATTGCACAAACAATACAGACAAGACCAGCATGCAACTGAGACGTCAGGTTAAGATAAAAGTAAAAAATGAGGAATAAAAAGAAAGTAGTACTTACTACAAAACTACTGTTAACTTTTTCTAAAATGCGTTTTTCATTTAATGCCATTGCTTCACCTTTTCTTTTCTTCACCCGTTTCTTCTCCAGCTTTTTACAGGCGTACATCTTACCAGTGGCACGAACCTGGCAGGCACAAACCTGGTTGAAAAGACGAAGAGAGCGGAATCGCACAGAAAAAGACATTTGTTATTTTAATAACTTTTGCAGTTCACTTTTAGCACTCATTATTATTATTACCATGGTTCGACAAAAAGGACTGGGGCCTGGGGCCAGCGCGCACAACGCTCAGGACAGTTGACGGACATGTCACTTTCCAGATCAGGTCGGTGCTACATTGTCACGAAAGTTTATCATTTGCGCCTTTTCAATCCTTGCCAGTTTAAGTATTGAAGCGCAAGACGCGAAAGAGAACTATTCGGTACTTGGATGCTGTTTGTGTGCTTTGGATGTGTGCGCAAACAGAAAGCGTGCCAACACTGAACTGAGTTCTTTTTCTCATCTTCTTGTGCTTGGACAGACAAAATTATGCCAAAATGCCTATCTTGGCAAATATCCTTGTAAATACCGTATGTTTAAGTGACCGTAAACAGTTGAGAAATAAAAGGCATGTGTAACACTATATTGGATCCGGGCGTTAGGTCTTAAAGTGACAGCATCTTAATATTCCTTCTGGTGTCTGTCTTTTTAATGTTAATCAAACACCAAAAGACAATGAACAAAAGAAAAAAAAAATCCTTTCCTTCTCAACACTGCCTCAACTTTAATAACGATTAATCTATATTTAATTTATACAGTGAAGACTATGCTACGTTTTTTGATTAATTTTTTGATGACATTTCAAAAACTACTGTTAGACCTTATCAAAAAAACTGAACTTTTATTTCATTTGTTACATCCGTTTGTCCTATTGTATTGCTCATAATTTAATTATTTGTTCTTATTTTATTACTGAATGTTTACACTTGCCTGTAATAACTTTAATATTTGAAATCTACATCAGTTGGTAGTTTTAGCTGTGGTATTAAAATCGGAATCTAGAATTGTGACATTTTACTGAAATCTGAAATATGTCATAACCTTATTTATAGGTTGCATGGGTCAAATGCAACGAAAAACATAACTTTTTTAATTTATTTATTACTTTATTAGTTGGGGCCAGTGAACATATTGGTCGGGCAATTAAACATTTTAACCACTGGCTAGTAGGAAAAAACCATAGTGCTGAGCCCTGTCCACATTATTTCTCCAAAGTACTAAAAAAAATTCAATTAGCAAAAAATATTTTTAAACTGTAACAGGAAACATCTCTCAATTAAAGAAGTCCTAAAAACTACACACAGTTTAAGATGATTTTAAAATACATAACATGTTTTTTATATTATAACTGAACTCACAATGACTGAATAAAATGACTCACCTCACCAAATCCGCCCTTGCCCAATACCCTGTAGTGTCTAAATGTGTTTTTGGTTACTGGTTGCCTGAAAATTAAATACAGAGCAAGTCAATTTACTGCACAAAACTAAACGATTTGTGATTCATAACAATGCAACCTAAGCAACTATGGCAACTGAGGATGATTTTTATTAAAACAAACAGATTTAGTATTTTTGTATGAAGATCAAGTTAAAACTTGTAGATTTCACTGTTATAAATATCCATTAAAAAAATATGAATTTATGATTTCAAATGGTCTTTTGTTAGAGCAAGATTATTTCGTTTTATTATTAGTCCTGACTGGGCAATCACAAAGGCTGATGGAGATGTTACTCACCTCTCCAACCACTTCCATTGAAGAAAACGGGAAAAATACATTGTCTCTTGATATGCTGAGAACGGACCTCCGCTTAAATATTCACGAACTATCCTGAAAAAAAAAGAAGGAATGTTTGACAAAATGTAGACAGTTTATTTATTAATACATTATTAAAATCACAAGTTGTATGTGAATATTATTAAATGGACCTGAGCTAACATGAACTAACAATGAACATTTGTATTTTTATTAATGAACGTCAGTAAAGATGAACAAATACTCAAAACTCTTTTTTAGTTAATGCATTAAGTGATGTTAACTAATGGAGATGAGCCGGATATTTCTCATGCGTCTCATGCCATCTTACCCTCTGTAACACACACGGCATCATACTTAAATACATGAACACACACTTTAACAAACTCTGTGCCCATAGAGATTTAACAGGAAGGGTTAACGTACTCCACCTCACCCCCTCTCAAACAGAAAGGAAGCTTAAACTAAACAGAACTAAAAGACTGACTGAGGCAAAACACAAACACACAAAACTCTGTTTAGATTTAAAGTCACGTGTTTACGTTACTCAGACAAACAGCGCGGCTACACTGAACGGTTCATTCTAGAACCGTAGGTCTTCACACTAATACCAGTGAAAACCACAAACTGAGACCCACAATCAAAAGTGAGGTGGATAAACTATTGATTCCACTTCAGTCTTGACAATAACTAGCGTGTGTTAATACATGGACCAGCCTACTGCATGAACTTAATGAAATAGCCCAGACAAAAAATATCCGGCATTAATTGCTTAGCCACAAGACATCCTTACCTCTGTAAAATACAAAAGGGTTTTTTTTTTTGGAAGAACAATTTGGACACAATTATATTATTGAATATAATTTAAGTGAATGTGGATGGGAGCTTCTATGCTCCAAAATGGCAATAAAAATATTGCAATATCGCAACTATTACTAAATAGTATTAATAAAATGCTATTTATTAAGCTTGATATGTGCTAGCTGATTTTGAATATACACTATGTGGGGTCACCAAGATTTTTAAGAAATTAGTATAAAAAAATAAAAAAAAGATTAAATTGATTAAAATTGACAGTAAATACATTTAGGATGTTACAAAAGATTGCTATTTTATCAGCATATTCAAATCAGCATATTAAAGAAATCATGCAACAATACGACTGGAGTAATTTAGCATTTCCATCACAGGAATAAATTACATTTTAAAATGTATTAAAGGGGACCTATTATGCCCCTTTTTACAAGATGTAGTATCTAATAAGTCTAATAAGGTGTCCCCAGAATGTGTACACAGATCATTTCTTATACCATACTTAAAATGCCCCTTTTTGGGTGGAAGCAAAAGCTGTTTTCGTTTGTGTATCTTGTATAATGCAAATGAGCTGCTACTCCCCACCACCCTTTCCAGAAGAGGGCTGAGCCTTTACAGCTTGTGCCTCGGACACTCTGGCAACAATAAAGAACACGTTCCACAGAACGCATATTTGCATTCCACTGCATTGCTTCTCCATTATTTTCTATGTAAACATGCTAGATGGACCTTGTGCCAATCACACACAATGTGTCTTTGCATCTAAAAACACGAGACACGGGCGGCGCAGCAGACATCTTTTTTAAAACTTCTTTTAACTTGAGTGCTGTATTTTTGGAACACAGTTTTCTATGTTGTAAAGATTTGAGACACAAGTGCACGTCCGTCTAGCGTGTAGAAACACAAGTGAGAAGTAGCGCAGTGGGATGGTAAAAAAATTCTGTGTTCAATGATGCAGCCAACATAAGATTTTTATATTGTTTATCACGTAGCTGTGACATTATTGTGTTTCCACTAGCTGCTTTAGTGAGGAGATAAACATGACGGACCGTGTACAGCTCACTCGCGAGGATCTTAACTAACAGGGTAGATTCTGTTACCAGTTGTGGGCGGGGTCTGTTACATTGTGACTAAAATCCAGTTTTCAGCGATGACTCCACGGCGAAAATTATGATAGATGTATCATTATTGTATGATTGAGAAATATTCGGAGAAAATGGTGCCAGGCACTGCGTTATATACTGTGTTTTCCTGCCCCTAATTTGTGTGCTTGAACGCCATTGGACATTGCGATGCAATGTTGTTATGCTAATCAGGCTTCTACAAGAAAGGTGTTTTCTTTCATGGCGGACTGTGTACAGCTCACTCAGGGGAGGATCTAAACTAACAAGGCAGATTCTGGCACCAGTCGTGGGCGGGGTCCGTTACATTGTGATGTCACAATGTATACAAAATGCAAAGGACACATTTTTGGAAACTGCTTTATGAAAATTTTTAAAAAAGAGATGTTTGGATTTTAACCATTATAGGGTTGTTTACCATATAAAAGTGAATTTTGCATATCAGGTCCTTTTTAAAATAGGATCAATTTTAAATAAATGTCATTTCATAGTTTTTGATCAAATAAATGCAGCCTTTGTGAGCACAAAAGACTTCTTGGTAACACTTTACAATAAGGTTGTATTAGTTAACATTAGTTAATGCATTAGTTAACATGAACTAACCATGAACAACACCTCTGTTCAGCATTTGTTAATCTTTGTTAGCGTTAGTTAATAAAAATCCAGCTGTTCATGGTTTGTTCATGTTAGTTCACGGTGCATTAACTAATGTTAACAAGAATTTAATAATGCATTATTAAATGTTGAAATTAACATTAATAAAGATAAATAAATGCTTTATAAATGCAGTTCATTATTAGTTCATGTTAACTAATGTAGTTTACTAATGTTAACTAACAGACCTTATTGTAAAGTGTTACCGACTTCTTTAAAAAACATAAAAAAATATTACCAAACTTTTGAATGGTAGTTTATTCTTGAATCAAATTTGTTTTTTTTTTCACTTCATAGTTGATGTATCTGTGTTTACTTGACTGCAAAATGCTATAGTACAAGACTGCCAAATGAACTTTGACTTATTTTATAACTTTGTTATTATTACCTGGTACACTCCTGGAACAGCTCTTTACACGGAGTCTGTTCCAGTTTCTGCCTGCATTCCCCAACCACATCCTGAGCGATCTCTGGTAGATGAGCTGCCGACTACATGAGGAAGACAGAATGAAAAAGAGGGAGAGTAAACAGGAAGAGGGGTTGATAGGGCGTCATTTAAAAAGAAGAGAAGTTTAAAGTTCAATCATTAATTCAGCAATTCTTTCAATGAACATGAGGAACATATTGGAGTGTGAGAACATGTGCGTGAGATTATTTACCCCATTATTAAAATATGTGTCTAAAATATTTAAACCGACGTCTCTCCTCTTCTCATCCGCAGCCAACTGATACATTGCCTAAACAAACACAGACAAATAATGCTAAAATGAATTTGCCTAAAACTACATATGACAGTCAGAAAGGGTGCACAAAATATGTGTATCATTAAAGAGAAGATGAGAGAATAATTCCATATTTGACAGAGACAGGTTGTATTTGTATGTCAAAGGCAGTCAAAGATAGAGAGGTTAAATAGAGATGTAGAGTGAGTATGTGTATGCTTGTGCAGAGATTTCATACCACAGAATCCTGGAACTCTATGCACCGCCGTAATTTGGGCTGAGTGTCACAGAACTGCCGAAACAACTGACGACCGATTGGTTGCTTCTCACAAAGGCTAGTGTAATCCCTATCTGAGAGCAAGAAATAAGCAGAGAGACAGAGAAAGACGGTTAAACCTGTTATCGTAAAGTGATTTTCCTCATCTATAATCTTAAGTCAGCATGAAATGGAAGTTGCAATAGTTTTTTTCTTCCTTATTGTGAAGTACATCTGAGTGAAACTCTTTTTGAACAAGAAAAAATGTAGGGCGAGACTTGCCAAATGCATAAATGTAAATGATGAAAATGAATCAGATTTTTACTTATGAAACCTGAATGTTGCACTCTATTTAACATATTGTGTGAATATTATGGCATTGTTTTATTTTAAAGGGGATACCATTATTGTCACAGGAAAAGAGAGTTGAGTCAGGATCTAAGAAGGAGGGCTGCAACAAAAACACAGGTCCATGGGGGAAGTAGATGGAGATAGAGACCATGGGAAGTAGAGGGAGCAAAAGCCAATGGGAGATTGGGCACAGGAAGAAACCACAGGGGAGGCGGCGGCAGACGAGAACCCAGATCAGGTAGAGACCCAGGCGGAGCCCAATGGCCGGAGAGACCGTGCGACAGCGGAGGACCAGGAGGCCAAGATGGATCTGCAGTGATGAGTGGCTGAGGTTCAGCCAGGGTGCTGGAGGACTGAGGTGGAGCTGGTGTGAGTGAGGACTGAGGAGTCGGAGGGAATGAGGAGCCTGACAGAGCTGAAGGGGTGGAGGGATGAGGCACAGCCAAAGGCCTGGGAGTCTGTGGCAGAGGCAAAGCGACAACTGATCAATGTAGAGCCAGAAGGACGACGATCTCAGGTGAATCTTAGGGAGCGAAGAGCCAAGGTGGAGCCGACTAGTCAACGGGCCGAGGTCAAGTAATGGCTAAGATGCCCAAGGTCGAGCCAGGGGATCCACACACAAAGGCGGAGATAGCAACTGAGAAGCGCAAGGTGGATTACAGCAACCACTGAGGGACAGCAATGAAAAAGCATCCAGTCTACACACTCCTTAAGCATCACTTGATGACCATTTCCGAACAGGTGTGAACTAGACTGAATGAGCCCTGCCAAGGAAAAATGCTTTATCGTAGTGCACAAAATGAGCCAGTGCGTTGCAAGTCCGTTCTTCTAATACAGTTGGTTGCAGCAAAGGAGAGTTAAGTCTTGATCTAAGAGCAATAGTGACGTTTATTAATAATCCACTGTAGACTTTATTGTTAAATACGAAAAAAAATACCAAGAGCAGCAGGTTTTGTTTATGCTCTGATAGCCGCAAGACCATGGCAAACGCTGTAAGTGTGTGTTAGAAATCAGAAAAGGTGAAAGAACATCATGCTTGGTACGTTTTTTTGTCTTCAAACCAAACTTAAGTCTTCAGCTGACTAAGTTTAAAATCCGTCTGGCTAGCGCGCTTCCCATAATATTTAGGCATTTGGTCAGGCGGAGAATAGGCAGTCTACCTCTGGAAGTGGCTGCAAGGGAAGCTAAAACATTTTAGACCAGTTTACAACAATACACGTGAATATTCTGATATTATGTTTGACGATACTGTATCGATACTGTACTGTATCTTTGTGTTCAGTTTAAACCCGACTGCGAGATGGCAACGATATCTCAGAACGTAAACTGACGTGGAGAAGCGCAAGGGTTCACCGTTAGCTTTAGCATTAGCAAATCCAGCTCTCAAAATGAATTATACCAGCTCCCATCGAGGTGTACAGAGGTGAAGTTTGGACACATTTTGGCTTCCACTATAAAGAAAGCAATAGGAAGATCGACAAGAGTCGATTGCAAAATAAGCCAAGCTAAAATCCAAAACTCAGGAAACGCACTGAAAACGCGAGCTCACATTATGACTGCAGTGCGCTGCAGAGAGTGGCGTTTTGTTAGAATATACAAATATGTACTGCACACTTTGCTCTCAATAACAAAATAAACACACAACAGAAATGATAGCAGTGAGAAAACATCAGCGTCTGATCATAGTGATGTGGATATGTTTGCATCAGCTCTGTAATCCAAGCGCTCTGGTAAAGGCACGTTTTTATATAGCACTTTATACAATAGATGCAGATGCTAAAAAGCAAGAAGATTTACAGTATTAAATATATATATAAAAAAACAACATCATGCAGACATGAAGTGGACTATGCATTTTCTGTTGTTAAATACTAGAGAAATAAAAATTGATACACTGTGAGACACATATATATTAGAATATATGTAGTATACACTCACCTAAAGGATTATTAGGAACACCATACTAATACTGTGTTTGACCCCCTTTCACCTTCAGAACTGCCTTAATTCTATGTGGCATTAATTCAACAAGGTACTGAAAGCATTCTTTAGAAATGTTGGCCCATATTGATAGGATAGCATCTTGCAGTTGATGGAGATTTGTGGGATGCACATCCAGGGCACGAAGCTCCCGTTTCACCACATCCCAAAGATGCTCTATTGGGTTGAGATCTAGTGACTGTGGGGGCCATTTTAGTACAGTGAACTCACTGTCATGTTCAAGAAACCAATTTGAAATCATTCGAGCTTTGTGACATGGTGCATTATCCTGCTGGAAGTAGCCATCAGAGGATGGGTACATGGTGGTCATAAAGGGATGGACATGGTCAGAAACAATGCTCAGGTAGGCCATGGTATTTAAACGATGCCCAATTGGCACTAAGGGGCCTAAAGTGTGCCAAGAAAACATCCCCCACACCATTACACCACCACCACCACCAGCCTGCACAGTGGTAACAAGGCATGATGGATCCATGTTCTCATTCTGTTTACGCCAAATTCTGACTCTACCATCTGAATGTCTCAACAGAAATCGAGACTCATCAGACCGGGCAATATTTTTCCAGTCTTCAACTGTCCAATTTTGGTGAGCTCATGCAAATTGTAGCCTCTTTTTCTTATTTGTAGTGGAGATGAGTGATACTCGCTGGGGTCTTCTGCTGTTGTAGCCCATCCGCCTCAAGGTTGTGCGTGTTGTGGCTTCACAAATGCTTTGCTGCATACTTCGGTTGTAACGAGTGGTTATTTCAGTTAAAGTTGCTCGTCTATCAGCTTGAATCAGTCAGCCCATTCTCCTATGACCTCTAGCATCAACAAGGCATTTTCGCCCACAGGACTGCCGCATACTGGATGTTTTTCCCTTTTCACATCATTCTTTGTAAACCCTGGAAATGGTTGTGCGTGAAAATCCCAGTAACTGAGCAGATTGTGAAATACTCAGACCGGCCCGTCTGACACCAAAATCACCTTTCTTTCCCAAACTGACATTCAGTTTGGAGTTCAGGAGATTGTCTTGACCAGGACCACACCTCTAAATGCATTGAAGCAACTGCCATGTGATTGGTTGATTAGATAATTGCATTAATGAGAAATTGAACAGGTGTTCCTAATAATCCTTTAGGTGAGTGTGTGTATATATATATATATATATATATATATATATATATTCTACGTTTTTATGCATACGGTGGTGTGTTCATGACAGTTTTCCTAAAATTAGACCCTCTTCCTAAAAAACAAGGAATATTGTAAAATATCGACTTTCTTACAGTATCGCAATTATCGTATTGTAACCCCTGTATCGTGATACACAGCCCTATAGTATTTAGCGGTGCACACTTGTGATCGGATTGACCAAAACGCATCTTAATAGCAGGTGTAAACAGGGCCACAGACTCAGTAAAGGGAGAAAACAGAAACCTCATGTGACATGTATCTATTTGAAATTAGATACCTTTAATACTATGTAAATTTTATGTTAGATCATTTCTCAACATATCTAATAGGTCTCAGATAAAACATGAAATCTGTGCCTTTAATTAAGAAATAAAGTCACCAGACACAAAACTGTACCGCATTCATGGAATGTGCCAGAGAAGGTGGAAAATCGTGAAAAACCTAATTCTGGCTGATTGAGGTGCAAAGCCCTTGAATAACATTTTTGTAGACCTTAGGGAAAAAATGTTTTAAATGCATGATATGACCCCTTAAATGAAATATTTCCTCTATACACACACAAAAAGTGCATAACTCAGCATACAGCCACAACACTAAATCACAGTGATGCTGAACAGAGTGCTCAAGCTCTCTGGAACTTTATGGGACTGGTGCATTCTGGGCCAAGAGGAAACAGCCGGGACTTCCTCAGTGAGCCAAGGTCTACAGCTGTCGGATGCAAACACGCACACCTGCATAAATGTTTAACTGACAGAAACATTCTAAACCATGTAAACCTAGAATACACTAGTAAGTATGCTTTGTTTAGTGAACCACAAAATAAACCAATCCTTTTAAGGAACCAAATCATAATAAATATTTTAATATTAACTACTTTTAAGGTGCACTAGCTGCAACAAGTAAAAAACCTTTTTGTGAATGAATTACTTATGGATGACAAATACGACACAATGTCATTTGCAACTAATTTTTTTTTTTTTTAATTGCTTTTAGGTCACCCTTTATGTGCTATTTACAAAGTTAATAAACGTTTCTATGTGTCAGTCAGATGGGCAATGCTTAAATAACATCAAACAGCACTAATGACGGAAAATTTTGCTTGCATAATTTAATTTAA
Organism: Gobiocypris rarus; assembly: GCA_023029165.1. Lineage (NCBI taxonomy): Eukaryota > Metazoa > Chordata > Actinopteri > Cypriniformes > Gobionidae > Gobiocypris > Gobiocypris rarus. The sequence continues at coordinate 6,133,684 of CM040914.1, read as the reverse complement.
GCCATCAAAAACCTAACATGATCGGAGGGTATCCAGACTGAATCTGGTCCCTGCACGACTAGGATTGTTTGTCTTTATACAAATACAAACAAATTGGTATTTTTAACACCTTGAAACTAGGGCTGTCAATTTAAAAAAAAACTAAAACATGAAATACGATTTTAAAAAAAGAAAACAAAATTAATGCAATTAATCATGCTCCCTGACCTGTATCTAAATTCTGTTTAGAGTGATTTTCCTACCATCAGAGCAATTCAACCTTGAAGTACCATGTTTTTGTGGGTCCACATGCAAAGTGCCTGTATAGGCCAGTGATAGGCTTATGTTATGCTCAATGATACAGAAAAAAACAAAATTGTGTTTTGTAATGTCTATTTAATGATTTAAACACAATAATGTAGGCTAATGTCTTTGAATTATCTTCATTTAGGAATAAATTATCAATTTATATAAATTAATTAAATCAAAAATATATTTTTCTCATTGAATATTTATGTAGTTAGTTGTGATTCATTTGATTTCTTCGATTTTTTAATTGATTGATAGTCCTACTTAAAACATACACCCCCAGTTTCACAGAAAAGGCTTAAGCTAGTATCAGACTAAAATGCATGTCTTAGCTGTTTTAACTGAAAGATCTTAAAACATGTCAGTCTGTTGTTTTGTCTCGAGATGTTGAGTAATGTTTTTTTCTAAGGCATGTTTATAAAAGATTCTTAAAGGTGCAGTGTGTAGTAGGAATGTCACGATACCAAAATTCCAGTAATCGGTACCAATACCATATAATTTAACGGTTCTCGGTTCCAATTTCTGTACATCAGCAAAACGTTTTTTTTTATTATTTTATTTAACTATTTGATTTTTAAAAAAATTTTTAATTACATTATAATGTAAAAAAAATAATGATTTTTCATACCACTCATACAATTTAAAAAAAAATTTAAATTAAATTCAATGAGTTTGTTATTTATGATGATAATCAGTAAATATTATAAATATATAAACAAGTAAATAATACATAAACATTTAAAGGCTGTGTGCTTATAAAAAAGATCAAGTGAAAAATATGCAACCATCTAGACATAGTTATTATTTTTATTAGTTGTAGTATTACATAGAGACGTAGCTTAATCTACTGTACAACAGTAGCCTAATATATTTCTGTCAATTTCTTCAAGTTAAACCTTGAAGACCTTTGATTGTCTGTGTTCATGTTTTCTCAAATGAAACGGTAAATGCTCATGAAGTGACGGTTTATGCGTTCATGTCCTCATATAGTGACATGGCAGAGGCTAAAAAAGACAGTGAGTGTCACGTGGGCGTGAGTGTGTGCGAGCTGCAAATGAAACCGCGCATCTGCGCCCGTCATTTACACAGAGACGCAGAACATGCAGGATTAATATTTAAATTGTATTTTATAGTTTAATATTTACAGACACTAGTATATATAAATATTCAGCTACAGTCTGGAGTCCAGAACTTAGATAAACACGGAAGTGACTGAATTCAGCTGCAGGCACCAAATATACTCGGTACTACAGAAATGCTGGTAATTTGTCACATTTTTTACATTTTTAAAAGTACCGGTACTTCTGACATCCCTAGTGTGTAGTATTTGGATAAAGATCTATTGACAGAAATGCAATATAATATACATAACTATGTTTCCAGTGGTGTATAAAGACCTTTACATAATGAACCGTTATGTTTTAATTACCTTAGAATGAGTCATTTCTATCTACATACACCACGGGTCCCCTTACGGTGAAGTTGCCATTTTGCGCTGTCATGTTTCTACAGTAGCCCTAAACAGACAAACTGCTCTACAGAGCGCTAGTCACCAGACATTTTTGTCCTGTGTCAGCCCCCATAGCTTCTCTATGTGCTTCGAAAGGGAGGGGTGAGCGGTGGGTGACTGCAATTCACAACCTCACCGCTAGATTCCACACACTGTACCTTTAAATGTCCTAATTGAACTAAGGCTTAATCCTGGCTTAATCTAAGCTCTGTCTGTGAAACTGGGCCATATTCTGACAAAGCTCATTTCTAAATGCTCTCTTTCATAGATCTTTCTTACCAATAGTACGTCTAAGTTCCTCACACAGACTGATATGAGGCAGTTTGAGCATCTCCTTCCATTTCTTGCTCCGCCCATTCCGTTTCCCTCCTCCTCCTAAGAGAGATAAAGAGAGAAACAATTATGATAAACTCAATGCAAATTGCAAAACCATTTGGCAATTCACTATTATTTGTCATTCTCTATCCATGGTTAAAACACAAACACCTTTTTTTTGGCATTCTGATGGCACATGAGTGTGAACAAAATCCACTTTATAACCCTAACCCCATTTTTTCTGTAAATAATCGTGATAAAAAAAAACATTTTTTTTTTATATTGTAATAATTTCAGTTACTCTCCAAATGAATGTATAGACAACTTAAAGACAGGATATTGTAATAATATGGCATATTTTTATGAATGAAGGCCAGTATAACTGATACGAATACTTTTACTTTAAAGGGGCTATAAATGATACCAGACGATGAATAAGGGTCTTATCTAGCGAAAAGATTGGTCATTTAAAAACAAAAAGTTGAAGTTTATAAGCACAAAGGCATTTGGACCTTGAACCGTTTGGGTTCCATTGAAATCTATTATATGGAGAAAAATCCTGGAATGTTTTCATCAAAAACCTTAATTTTTTTTCGACTATAAAATACATGGACATCTTGAATGACATGAAGAAAGAAAGACATGGGCATCTTGGATGACATGAGTAAATTATCAGCAAAAGTTTATTTAAGAGTGCAACAATCCTTTAATAAGCCCTAGTAATAACATTGCCACAAAGGACAGAAACACAAGTAACACAAGAATCTTTAGGAAAAGGAGAGATATAAAAAAAAAACATATGGATGATATACATAAGAGATGAGGCATTTTAATAGTCTACAGACAAAGCCAAACAACAATAACAACTGTTTTCCCAAAATCCTTTTTTCAGTCTCCAATCGCTTTCCATTTTTTCAAACAAATATTCTTCCATACATCTGGTAATCAATGCTATTATTCCCAAATGCACATTGCCTTTGAGAGATCATAACAGCTGTCAAACTTTGAACCTGGAAGATAATATGAAGTAATCATACCTTGATTTCATACAATTGTTTAATGCAAAACACTCAAGGAATGCACAAGAGCGTAATCAAAAGCTTGCCGTCTTGAGGCCGAGCTGTAGAGACAGCATTCCTCGTACCCGGGAAAACAGTTTTCCTCAAACTGCGGAATGAGAAGAGTTTATCCTCCAAGGATTTACTGTAATTTCAGTGACTGCAAATTCCAGCCACATTACAGACTGACTTACAAGTCATATCACACACACACACACACAGAGAGAGAGAGAGAGAGAGAGAGAGAGAGAGAGAACTGCTGGCCTCTGAAATTACCCTTGGTAGAAATCATTTAGTTTTTTTTTTTTTTTTTTCAATTACACAACAACAGCATTTTGCCATCCTGAAAATGCAAGCTTTTGAAATTGGGTTTTTGAAAACAATACCCTTATTGTTACAAGAACGCAAATTTTAGAAAATGGTGACGTCATGTGCATGCACATTGCGTGCTCAGTCTATATGTGTGTAATGTTTCTTTACAAATTGACATCACCAACCACTGGCCTGGCAGCACAATACAGCGTTTTCTAATCGTTTTCACAGATCCAAGTGATTTTGATAATGTTGTCTTCTGTACGTGAAAAAAGCAAAAGGAAAACCGTTTCCTTTTTTAGTACCCTTAAGTTGTTTTAACCCTGTACTATATTCTAAGTAGATATTTTTAAAAATCTGGGTAAACAAACAGTTGCTGGTCCATTGACTTCCATAGCAAGATCAAAAATACCATGGTCAATGGGGCAAGAAACTGTTTCTTCTCGTTTCCCTTTTATTAATTTTTTACATAAATACAATTTTTTTGTGGTTAACGCATTGTGATTATTAAAATCACCTATATATTTAAAATAAGCAACTATTCATTACAAATCATGATTAAAATCTAACATGGTAATTCACAAAGCACAGATGCACATAGCCCAACATGTTTATTCTTGCATTTGGTTTATACATTGACAACATATCACTCACACAATACTAATGCAATAACATGCACACATGCAGCGCATACACACACACACACACACACACACACACACACACACACACACACACACACACACACACACACACACACACACACACACGTCTGGTCCACTATCTTTTTGGGGACTCTCCATAGACGTAATGTTTTTTATACCGTATAAACTGTACATTCTATCCCCCTACACTGCCCCTGTACCCATCACAGGAAACATTCTGCATTTTTACTTTCTCAAAAAACTCATCCTGTGTGATTTATAAGCCTTTTGAAAAGTGGGGACTGCTGACTGGTTACTATCCTTAGGGGGACATTTGGTCCCCACAGTGTAATACAAACAAGGACACACACACACACAACCACTGAGCTGTTTGACCGGTCAAACCCTCAAAGATGATACACATCTGTTCAATCTCAATCTCTAAAATCTACAAGGACAGATATCAGTGAATGCTTAAGTGAGACCAAGAAAGAGACAATAATAAACATCCTGGTCAACACTTTATGCCACAAGTCAAATGTGTGTCAATGCAAGACTATTAGTAGTTTTTTGATACACTTAATGTAAAGCAAGACAAGCATACATTCTATATTTACATAAAGGCACAACAAGATAAACAGGAAGAAGAGCAAGATGACTAGCTGAAAACAAGAAAAACACTATTTCACTCTGAATCAATTTGCCTACAGACAAATTTATGCCCAACAAATTTAAGTATGGGAAGTCTAACTATTTCCTCATTATTCGACACAAACACACACCTTAAAAGAAACACAAAGTGTATGCTGTTTCAGCATTCCTCAAAATGTATTTGGGAAGTTGACATGAAATACTTTTGGAAAGTTGGCATGTCCTGCTGTACTCCATCTAAAACTATTTTAAAAAGGATTGTGCTTTTAATAAAAAAACAATCACTATGCATTCAGCATTTATGTGCTGATATTAATTTTGAGATTACAGCAATGAGGCGTTTAAAATCTTAAGAGAAAACATTGCCAGATGCACACAACCTACCCTTTCCCTGGTACATTCATGTAAATTATAAACTTAAAATGTATCTAGACATTATATCCAATAATCTAAATTCAAATTAAATCCCAGCAAATACTAAATACCTAAATCAACTCATGAAACCTTTCCATTTGTAAGCTTTATTAATGTAATACGCTTAGATGACCTCAGAAATGCAGTTACCTAAAGAATAGCCTTATCTCGGACAAAAAACACTGAGCCCTATATCTAAGAAAACTGTGCATGACCTGTAACTTGCTTTAACAAAACAAGTAGTGAAGAACATCTAATCAACTAACACACTCAAAGAAAAGAGAAAGCTACTGACGCAAATGTTAACAAAAAAAGGCCTTTTAAAGAAACGGTGGTTCACAATCTTTTTAACTCAAAGGACAAAATTGTCCAAGACCATATAAAGCCCCCCTTCTCGTGTAGGCTAAAATAGTTTCTTAGGTACTTCTGCTGTAATGATGACAATACTGTTTGTTTTCCATCCATTTATTAACAGAAACTAGGAGTGTCATATGATAACAATAATTAATTGTAATTAACATTCTGATTCCAGAAGTGTATGTTCTGCAGAAATAACAACAACGGTTATTCTTGGGACAAATTAAAATGATACATATGATATCAGTTCATAATATGTTGATTTTAAAGAAAGCAACTATATTTTTAATCTGGCAGCCCCCTTAGATGTATGCTGAAGCCCCCTAATTCCATTGTTTCGGAACCACTGATTTGAATGTGGACATTTTCCTGAGTATTTCAAGGCTTGTCAAAATAAATAACAGAAATATTGAGTAGATTACCTAAAAGATGACATGAAATGAAAATTCACCCCATTTGTTTTCGAAATGCACGTTATAGATCTTGCTGTGAAAAATGCATCCATGTTTCATATGCCTGTAACTAACGGTTATTTTTTAACCTACCAATAAATAATAACCGTGACCTCTACCATTAATCCTTTGTTTTATTCAAACATTTTTCTGTAAAAAAATTAGTCGATTACTTTATCGATTATTTTATCGCTTGTCGATAAATCTATTGGGGTTTTTTTACGGTTAGCCGTTTGTGGCAGGCAGGACAAGGCCAAGGGACCGGGAGAACAGGACGAGGCCGGTGGCGAGAGTGATAATGAGCACCAGCAGTACGCCGTACCCAGGGGCGTAGTTTATGGGGGGGATGGGGTAACCCCCCCAATATTCAAATCCATCAGTAACAACACATTAAAAAATGAATCAAAAAATTAAAACAGGCAGCATACCAACGTTCAACCCCCCCAATGTTCAAACCAAATCTATGCCCTTGCCCGTACCAGTCTCGTGTCTCACAGAGGAGCTTGGATGCATAAAAGGAGGAGCGACGACAGTGAAGGGCGAGAGAGGACCTGGTGGGTATTCCAGAAAGCAAGCTTAACCTACCACCATATAGCCTATACCTTGAACTCTCGGCTGATTAACCCAAACTTGGCTTATTCAAGATATGCAAAAACGTGTCCGTGAGTAAGTACAGACAACTCAGAGTATATTGTTAACCGTGAATAGACAAGACATTCTCAACAGAGCGACGAATCGATGATGAACCATTGAAACAGACGCTAAGAAAAAGCGTGCCGTTCTACTTCCTCTTCTTCTTTTGATTAATGCCGATTTACACTACCTGTCCTATATGGTGGTTGTTATTGATATTTTAAACATACAACAAAATTGCGAAAATAGCCAGCATTTTTTAAAAAAGCATAAGAAAAGCATCTGATAGTAATGAGAATGTTTGCATGAGCTATTCAAGCACTCTAGTAAAGTCACATCAGATTTATATATATATAGCACTTTAATAAATTGCTTAAAATCACTTTATCATATTAATTAAATATGCGTCAGTGTCTCGTTTCATCAGAAATACAACTTAATTACTACTATAATACAATCTACTATAAAGCAGCTCCTTCCAGCTGGTCACGTCTGATCACAACCGACTCGTGAGGAGAAATGAACTGGAAAAGAAGGTGGAGCCTTCATAATCATAATGGAGCCCCTAATAATCAAGTGCAGAGTTTGCTTATTAAAACTTATTTTACTTTTACTTATTTTATCATTTTTTTTCTCAACATCCAATCAACAAGCAATGCATAGAACCAAGTCCCCACTTTTTTTATGTTACATTCGGATGTAAGTCGCAATACAGAAGTCAGAAGAAGAAAAATAGTCCATTACAAAACAGTTGTCATAACAATATTAAGATATATATATATATATTATTAGTTCCTTATTTAAAGTCATATTTAGCTAACATGTTCTCAGTGCTTTCTATTTTAATTTCTACCTACATTTGTGTCTTCCAAGTTCCAACTCGACATGTGCCGGTATACGGTAATACGATATATCACAATAATGAACATACACGATATTGTTATCGTACTTCAAAATACCGTGAATAATTATTTATTACGAATGTTTTCCGATTTTTAGAATGCATTTTAAGAATACTTTACCCATCAACCGTTTAAAATGAACAACACGTCAAAGAGGCACGTGCACTGATGTAAACAAGCCCAATGTGCATGAGAAGCGCACAGCGGAACGAGTGAAGGAGACGCGCATTCACTCTCTGACAGCAGATGGCGTTGATGGAACAGCAGAAATGCAGCCGTTTCCCCGGCAATCCTTGTAAACAAAACACTTGCTACTTAACACACATCCATTCAGATTTCTGTATTCGCTACTCATCACATAACAAATAATACTTAAAGACTTAAGGCTATTCATTTTCAAACTTAAACATTTTAATCTGGACTACATCCCCTAGATATTCTTTGAATATGTTCTCATTCTTTGTTGTTCAGTCAAACACTTTACAATAAGGCTCCATTATTTAACATTAGTTCATTCATTAACAAACTGACAATGAAAAATACTTCTAAAGCATGTATTAATCTTTGTTAAATGTAAATTTCAGCATTTAATAACACATTATTAAAATCAAAAGTTACTTGTAACTATTGTTTCATGGATTGTTTCATGGACCTGAGCTAACACTAACTAACAGTTGCTTTTTTTAACTAACATTATTAAAGAATAATAACTAGTTATTTTAATAATAAGATATTAGTAATAACTGTTACCTATTGTTTTTCATAATTCTGTTTTAAATATTTGTTTACTTTTTACATGTTTGTGTATTGTTTTATTGTATTTAAATGTTTGGTTATTTTTGTTATAAGAAAGTTATTAAACCTGTTATAGTAGGACAACACTTTTTTTTGTGCAAATTATTTCAACATCATTATAATACAATATACCGTGATAAAAGCTTCAGCAATTAATCGCAACATGAAAATCTGATACCGGCACATGCCTAGTCCAACTGATGCTTTTGTTTTCTTTTGGGCACCTGAGCCACGTTTTATGCACACCAAATAAAGTTGTGATGAATTGGAAATAATGAAAGATATTTTCTCCCATACTGTGACGTACATTTGAGTGTAACGGATTCTTGAAAAAGAAAATGTTGTTGATTGGATTTTGAGAAGTGGGCATTGCACTCAAAAGCAGATGAACATGAGCTTGCAGGTGTTTCAAGTCACCATGAAATCACATTTTTTTTATAGAATACTGTAGTATTTATTATGAATCATTTATTCACGCATATCATTTTTTTATTCATGTGCCCTTGTAATCTTTGATCAAAATAACTTCCCCTCCCTCTTGCAGCAACTTCTCTTCTCTTCTATGATGATGTGTTTACTGGCATGAGAACAGAACAACCTTTCACTCACTTGACATCACAACCATCCAATCAATTCCTTAAAGACAAAATCATGTCCCGTCCTACATTTCTTTTTTGTTCAAGAAGCCGTTTCACTCAGATGTGAGTCAAAATAGGGGAGAAAAGACTATAGCAACTTCCTTTTCATAGCAACTTTAAAGGGTTACTTCAGCGATTAGCATTAAGCTTTGTATCAGTAGAAACCCGGGAGTATATTCAAATTATCGTAATTTTCCCCCTCATATCCCCCTGAGACGAGAGAATTATGTATTCTCAAATGACGCAAATATTGTCATTTTTTCGTCATCGGAGGATTTTTTGGCCAGAGGCTAAAGACTACAGCCAGCAGTGGGCGCTATTTCTGCATGTTTTCAACATCGCACTCACAGCACTCGGAACGGGGAGCTGCGGGGATTCATGTAAACGGAGTGTTTCAACTTTTCAAATTAATTCCTATGAAAGTTAAGCTTCCAAAGACATAAACTGAAAATGCGCCTGACAGACTGAACACATGTATGTGACTGTAGCCGCATCCGCGCTTACCTCAGCTCTAGTGATGAATGAAATCTGACTCCTGCTGCGTTTGTGCCGTGACGCTCAATCGGCTCACTCACATTATATTGAACAGACACGTTCAGTTTTTAATTGTAGTGTCTCTAACTGAACTGATTTTATGAAAATGAACGCGGTTGGCAAGTGATCCAGTAATCCTGTAGCCATGCCTAGAGTGGCCTCGCAGGGCAGCGAAGCAAATGAATTCTGGGAGTTGTTGTCTTTTATCCCCATGAGACAAAAATACATTTTCTGTCTTTTCTCAGTCTAGAAGGCACCAACTTCTAAAATAATTTCACATTTCTACTACATTTAAATACAGATTAATCTTCCCAGCGCTGAAGTACCCCTTTAAGTGAATGGTGAAGTCCTGCATACATCGCCGGAAGACAGTTATGACATTTTGATTAAAAATGTAATTAAATGCACAAATGAATTGTTCACAATGAGGCCTCGTGTCCACCAAAGCGGTTTTAGCCAGCTGAAAACGTCTTGCTGTGAGCGCTTGAGAGAGTTTTAGCAGCGCAGCGTTTTTTTCAGTTGATACTCTTTGTTTGCTATGATACGGAATACCCGCGGAGGTGTTACTAGTATCCCATTTAACAGAAAGTTTGTTTCTGTATTATTATTAAATTATTTTGTTCAGTTATTATGCTGCTTGTTTTCATCTGTTGACGTTGTACGAGCAGAATTGTACAGAATTGCGGTTGGTCGGTGTTGTATTTGTCCCACCCCTCCTCCACTGTGATTGGACAGCTGGGTGAAAAGTGACAGTGATGAGCGCTGCGTTTTACTCAAAGTTGAACATTCTTCAACTCTCCACAACCAGTAAAAACCAGTTAAAAAACAAGAAACGCTCAGTGCTTGAGAGTGAAATACTCGCTCAGCACCTCGTTACGCTCATGGCGTTCTGAAAACGCAGCCATAAGTTTTTTTATTTGTTGGCGTATCCAAACAATTGAATACACCAGTCAGCCGCGTGAAAAAACACTTTGGTGGACACACGGCCTAAGATCTATATAGCATGCATTTAAAAAAATGTATGGGGTAAAGATTCATTTAATGCCAACTTTAATATGAATACTGTCATCTGAGGTAATTTATTACAGTTACCATTCGTAATAAACGGTTTGATTCGCAAATTTGCATTGACACGAAGAGCGAGTACGTGGAGTGATACTCAAGACACGAAAGTAGCGCGGTAAGTTGCCATGGGCAATAGTGAAATATCGGCTGCATCCGAAATCACATACTTCCCTACTATATAGTAGGCGAAAAACAGTATGTGACAAAAAAGCATGTCTGAATTCACAGTAGGCCTACTCATGAAAGAGTAGGCAAAAAGTATCCTGATTATGTACTATTTCCAGCGAGAGGCCAATTTTCCATTATCCAAATTGTGAACTGAAAATACACCCAATGGAAACACGTCAATTTCGCAAAAACTCCCATATATCGCAAAAAAGTTTTACGCTCGCATGAGGTGTTTTTTCAGGTAATTCGAAAAAGGAATATGTCGCAAAACTGCAATTTTTTCGCATTTACATTTTACAGGTCACCTGGCGTAGATGGTGTGGTATGTTTGGACAGACGATGAGACAGAGTTCTTTATTAAACTCAAAGACAAAAGAATTATGGGAATACTGAATTCTAAACAACAAAGAAATGCTTCAATTTATCAAGAACTCAAAGCAAAGAAGACCCAGAAACACCTCATACGTGGCTTTCCTCACCATTAATGCTTGGAAAACATGCATACATCTCCTTTTATTAAAAATAATGGCTAGTGCGGTGGCTGGAATATATGTAAACCTACCAACATCCGTTGCCATGATTTTTGGAATGACTTATTGCGCGAGAAAAAAAAAGTTTAAGTCGCATAACATCGGTTCATAAAAAAACGGCTTCATTTCGCATTAGTTTTTATCGCCATTTAGAAAATATCGCAAAAGTTTTGCGCAGATCTGTAATGGAAACCCAGCTAGTGAAGTGACAACTGACGCTGGATGACAATATGGCGAAATTAGTACGTCCAGATTTTAATCATACTACAGTATATAGAACATGTTTGCAAAAGTAATTACTTATTCAAAAAAGTACATACTCGAGAGAGTTTGCGATTTTGGATGCAGCCACTCAGTTTGACAGTGATTATATAAAAAAAATACACATTTGACCGCTCAATGATGCGCTTGAGCAATCAGACTCGAGACGTCCAATACTACCCAATTTATCACCGATAAGACCAGGTCCAGCGAGGAGCAAGCCGACCTCACTCATATCACAGTATACTCATTTTGTGCGCAGATAGAGGGGCAACCTTGCGGCCTACAACTGCAGTTCAACCTCCCTCTCAGGTGAAGAGACAGGGATGGGTCTGCGGTCTCTGCGTTATGAATCCAGGGACAAATATATAGTAACCTCCATTAGGGGTCTGACATAGGAGACAGAGCATAGGAAGTGCGTACTAGCATAGTAAATGAGATGCCATTTAAGAGAGAGCACTCATTCAAGACTGTATACAGATGTGGCGAATGTAGTTAGATTCAATAAGACGCTGGAGAATCAAAAGTTAATACGGGATTCATTAGCGATAATTGATTGCGCCATTGCCCGTCTCTTACCTTCCCTCGCCTTCAGCAGGACGGTGTTGGCCACGATATTCTCAATCTCCATTGTCAGAAAAAAGATCCCGTGCAGTCCCGATACATTTCACTTAGGAGAAAAAAGACGAGGACGGTCGCGCTGTAGGTGGTGATGATGAGGATGATGGTCGGTGGTGAGGATGGTTATGATCGGCGTGAATTTGGCGTTGGCACATTGCAGGTTAATTGTATTTCTCCATATCTCGCTGTTGAACCCCCCACCTTTCCGCTCGCCGTGGACATGTACTCTCTCTCTCTCTCTCTCTCTCTCTCTCGCTCTGCTTGTTAGCATTCAGTGCTCAGCAAGTCCTTCCTGTCTCGAGTACTCGCATACACCGTCAGCTCTGGAGGAGGAGGGATCATCTTACAACCAGAATGCAACCCAACAGTCTCGCTCTCTATCTGATTGTCAGCCTTTACAATATTTGCGAAGCCTATCCTATATAGACTATGCTATACTAGCCCACATAAAATATTACGTTTCTCATACACATACTCAGATTTATTGTCCACTATATCTACCCAGCAAATTGTGAATAAGTTCATAATCTAAGACAGTACTGAAACTTCCAGATGAGTGCAGATTTTTACTTAAGTATTTGAAAGATTTTTATTTATTTAAATATTTGTTTGGAAACTGGGCAACAATGGATTTTTACTGATGTTAGGATATTAAAAATAATTATTTTATACGGTTTTATTAGCTACACTAAAGTGTAACAGACTTTAGACTAATGTCTGTAAATAAAATAATCTAATATAATTAGTGACTATCTTTATATATTAGGTTATTCATTTTATTTAATGTTGCGTATACTGTGGTATATTTTAAGGTAAAACAAACAAACAAACAATTAATTCACATCATTGGTTCTTTAACGAAGGGGAAGAGGTCCACTAGGGGGCCTCAGAAAAAGATGTACAAAATGCAATTCTGACATTTTATTTTAATTTCTCCTATGAACTTTTATTGAAGAACATACAATTCTTAAATCTAAATTTAATTACTTTTCCCTTAAAAAAACTAAAGTAAGAGATAATTTTCCTACAATTTAATAAGTTTTACTAGAACGATTCTGTATTAAACAATAGTGGATTTAAAACCAAAATGTAATGTCTAATGATAAAATGTATGTTTTTAATCCCTTTAATCCCTGCTCCCTTTAAAAATTTGGTAATTTCAAGAATAATTTTATATTTATTTATTTGAAAGAATGTTCAGTTTCATGCCTATCCTTGTTTTGTTCAATTCGAGGTTAAAATGGGCTTTAGAAAAGAGGCCTTATTGGTAATACTAATATGTGCAATACTGTTTAGAGATAATAATTAGTACAGTAATCTAATTAAACTGTTGAAGATGTAATTAGTAGCTAGTTATTCAAAAACTAGTTATTCAAGGCTCTAAATGTTGCAAAAAGACAATGTTTAAAATCAAGCAGTTTCCATTGTCACTGACCTCTCTCATCCTCTCCCTTTTTCCAGCTGCTGCCTTCTGGTTGCTGCTTTAGAGCTCATAAAAAGAAAGCTTACAGGAAACTCTTTTATTTCTACTGCAATTTCTATTTTTAATAAAACTAAATAGTTTTATTGGTATTTTAGTGTTTGTTTATTTATTACGTATTTGTAAGGTACTCTTTTTTCTTTCTTTTTTTTTATTAATTGTGTTTTTGTGATGTGTGTAATTTGTATTATGTATATAAGCCTTTTTAACCCAAGACAAATTTCTATCACTGGTTGATAGATAATAAAGTTTTCTGAATTTGAATTTGAATCATAAATTTAAAAAAATGGAATTTGAATGGCTTCCAAAAATCTATGAAAATGTCTCTGAGGGCAGTTCATTTTCATATTATCATTTAAAAAAAGAAGATATTTCATTATTTGCAGAGGATATGATTACATTCACATACTATTATACATGTTTTTTATTTGCTTAATATCAGAATTTTGAAAGTTGCGCAAAAAAGTAAAATGAGTAAAAAATAACTGAGTAAATTTTTTTGTTGTTGAAAAAACACAAAATCTGTACTGTACATTAAAATAGATCAGCATTGTGAACTTGATTATAGATCATGTGTTTTATTTAATTATTGACGTGATATTTGGTTTAAGTGTGGGGATTTTAGGGTCTGTATGATAACGGCAGTGATTTGCTGACTCATGTAGGTGATTAAGATGACCTTAATGCAGAACCGTGAGGTGGTCGCAAGGCCTTGGATTTCCACCGCCCTTGGGGATATTTCAGCCTGCTTCACTCTTACACAAGGACACACAGATACAGCCTGTCTAGACTGTGCACTCAGCTGTCTGATACACCAATTAATTAGCTAAGACACTGTCCCTAAATAAGCTTCCATAATAACCAATACACAATACACCCCCTATAGCGAACCTGCGTTTAGTGTCTTCTTTGCAAACAAAAGGTTTTACGGCACGACATTGTAGAAAGCAAAGCTCTTCAAACCCAAGCTCTTTAAGTCAAAGTGAATCTGTAATCCATTTGTTCAATATAAATTCCATCCACATCAAAGTACTGATGAAGGTTTTTTTTTTTTTTTTTTTAAAGAAAGGTACAAATAAGCCACTGAAGTCTTGGAATTGACATAATCAAAAGAGATGTATAAATGATCATTGCCGTGTTTTTATTCAGTATTTGTGACCCGCAAAACATTTTGATTTTAGTTATAAAAGAAGGCAAATTTTCTTATGGCAGCAGAAATTGACAATAATAATTAATTCTGTATTTTGAAAACCATAATTTAGAAAAGAATTAGACATGTCCCTGTACTATTGGCACATCTACTCATTTTATGTGTATATGACTACTAAAGTAAACGTTTATTTTATGTCGCACCAGGATACTATTCAGTTTATGTCGCATTTGGGGATCAAGTTTGGGACTTTTATTTTGAAATTGTAGCCTTGCTTTTGTCATACGGGTGTGGTACTGACAACTGCATCTTTACAGTGGAAGTGACAGTTAAATTGTGATTAATTGAATACTCACATTATGTTACAGGGACACTCCAGAGCGTGATAATACAGTGATAATACCTCTGAAGCTCATTCTTTCCTTGCAGTATTACCCTACATAGATGTTTTCAACCAAAAAGCTATGTTATTTTGATTTTTATATTTATTATTCAGAAGTGATACTGCTGCAACCGAGAATTAGACTTGTGTCTAATGTCTAATCACACTATTTAAAAGCACAAATAAAATATAACAAATAAAGCATGTAAGGATTTCATTATAAATGACATAATAGATTTATAAATGCATATTATATTTATGTTTTCATATTTCCTAATAATTATTTAAGTAATAATAGACATTCAGCTATTATCACACAATATGCAGCTTTCGCCACATACGATGATGCGCTTATTGGCAATTTAGCGGTAATTATGGAACCTTTATTTTGAAGAATCGTGTTATGACATAATTCATTTAACCGGAAGTGACTCGAATCTTTATTTGTAGAGGAGCGCTCGTCCCGTTATTCTCTCTTATTGTTACTATCATCAATAATTGCTTTGTTTTTTCGAGGCAAACTAGTCATTCATGAGAAATAGGCAAAGCCCGTGTGGCATTGCCTGCCAGTCTGTAGAAATGTCATAAACATGGTGTGAAAGGACGGAGCGAGGTTTCCAGTCGGTGGGCGATTTTTTTTTCTCTGTCCATCATAAACGTTACGTTAGTAATAACCGGGAGGAATTTCTCTGTTTTATCAAACGCAAGTATGTCAGGAAAACACTTTAACGTGCACGAAGTGGGCTGTTGCATCAAATACTTCATTTTTGGATTTAATATTATATTTTGGGTGAGTTGTGCATTTCTGACATTGTGTGCGTGCTCTTTTTTTCACACGGGGTTTGCATTAAAACAACCTCTGGGTGTCTTGACACATTGGCTGTGCCTCAAATCCTAGTGAGCTGCCTACACAGACGGCACTGTCGAACGTTTCAAATGCACTTATTATAGTCAGATTTGTTCAAAATGTGCTTTTGAAGCCTGTGTTCAATGTTCGTTAGCTTATCTTTAAAATGCTATGAAACACAAAAGTACATTTGATTGTTGCGAAAGGAGCTTATCTCGGGCCTTCCAAACGCGCTTATGACTCCATAAATGCTTTTAAAACGTTCCGGCTGCGTTATGGTAATATAAAATTATGATCAAACGCTCCAAACACTCTTTGCTGGTTTAAAAAAGAGTGTTTGGAAGTCACTCGTCCTGTTCAGAAATGCTGTTAAAGCATTCTAATGCTCAAATGCGGCTCAAAAGTTCATAACATGCTGATCGACAAAAAAAAAAGCTCAACTTTTCCCAAATATGCTGTCTACGCAGGCAGCTCACTAGTTTTTGAGACACAACCCATGTGACAGGTGCTTTGTCCGTAGCAGAGGTCAATCTATGGAAGGCCATTTCCACCACATAGGAAAAAAAATCAAGTCATAATTATGAGGTACTAAGTCATAATTATGTGACTTAAAAAGTCGAAATTGGTCCTACTTATGACTTAGTCTGTCATACATCATAATAAGTAATATCATAATATCAAAATTGTTATAATGAGAAAAATCCAAATTTGGACTGACAGAATTTCAATTTGTGCAATAATTTCAAGTTATCCAATAATTTATGCAAATAATTTTGACTCGTCATAATTATAACGTCTTAAAAATATGACATGCTAAGTAATAATTACTACTGTAGTGTAAATTATGATATTTATGACATAGATAGTGAATTATGACTCTCATAATTATGACAAATCAATGTGTATGTTATTGTATAAATTGAAATTTGAAATTCTGTCAGTCATTACACTTTTTTAATCTCATAATTTTATCTCATGATGATTTGACACAATTATGACTAATTTCAACTTTTGATCTCACAATTATGACAGTCTAATTTATGACACGTTGAAATTCTGACCTAAAGTCATATTTATGACATAGAAAGGTGAATTATGACAGTCATAACTTTAACTTTCGACTCATCATAAATTACACTTAGTATGTCATAATTTTGAGTTTTTATGTCATAATTATGATTTTTTTTTAAATAAAAAATTCTTATGTGGCAGAAATGGGCTTCCATAGCAATATATGTGAATGTAACCATAAACAAACATAATGTATAGTGCTGCTCTGATCTCCCACTCTGTCTGACACACATATACACCCTTTAGCTGCTGGGAGTGGCTTTCCTGTCCGTGGCTCTGTGGGCCTGGAGTGAGAAGGTGAGTGAAGCACTTCATATTTATGAATCTAACAAATCAAGTGAGATCTTGGTCTAATTAAAGTGAAATAAAGTTATTATTCTCAGTTTTGTCCCTGTTTGTCTTTCCATCAGGGGGTCCTCTCCAACATATCCTCCATCACAGATCTGGGTGGGTTTGACCCAGTGTGGCTGTTTCTCGTGGTTGGAGGGGTGATGTTCGTGCTCGGCTTCGCAGGATGCATCGGTGCTTTGAGGGAAAACTCCTTTCTTCTTAAGTTTGTATGTCATGGTTTGTTTTTCCCAATGAGTTCAAGCAGAACCTCTAAGCAATAGGTATTTAGTGCGCCTGCCATCTGCCTTAAATAATATCATGTTCTAGATATTACATAAAGCGTGAGTGTCCATAGTGTAGTTCATGGCCTCATTGCAGCTAATTTAACATGCTGATTTTAATTTGTACATCAGGAGATAAAGAATTTGGTTACTTTCAGAAGGGCATGAAGTGCTGAAGGAATGTTGTGTATTTTTTTTTCTGTAGCTTCGTAATGGTGGCGTTGAAGTGGAGCGACTGTGGTGTAGTTCTTTTATAGTCTGCGTTTAGCTTTTTGCCTCTGGCGATTGCATTTAGGCTTGTATATTAATTTGTGAAGATTATAATGAGAATTTTTTTGCAATAATTCAATAGCCTATTATGGTTTTTGTCGAGGGAACCAGTGTGATTGCTAACTTCCTGGTTGGCCTACAAAAATACATAATCACTGCAGTGCTCTATTCCAGTATTTGCAAGGAAGCAAAAGAATAGTGGTAAAGTTTTAGGTTTCAGGCTTTGGTCTGGCATGAATTAATTTCCTTGTTATGGCACTCGGCATACATTTTGTAATCTTTATCTATCTGCTGTGCATGAGACGCGTTCTACACAAAATGCAGCTTCTGTGCCAAGTTTTGCAATAGTGAAAGTGGTTTCAGAAACTTCCCCATTCTCAAATTTGTTCAAATTACAGGGGTGTAAAAATTACTTGGCAGAAAGATGGCAGCATCATTAATTTATTTTTACACAGAGATTGGTTGGTCTATTAGTAAAATCTGTTAGACCAACCAATCTCCTTTGCATGCCTGTAACTCAAGAAGTATTAAAGATATCTTAATATCCTTTCATGTTTGTTTTTTAACAAATGTTTATTTTAGTATCTCCGTTTCAAAGGCCCTATATGGTTATATCCCAGAGATATGGAGATCTTAATGTTGCTCCATGAGTAAATTGGTCAATTGAACACATTTTCGGTGACCAAAAACCAAATGTGGGTCACTTTGCTTACAGCTGGTAATTTATTTATTTTTCTTTCCCTCGGGTCAATTAGAAATGAATGAGTGTTCATCTGAGTGGTCCAAGACCCTTGGACATTTGTTGGACTTCAATCACGAATACACACAAAAAAATTGACTAGATTCGAAGGATTTTGTTTAAATGAAAAAAAGTAACAAATCCTTCCCTCGCAGGTCAATTTGACCTCTCTTAGGAATGAATTGAATGCGAGGAATGCTTCAGTACACATATGAAAACCTAAAAATGCTCACAATTCATTTTATAATGTCTACATGTGTATCTGAATGCACACTGAAGGGACTGTAGGACCCAGTAGACCAGCTCATTTGCTCCATATATAGTTATAAGGCCATCTAGTGAGGACTTGTGAAATATAATGTTATAATATTGTATTTTTTTCAACAAGAGTTTGGCAAATACACCCAATGTAAGAGATTTTGAGCTGAATTAAAAGGCTTATGCATGAAATTGTGAGTTATTTTTAATTTAAATTGAAAGAATGTGCTTTAATTATTATTTATTGATAAAATCTAGTAATTTAAAAGTAAATAAAATGTAAAAAATATATAAGAAACAATTGCATTAAAAAATAGAAAAAATATTATCAAAATTAAATTAAATAAGCTTTCTGGACAAAGTATAATTTTAGGGATTCGAGGCATTTTGACCCGCGAGGAAAGGATTTCTTACAAAGTGCGAGGGATGGAACAGACAACGGAGTAATATCTGAACAACAAATAATGTTGAAGCTTTATATGTAGCTCTTTTTTTTTTCAATCAATACATTTGCATATGCCTTTCTGAGTGCCATAAATATAATTTTTCCAAAGTTTGCACTTTTTGAGTGCCTGTCTCTCAAAAAGTATTAAAGCTGTCTCTATCCTTCTAGATTCTAATTCTTAATAGTTTAATTATAATTACCTTAATAATAGCCTTAATAATCAATAATTCTTAATAATTAAATGACACTGCAGTTGTCACCTTCTGCTTTAAATTCTCAAGCTCTTGTCGCTGATTGGCTCTCACCGTTTTTATCATTCAACAGCTGGAAATAATCATTTTGAAAGTGATTCCAATATTGTTTCTCTGTGGCATTATTGTTATAGATGTGGTGTCTGGCTCTGCTATTCTTTTATCATTATAGTTATCTTC
Source organism: Gobiocypris rarus (assembly GCA_023029165.1). NCBI lineage: Eukaryota > Metazoa > Chordata > Actinopteri > Cypriniformes > Gobionidae > Gobiocypris > Gobiocypris rarus. The sequence continues at coordinate 6,113,852 of CM040914.1, read as the reverse complement.
CTTGGTGTGAATAGATCTTTAAAAATGGCAAATATTCAAAACAATTTAATCTTAAAGCTGAAATGATCTACAAAGCAGTTGAATGGAGTCTGTACTGCATGTTATGCAGTTTGGGCTGAATTTGTTGCAAAAGTTGAACCCTAGCCTGATTGTTTGTAAATGCTAACACTTATGCTGCACCGTAAATAGAATCAAGAGTAAATAGAGAGTGCAGGTGTGTAAACGTGTTTTTTTTTAATGGCTGGATATGAGTAACTACGTGGAGGGGTGAGCTTGACTGGGTTTGAAAGTGTGTGAACTTCCTTTCACACAGGTTCTGGTGGTCTGTTACTCCTTTCATATGAGAGAGGATGCTGTGAGAGCTTTGTGAGAACGTCAAGAATGGTATTGCAAAAGTATTACAAGAGGCCCATTTCCTCTGAAGGGTTCTTAAAACATCTGGAAACACCAGATGAACTGTGATGTCACTCTGGAAGTATTCATTGCGGTCGCAGTGACAAATCATTTCTCCCTGTTCTTGTATAAAGAATTGTGTGCGCAGTTGGAGATGAGCGTTGTCAAAATATGTGAATGTTTTGAGAATGGAAGTAAGAACTGCGTTTCTCCCAAAAATGTACATTTCTTTTAAATGTGTCGAGGGATGTTTGCAGGGATAGAAATCATAAAACCGAGAACATTAACTTGGTTTAATCTGTTGTGGGAAAGTAACACATTCTTTATTCATTGAATGCCCTCAGGGCAGATATTATCCATCATGAGTTGTGTAACCTGAACTCTGCTGTCCTCTTCTGCAGTTTTCCGTTTTTCTGGGAATCATATTTTTCCTGGAGTTGACAGCGGGAGTCTTGGCATTTGTCTTTAAGGACTGGATTAAAGACCAGCTCAAGTTCTTCATCAACAACAATATTAGAGCATACAGAGACGACATTGACCTACAGAATCTCATTGATTTCACGCAAGATTATGTAAGGACACCTTGACACACAACACCAAACCATGAAAAGTGTTATAGTTCACCCAAAAAATAAAAATTGTTATTTATTTATCACCCTCATGTCATTCCAAACCCGTAAGACTTTTATTCATCACACAAATTAAGATCTTTCTGATGAAATTATGAGCTTTCTGTTTCTCCATTAACAGCTACGCAACTGACACTGACTGGTTTAGTCCAAATTTTCTGAAGAGACTCAATCACTTTATATGATGAATAAAATTGAATTTGAATTTAGGCTTTTATTCACATATAAACATTGATTAGCAAACAAACAGAAGCTCACCTGAACCTACTTGAAGCGTGAGAACAAACCTCATTGGTTCTTGGAGGAGCTCAAACATGTTGCGTAACATGAGAATGAACCGCATTGGTTCTTGCATGTCAAGCGAACATGCTTGAGCTGCCATTTACCACAACTGATGTGTGCGTTGAATTGAATGTTTATGAGTAAATGCCTAAATTCAATCTTTTCATCATATAACCGAAAATATGGACTAAACCACTGAACTCATATGGATTAGTTTTACAATCTCTTCATTAACTTTTTTGAAGCGTCAAAGTGGTAGTTGAATAGACTGTCAATGGAAGGACAGAAAGCTCTCAGATTTCATTCAAATTATCTTCATTTCGTGTGCTGAAGATAAACGATTTTTGGGTGAACTAACCCTGTAAGTTGTGTTATTTGTAATGATGATCTCAATTTATTTTCAAAGTGTTGCCCTGTTTATTTTACCAGTTATGTTTATGTATTATTAATGTGTGTGTGTGTGACCTCTTTACAATAAGGCTCCATCTATAACATGAACTAACAAAGAAAATACTTCTATAAAGCTGTTTATGTTAATTTTAGTGTCTGCAATCTGTTCTAATCTTTAATGGCTTTCAGCTATTGGTTGGTTCATTCGTGAATATTCATTGAATGTATGTTTCTGCAGTGGGAGTGTTGTGGAGCTTTTGGGCCTGAAGACTGGAATCTGAATATTTACTTTAATTGTACTGACACTAATCTGAGCAGAGAGAAATGTGGGGTTCCCTTTTCCTGCTGCACCAAGGACCCAGCTGTAAGTAAAAGCACAAACACATGAATGCATCATACACAGACACATGACTTCCAGTGACTTTACCACCTAGGCTAGAATGTGTCATTGTCTCCTTCCGGAAGACCTGGAAACATAAACAGGAAGTGATCGCCAGCACAACAGTTCTGTTTATAATGCTCATACCTTATGATTTAATGTGGAATGTTAAGTTTTCCAAAGGACTAAATCTAAGCTTTCTTCCTTTTTATCTTCCCAAAGGAAGATGTGATCAACACACAGTGTGGATATGACATTCGAGCAAAAGTTGTAAGTACTCTTCAAAAGAATATTCACCCAAAAATTCAGTCAACCCTTATTTATACTCCTGTCACTTGAATTTTTTTCATCTGTGGAATGCAAATGGTTTTAAGGAATATACTTTTCCATATTATTAAAGTGTCTGTCAAGCTTTTAAAATGACTCAAATCCCAATAAAAGTAACATAAAAGTGGTCCACATGCACTAAATAGTAAGCTGTCATACAGCTTTCATACAAACGTACAAAGTTTTATCAGTAGACTTGTTTTATATTTTGCATGCATTTAATTAATCTTTGGCTAACATTGTGTCAGAACCAGGTGCGAGCGGTGGAACGCAACAATAGTAAATAGAACCCATTATAATCGCTGATGCTGTATACACTGGATTTCAGACACACTTCAAGTGCTTACGCTACTTCTGACACAAAGAACAAATAGTTGCTTTGTCACGTCCAGTGCAAACAGCCTCAAGCTGTTGCAGCTCGACGAGACAACCATCACCATGGTGTAGATGCAGTGTAAATGTGTGTTTTTATGTGTGAAGGAAAACGAACAGAAGATCTTTATACACACAAAAGGATGTGTGCCGCAGTTTGAGAAATGGCTACAGGAGAATCTAACCGTAGTTGCCGGAATCTTCATAGGAATTGCACTTCTGCAGGTGAATAAACTGTGACAATCAGTCACACACACACACACACACACACACACACACACACACACTTATACATGTCTTAATGTTGTGCATGTGCAACAGTAGTGAAGGGATAATAGGTAACTGATAATCGAAAATGTAAAAAATTCAGGCACAATGACCATGAATACAGTTCTGCAATAATATGATGAACTACTATAGACTACAGACTTATTTTATTTATCTCTTATTTTACATTTATCCTAAATGTTAATGTATTAGTGTTTCTTGATTCTGAAACCTTAAATGTAAAATAAATGAGACACGCATGCATTACGGTTCCATATTAAGCATCACAACTGTGATTCTTGAGCAGCAAAGCATATTAAGGCTCATTCACACCAAGGAAATAACTGTAGTGATGACGATGAAGATATAGTTCTAAAAATCGTTCAAAATATAAAAGAATAGCAGAGTCCACACCACCACCACAACTACTGTATAACGATAACCGCTCAGAGAAACAATAGCAATGGAATTACTTCCAGAATTTTTTTTTCTCCAAATGATGCATGATAAAAACATTGGCAGCCAATCAAAATCCAATCTGCTTTTAAGACCTTGAGCATTTAAAGTGGCAGATGACATAAACTATAGTGTGCGCTTAGAATGAACAATATTGTGAGTTGGTGTGGACACCTTGAAGGATCATATGACACTGAAGACTGGATTAAAGGGTTAGTTCACCCAAAAATGAAAATTCTGTCATTAATGACTCACCCTAATGTCGTTCCAAACCCGTAAGAACAAAGAACACATCCCCGGAACACCGTTTAAGATATTTTAGATTTAGTCCGAGAGCCTTCTGTCCTTCCATTGAAAGTGTATGCACAGTATACAGTCCGTGTCCAGACATCAGTGTTAGAATCTTTTGAAGCATAGACAATACATTTTGGTCAGCATTGTCTTCTCTTCCGTGTTTGTTTGAATCCGCGTTCACAGCGATGCTGCTGACGTAGGACGTACAGCGTGCATCTCCCTCAGACTACAAGCGAAGCTCTGGTGCACCAGATAACACGTCAGCCGCGTCACTGTGGACTCATGAACGAGGATTTAAAATAGTTTTGAATTCAAATTGTTATTTTTAGACCAAAATGTATTGTCGATGCTTCAAAAGAGTCTAACACTGATGTAACATGGACTACTTTGATGATGTTTTTCACACCTTACCTTTCTGGACACGGACTGTAGAGTGTGCATACATTTTCAATGGAAGGACAGAAGGCTCTCGGACTAAATCTGTAATATCTTAAACTGTGTTCCGGAGATGAATGGAGGTCTTACAGGTTTGGAACGACATTAGGGTGAGTCATTAATGACAGAATTTTCATTTTTGGGTGAACTAACCCTTTGATGCTGAAAAATCAGTTTTGCCATTACAGAAATGAATTGCGTTTTGAAATGTATTCAAAAATAACTTATTTTAATTCCTGAAATCATTAAGAATATGTCACACTATTACTGTTTTACTGTATTTTTGATCAAATTAATCAAATTAATGCAGCCTTCTTTCAAAAACATTAAAAAAATCGTACTAATTCTACCCAAACTTTTAAACAATTGTGTAGGTGTTTTAGGGAGTACACTCCCTGACAACTAAATAAATGGGGCCTTCTGATATATCAAAACCCTTCAACGTGTTGATTACCGGTATTCTAATCCATGTATTGTTTTAATTTATCTCTAGTTTCTCATGTGCTTTTTCATTTCTGCTGCTGTCCTTCAAATTTACAACCTAAACAACCTGCCAAGTGTAGTTATTTTATTGATTTATTGACAGCTGTGTGCTCTTTAGGGTTTTTGAATCCTTTTACAAGCCGTTAAGCCTAGATCTTAAGCCTAGTTAATAATGTCCTAATAAATTGTTGTGCTATGTAATGTGTAACTCTGTGTTGTCTTGTTGCCCGAGACATTAACCTATCCTCTGCTTCTAGATATTTGGGATATGTCTGGCACAAAATCTACTGAGCGACATTGAGGCGGTCAGGGAGAGTTGGTAAGAAACATCCTTGACATAAGTACACTGTCTTGAGCTCTGCATTTTGATTAGGGCTACCACACACCCCAATGTAAGGCTGGGAAACAATGAAAAAGTAAAGCCTAAAGGCCTGTTCACATCAAGGATGATAACTATAATGATATAGTTCTAAATATATACTGTATAATGTAAATATATAATGACAACTGACAGGTGAAGTGACTAACACTGATTATATCTTCATCACGGCACCTGTTAGTGGGTGGGATATATTAGGCAGCAAGTGAACATTTTGCCCTTAAAGTTGATGTGTTAGAAGCAGGAAAAATGGGCAAGTGTAAGGCGAGTTTGACAAGAGCCAAATTGTGATGGCTAGAGGATTGGATCAGGGCATCTCCAAAACTGCAGCTCTTGTGGGGTGTTCCTGGTCTGCAGTGGTCAGTATCTATCAAAAATGGTCCAAGGAAGTAACTGTGGTGAACCGGCGACAGGGTCATGGGCGGCCAAGGCTCCTTGATGCACGTGGGGCGCGAAGGCTGGCCCGTGTGGTCCAATCAAACAGATGAGCTACTCTAGCCCAGATTCCTCAAGAAGTTAATGCTGGTTCTGATAGGAAAGTGTCAAAATATACAGTGCATCGCAGTTTGTTGCGTATGGGGCTACATAGACGCAGAGCAGTCAGGATGCCCATGCTGACCCCTGTCCACTGCCGAAAGTGCCAACAGTGGGCACGTGATGAATCACTGATCCTTTTATGAATCACGTTTTCTACCTCACATGGATGGTCGGGTGCATGTGCATCGCTTACCTAAAGGGGCACATGGCACCAGGATGCACTAGAAGAAGGCAAGCCGGAGGAGGCAGTGTGAAGACACCCTTATCATTATGGTTATCTTTACACTTATCATTCTTGGTGTGAACGGGCATTAACAATGATGATATTGACTGATGCAGATCTAGTACGGCTAGTTTGGGTAGGGTTGTAGTTGAGGGTTATAGTGGCCCTCAACCTCAGGCTATTTTTATGTATTAAAACCACCTTTTGTTTTTATTCAGACTAGCAACAAAAATCTGTTTAGTTTTTTTGCTGTGTTGTGCACTGAAAGAAATATTTGCTTAATCAAACAAGTCAGTTCGATGGTATTAGGCAGGTAGATGATGTCTCATCTTGCTAACATTTCTGTCTTTCTCTCTTTTTCTTCATCCTACAGTTTGTTTACCTGAAACACTTGAGCCGTTCTGCAGACAGTCTCCATCTCTCTGTCACTCAGCAACAGGGTTGGCATCTTGTCATCACAGTATCCTAGCAACCAGTGAGGGATTCCATTCACATAACTACTTTATTACAATGTACAGCGACATCTTCACATTTCCATGATAATGGTGTCCTTATAATTTGTTTCTAATCCTTCTTCAAATATCTCACACACAAAATCCAACAGTATGAACATGCTTAATCTACATACAAATAATTTGTCTTCCTTAAGACCAATCATAATGTGACAAGATACACTAAAAGCCACTTGCAATCTGTCTGTGGGTTTTTGTTTTGTTTTTTGTTTTTTTTAACTGCTGATCTATGTACATATGCCTTATATGAAAGTATTTGACACCAATGAGCATTGCATTTTGAAAAATGTATCAACCTGCATTCAGTTTCATACCAGATGATTATTACACTGCAGTTCATCAGTTGGACAGATGCAACAATGACTGTCATTGAATTCTTTTCATGTTTGTAGGCGAATACAAAAAAGCTTAGTATTTATAGATAATGGCCTAAACAAATGAGCACACCTTTTTCCTGCATTTTCTGCACTATTTGTGGGGGTGGGGGGGGAAATCTGCATAAGTGTGCTGAATGGATATTTAAATATGATAATGTGTTTTGTCAGTGCTAAGAGTACTATAGTTCTATTGGTAGCTGAAAACATGATCAAATTAGGCAAAATATGTTACTTTCCAGGGGATGAGTAAAAGTTGGTGAAAGTCTAGCATCCTGTGGAAATCTGCTTTTGCCCAGAGTATACATTGGCCGTCCATGTTGCGTGACAGACCACGCACTATCCGTGTGATGTAATTTTTGTCATCAGGATGTTCTGCGGACATGTACAACAGTGCATGTGCGAGTGACTTGGCCACTTAAAAAAATAGATAGTGTGCATGCGCCAAACACGTCGTTTCATGCTCACAGCCGAAGGAGTTTGCTTTAAAAGGCTTGCACACTCAACTTTGCACGAGACAGAGCAGAAAGCAGGAAATGGAAGTATATAGTGGGCTTTCAGATTTCTGTAATTCTGCATATGCAGATTCTGCAGAACCAGTTTTAGTGAGACAGTTTTAGCCTGGAGATTGTGCTAAATGATGAGTTACTGTCTACTTAACGCTACTGTTGAATTCGGAATCACATACAAGCATACTACTTCTACTAAATCTGCCATAGAAAGACATGGTAAAAGTGGTAAGATTTTATAAATGCTAGTATGTGGTTCTAAATTCAGCATATGACTCTCAAATGTATAGAATTCATTGAGACTTATTTTGTTCACATTGTCAGATTGTGTGTGTACTATATTACCTGTTTAATGGATTTTATAAAAACAGTTGCTTTTGAAACTAAGGGAAAATGCACTGCATGCTTACTGGAATAACACTACATTTCCCCAGTGTGTTCAGCTCTATGAAGATATTTTTGTGAATCGCTCTGTTTACCTGTACTGGATTTTGAAATGATAGCCATTGTGTAAGTAATAGTGTCACTAGAATGTTTTAAAAACATTAGCACTTGAATTTAAGACTTCCGATTCTGGGGAGGTTTGAACAAAATCTAGCAAACTGGGGAATATGGCTGAATTACATGTATTGGCGTAAAGAGTACATACAGTATACTTATTTAAAAATGTAGTAGAGCGTAAAAGTTGCTAATGTCTGATACTCAGTAAAAGTAGCTAAAAAGATACTCAAGTACAGTAACTAATTAAATGTATTCACATACTTCCACTGGTTGATTTGGATGAAAGCATCTGCCATATGCATCAATGTAAATGGAGTGGATTATAATTGGGACTTGTAATGAGATTCACCCTTATTGATGATATTAAATCATGAAATATTTATGAACTCAGTGTCTTTGTCAGAAAGATGATGAGAATGTGAAATGAACCTACAGCCTGTTACATAGTGGTTTCGTGACTTTTGTAAAAGCAGGGTTTGTGAGATTATTTGAAACACAAGCTGATTTAATGAATCCATGTGGTTGTGATAATGCTTTTTCACTTTACACTTTCCTGATGTGTGTAACCTTAATATATCATAATATGTTTGTTTTCAGTTGGTTAAAGTTTTGGACAGTCTTTGTGAAAGGTGAAGTCCAAAGAATAGCAAAAGAAACTGGCTTTCAGTGGTTTTGCAGTTTGTGCACAGTGAAACTGGACAACAGGGAAGTTTTAGTATTGAAAATGTGCGGATATAAAATAATCTTTTTTTTTTTGTCTAGCACTTTTAAATTAGCCTGAATTTTAGCCCGGCTTAAACTTTTGGTAGGTTGTTGACTTGGTAGTGCCATAAAAATATTAAAGACATTTTGGTGTATTTTCTAAAAAAAATTCTCCAATGTTGTAAAAATGACATTTGAATGGAAAATGAAAATTCACATAATCACAGTCATCTTGTTATTACCAGAAAGTATAGTTTTCTTTTCCCTGAGTAAATATGTATCTTTAATACTTGGGGGTAAAAATGGTTTAAAAATTATTTTAAGTTGGATCTGCATGTATTCTTTGGGCAGAAACTTTTTTATTATATTACTTTACCCATGTTTCTGTGTCATCTCTTACAATTAAGTTTACATGATCTTGTTTAACAAATGTAATAACAATTTACATTGTTTTCCAAGATGGTGGAATTGGAAACAATAAATTTTATATGTTTTTGTATGTGTGGAAAGCCTGTGTCTATGGCTGTGACTCTTTTCTGGACCCCTACGTATTAATAAAGTGTTATTATTTGTGTCCAATATTTAATTATCAACCACATGTATGAAAATCATGTGCTGCATGATTTTAAGGTGTTCTAAAATGTTATACTATATATATATATATATATATATATATATATATATTTATATATTTATATTTATATTTATATATATATATTTATATTTATATATATATTTATATATATATTTATATTTATATATATATTTATATTTATATATATATATTTATATATATATATATATTTATATATATATATATATTTATATATATATATTTATATTTATATATATATATTTATATATATATATATATTTATATATATATATATATTTATATATATATATATATATATATATATATATATTTATATATATATTTATATTTATATTTATATATATATTTATATTTATATATATATATATTTATATATATATTTATATTTATATTTATATTTATATATATATTTATATTTATATATATATTTATATATTTATATATATATTTATATATATATATATATATTTATATATATATATATATATATTTATATTTATATATATATTTATATTTATATATTTATATTTATTTATATTTATATTTATTTATATATTTATATATATATATATATATTTATATATATATTTATATATATATATATATATATATATATATATATATATATATTTATATATATATATATATTTATATATATATATATATATATTTATACTTATTTAAAAGTTACCATTTTAACAATTTTATCATAAACATCAGCAACTAAATGACACTTACATTTTATTTTAATATAATTAATTTAAATCTGCTTGTGTGATTTGCGTTCAATAATGCATAAGTATAATCTATTGTAGATAATAATGTCAAATTGTGGCTGCATCTGAAGACAAACATTCCTCGTGCAGTTGTATGTATGGACGCTAGATGGCGCTAGAGGCATGAAACACCCAAGGTGTCGTGTAATGCCTGCCCTCTAAAGATAAACTGATAAAGGTCAGGATTCAATTGTGAAAATTATATAGAAATTAATATTTACTCATAGTGAGCTGTACCAAACCTGTCAGAACGTTGCAGACTACGATTCAGTTATGAGCCCGTCATTAGTGGATCACGTGACACGCTTCTAGATTAACCTTGGTCTGAGTCTATAGTCAAAAAACGTCATTAATTGCACAAAGCATTAATTGCATTAATTGCATCTTTATCTCAGAAGGTATGATTTAACGCTGTATTTCACTGATGCCTTGTTAAAAGTTTATTTATTCCTTAAAATTCACCAACAAACATTAGAGTATAAATATGAAACGTGAACTGCATTAGGGCAGTATAGGCATGCACACACTTAACTACATTTCATTGGTGTGTCCACCTCGAGACCTTGCTGAGAATGAAACCGCGATCTCTAAATCACCTTAATTGCACTTGCTTATACAACCCTCCTTCTTCCTTTGGGAAGCAGGCAGCATGGGTAATCTGGGCAGATTAGGATCTGCTGTGTCTTCTTAATCCCACCACGATTAAAATAGGATTAGAACTCATCTCCTGGCCTCAGTATCACAGTAACTACTCAGTGGCACTGCTTCTGTCTTTCTGTCCCATGGGCCAAAGGAACAGCAATAGGGGTCACTGTGTTTTGAACTCCCATAATGTCATTGTTCTGGCAGCAAGCATGGCATTGCTCACTACCAAATTCGTCACTCATATGTTTAAGATTTCCGGCCATAATTTTTAAAAAAAGAAAGAAAGTGTGGGTTTGAAATGAAGAGATACCGATTGATTGAACTAGCAGGTTATGTTCAGAGAATAAGTTATGGCTACTTATAAACCCTGAAAGGGTAACACTTTACAATAAGGTTGTATTAGTTAACATTAGTTAACGCATTAGTTAACATAAACTAACCACGAACAACACCTCTGTTCAGATTAGTTAATCTTTGTTAACGTTAGTTAATAAAAATACAGCTGTTCATGTTAGTTGTGCATCACAGTGCATTAACTAATGTTAACAAGATTTTATTCATGCATTAGTAAATGTTAAAATTAATTTAAACAAAGATAAATAAATGCTTTATAAGTGCAGTTCATCATTAGTTCATGTTAACTAATGCATTAACTAATACCACCCTCCACAGGTTAGGTTCAACCTGGTAACAGACTCTAAGTATAAGTTAACTCTCTTTCAGAAACTGGCTTGACTTACCCTGCTTTTTCGGGTTTGACAAATGACACCTCCCATTCTGAGACAGAAAACCCAGAGTTTTCCTTATTTCAGGGTTAACATACTCAGAGTTTTCACTTAACCTCCTTTCTGTAACAGGCCCCTGGTGTCATTCGCTTCCAGTTTAAAAAAAAAAAGTGAATTACTTGTATGTTTAACCACAGATGGCGACTGAAAGTTAGTGCACCTTTAAATAACTAACACAATTTTACATCAAATTTTATCCTTGACATATAACTAGCCTATGTTTTGACATTTTAATTAATAAGCGTTTAAGAAAAAAATGCATGTCCTTATTTTTATGTTTTAATAAGTTTATAAATTATGTAAAGGCAAATCAAGGACATACTGTACTTTAAGTTACAGTTTGCAGTAGCATGTTACATGTCGGGCGGGACTTGATTTTGTACATTGGGAACTGGGGGTATTCCTGAGTATTCCAGAAAGCAGGTTATGTGACATACCAGTGTATGTTTAAGAGTAAGTAAGCGGATCACCTCAATTTTCGGTTCCAAAAACAGAGGTAACTTTCAGGGTATGTAACCATTGCAACTCACTCTCTGAACATAACTCTGGAGCAGCTCATGTTTCATGGTTAGTTTACTTAAGAGGTATTCAGATAATATAATTAGTATAATTATATTAATATAACTAAATTTGTTATGTAGTTAGTTATATAATATAGGCTACTATAATTCTAAAGCACTATTACAACAAGGTAATGTGTAAATGTTAATTAAATTCAAATATATAATATTATTTATTTTATTGTCATCTCACACATGGATCAATTAATTAGCATCAAAACAAACAATATAATTCTTATTTTCAGTGAATAAAGAATTACTTATTAAACGAAGAGATTGAAAAAATGATTGCACAACCACCAAACAGGTGGCGATGTGCATCTAGTAGGTTATGTATATGTAAATCGCCATTAAACAAAAGAAGAAGAGGAAGTGGAATGGCGCGCTTTTTCTTAGCGTCTGTTTCCATGGTGAATCATCGACTCGTTGCTCTGTTAAGGTCAGAATGGCTTGTTCACGGTTAACAACTTACTCTGAATTTACTCACGGACGCGTTTTTAGAACCAGCATACCTCGAGTAACGTTAAGCCATGTTTGTGTTAATCAACCGAGAGTTCAGGCCAGGGTATGTGTTAGTTGAGGGTCCTGAAAATGTACGGGTATGTGAGTTGGTTAAATGATGTTGTCACTGCTGCAAACTTCCATATATACAAATAATTATTTGAAAAATATAATTTTCGTGCAGCATCCAGTAGGTCCCTGGGCTTCAGCCCATGGAAGCCTGTGCGTTAATATGCCCCTTCCTTCAAATGTCACCGAATGGAACGCATAGGATTGTGGGATATTAAAGACAGCGAAGGAGGATACATCTATGCTGCCTTCAAAACTCGATCAGATGAAGCAAGGTCTCAGAAGGTAGGAAGTGAAGCTAACATTGGATTCAGACGTGCCTTGATGCCTTCCTACCTTGAAATGTGTCCTCTGAAGGCAGCATTTTCCAGTTTTCGGATGCAGCCTGCAATTTTTGTAACCCCATCCAATTCTCACGTTTTTGCTAGCGGTTCAATATGACCTATTGACCAGCACAAATAGAAATCCTAAAAAAATAAAAATGCACTGAAAATTCAAACATTTGTATTTCATGGTGACTAAGCAACCAATGGAAAATAATATATTAACATTTTATTTAGGCCTATACCATGCCATACCGTAATGTCTAAACCAACCACAGGCAAACACAATGGCTAAATTTAACTGCAATGTTTTTACAGTGAGTGTAGTATGAATCTCCAGAGCGTCAAGGAGGAGGATGTTTCACCGTGCAGAACAGAGTTAGCCTCAGGTCAGATGTGTTTGCACACCCTACATGATTTTCCATATAACAGTAAGGACCAGACTCCTGGGCCATTTCCTGGAAGATTGCGTGGTTGATTGGAGGTGGAATTAGTCAATAGTTAAGCTGAAATGTCCTCTAATGCAGGGCAGGGTCAGGTTCAGCTGCATCCAGCATGCTGCGCTCATATGCTATTTAAAGCCTAGCGAAAGCTTTGGCCTCACAGGCCTAATCTTCTCTTCACAAAGATGCATTAATCTATGGCTTCAATCTATGGGGCTGGATGGCAGCTTTAGGTCCAATAAGGGTGGGATGGTTTATAGCTGCCTCTATGGTACTGGCATATACCTCTGGGAACAGGCCCTTGAGAGTTCATCTGCAAGGGAGAGATGGAGTGGGAGGGCAGCGGTGTGGAGATTGCATAATATTCACCATGGCTTAATAGAGTGGCTAAAGGTAATCTTAACCCTGGAACACAGATGACCACTCAAGAGTGAGATTATAGCAAAATATGACTGTTTTAGACAAGTAGTGGAACACAGAGAAAAGAAAGATATTCATTTAATTGGAAAACAATCCCCTTTACATCTGATGTGATGAGCAATGAGAGAGATTAATCTGGCAAAATATGATGTATGTTTTTCTTATCCAACTGCTAATTTTTGTCTGTACATTAAATAAAAAAAAGATGTTTATTTAAAAGCATCATATCAAAGTATAAAGTGTAACATGAATAATAGTATGCTTTTACAGGTGGAATATGAGGTTTTGACATTAAATACTTTTGGAAAGGTGAAGAGTTTTTTATCAATTCTTTTACAAAGATTCTGCTGATTGTTTTAAATTATGCATTTTACCATCTCATATTAATTGAGAGTGCATGAAACATTTGAACATTGGAAAACATTCATAATAAAATGACGCATTATGCCCATTGACACATTATGTGTTCTTTACACCATTGCAGGTTACATGTACCCAACTTGTCAAGGACAGAACGAATGGGTAAGGGATGGGGCAAGGAAGGAGAGAGTGAGACGGGGGAGGGAGGAAAGATCAGACCTCCCCTTTAACCTGTGGCAGCAGTAGCAGCATTCTTGATCCATGACAGTGAATCGGCAAGTGGTTGGTGTCCATAAGTCTGTGGGATTCTTCTGAAAGGTTCACCATCCACGGTAAACCACCAGATGTGAAGGTAAATTTATAATTATTACGGCATTTGACATGTTTTCCTGTGTTTCTGTTTTTTATTATTTCTCGATTTTTCATGTAAGTATATAAGATCTATATTTCAACAATGCAAAAATACAAAGAAAGACATAAGGTAATTTTATTAAATTTATTGTATAAATGTTGGGATTATTATTTATCTTATTCAACTTGGAGATTTTCTATAAAAATGTCTTTAAATCAAGGTGACCGATGCAAATTGTGTTCATTTACTGTGCATTCAGCTGTTTACTGATTTGTTTTTTAATGTTCCTATCATGTAGCTATGATCACCGATGATAATACATATATGTTTGTGTGTGTGTGTGTGTGTGTGTGTGTGTGTGTGTGTGTGTGTGTGTGTGTGTGTGTGTGTGTGTGTGTGTGATACAGTATGTGCTGGGATATACTGTGAGTCAGGGTAAAAGTAAAGGCTGTTTAAATCAGGATAACTGGCCTATAGATCCGATTAAATCCTTAACTTGACAGATGGACTTGTCAAAGCAAGCAGCCAGGAGTTTTAAAATTTGAAAGAAAATTTTTAACTAAATATTTTAACTTCAAACATGCCTACAAGTTGTTCATGGTGGTATTAATATAAGGTTAAAATATTAATGATTGTTCTGACTCTAAATTCTGTTTGGATGAGCCATGTTGAAGCTGTAAAAGTCTTTCTACAGAACTAGATTACTTGGTGGAAAAATTGCTGAACTAAATTTTTATATTGTAATTATTATTGATTTATATTAATTAGCTATAATATAAATATATTTTTTATTTAATAATTGTAACTGTTTATTGGTTTATCTTATTGTTAACATGTTTGTCATGAGAAATCAGCCATGCAACACTCCTATTATTGGTTTAATATCTTGTGTGTGAATGAATTATTACTTTATTAGTCGTATGCATTATGTGAATACAGAACCTGACTGCCAGATTATAGCGGTTATATTTTGGTTAAGGCACATTAGCACATGTCCTCCTGTAACCTATACATGCCAGATCAGAACAAAAGTGGTTCTCTTTAGAGCTGCACAGTGTGCATTTTTGGAAGCGGTTAGTTATATTCAGAATGATATTGAGTTATTGTATACTACTGAACTGAATTATAGGCGATGTTAACTGTAACTAATTGTCATATCATTCAATGGTTTAAAGTGTCTTAGATTGGTAATCATATGTGATTCTATTTTAGGACTCGCATGGTAGCCTATATAGGCCTCCAAAAAAAGATAACTTGAGGTGTCTAATATGATTTAATATACAGTATCAGAGTAATCTTAAGTGAACTTTTATTATGACCTGTTGGATAGCTTTGTGTTTTAATGTTATGCATGTTAAAATAGGCAATAATACGATAACATCTAAATGAATTGGTTTTATTCAAGAATAATGTAATTTAATTGGTTTTATTCAAGTTTGTTTTAAACAAATATGGCTCACCAAATCTGTACAAAGCATTGACATCATTTAAATTATTATAAGTTAAGAAAGTGAGGTGAGAAGATTTAGGCTCTGTTGCTTTGTGGGTTGTCACACCGATTAGATTTACAGCTCAGTGGTATTATTATACTACAAAAGAGAGTTTAGTATGTGTGCCAAACCAAAACCACAGCATCTGTCATTACACTTTAATTTCCATCTTCCATTAGTGAGCCTGTTGTGCTTAAATGACATTAATGTGCAAGTTTTTTATCAATGAATGTTTAAGAATATGTTTTACATTTTGCTTTAATCATTGATAATTATTATAATATTATATTATTATATGTAAATTAAATTATAATATAATATTATTGTTGTTAATGGTATAATTAATTTTTATAATAAATGAATAGACTTATAGTTAAATTACAAAATTATAGTTCACCAAAAAAAGTTCAAACAATTCTGATATCAGTTACTCACCCTCATGTTGTTCCAAAACTATGAGGCGGACAGCAGTCGAGTCGTTTTACTCTGCTTAAGTACATTTTTCAAGTTTCTATACTTTGAAAAACCTTTACTTCACAACATTCCAAAGCATAATATTGTACTTTTTACTGCACTCTGTTTCATATTAAATTTCATTTAATACTTAATTACATTAGAAATCTAGTACTTTCTTTAAGTAATTCAAAGAAAGTAAGTAAGTAATAAAGTACAAGTAAAAAAATTACTACATTTTTAATGCACTTTAGTAAAGGTAAAAAACAACAAAAAACTTTTATTTATCAAATGTAGAGCAGTAAAACGTACGACACTTTGCTTTTGAATGTAGTGAAGTAAAAGTTTTCCAAAGAAAAAGTACTTTGATAAATTACAGACACTTGAAAAATGTACTTAAGCAGAGTAAAAATACTTTACTACTGTCCACTTCATGGAACATAAAAGAATATATTTTGGAAAAATTACCAACAATTTCCAACATTCTTCAACACAGAAGATGCATGCAGGTTTTGACGAACATGAGGGTGTATAAATGATCACAGAATTTTTAATAACAGAACACTTTTTGGGTTGATTATCCCCTCCTCTATTTTAAGATTAAGCAGAAGTCAGCAGTGTTGCTTTATGTGGAGCAAGTGTGGGATCAGTCTAGAAACACTCCTTCGCCACTGCAAAGACAGACACTCTCTGGAAGTTAATAGGTTACAGCAAGGTGACTGACAACCTGATTGGCTGAGGAAAGCATTTGTTATGTCAATCCTACTTAAATGAAGTAGGATGAATAAATACAATGAATATTCATGCCATTTAGTCAAACTGAAATTTGATATTTTGGCATTGCAGACTTGTAATTATGATATATTCCTTTTAAATATATATGTATATATTTTAAATGCAAAATTGTTTTGATCCAGAATAATCATTCTCTCCTGCACACTCTTTTGATATGTTGTGTTTCAGAGATTATTATGAGGAAACCATTAGAGATTCTGGACCCTACGAGGAATCGGGGAGTACTTTGTTCCTGTCAGGTTTAAGTAGAGCAGGAGCGTAGCCATGACTGGCACTCCATAGATTCCGGACCACCAGACCCCCGAGCTGCCCATCAACAATGGATCCCACGTTCCCCAGCATCAAACTGGGGTCAAATTGCACCCCTCTGCAGCGGAACAGCAAGCGCCTCCGATTGCAGCATGTCAGGAGGAAACTACGTCCTTCACGGATTTTTGGCTTTATCCTGAGTCTCTCTGCTCTCACATTGTTCCTGACCTGGAGTGCCTTTACCCTCACTTTGGGCCCGTTCCCGAGATGGATGCCACTCACTTCTCTCGCCAACTATGAGGAACTTGCAGAGTTAGTGCCACACAGAACTGTTCTTTCTTCCGAAGAAGAGCATAATGTTTCAGCAGATACGCCCATTGCCATGGCCTCAACCGATGAACACGGCCAAGGAGACTATCCTGAGGATCTCTTCACGCTGGAGGAGAGGAGGCAAGGTGCTGTCGTGCTGCATATGTTCGGCATGATGTACATGTTCATCGCCCTCGCTATCGTGTGCGACGAGTTCTTTGTCCCCGCCCTGACCGTGATCACAGAAAAACTTGAGATCTCAGATGACGTGGCGGGTGCCACCTTCATGGCCGCTGGAGGTTCTGCACCCGAGCTCTTCACCTCTGTGATCGGTGTGTTCGTCTCACACAGCAACGTGGGCATCGGGACCATTGTGGGTTCTGCTGTCTTCAACATCTTGTTCGTGATCGGGATGTGCGCTATCTTTTCACGTGAAATTCTGAACCTCACTTGGTGGCCTCTGTTTAGAGATGTCACCTTTTATATCATTGGACTAATTATGCTTATTGTCTTCTTCCTGGATAACCACATTACCTATGGGGAGAGCATTGGACTGTTATGCTGTTATGCTAGTTATGTCACTTTTATGAAGTACAACGTGACTGTAGAGACTTTGATCAAGACTAAACTACTCAGGAATCAAGTGGACGACATTGAAGCTCCTCCAAAGGTGAGTTGCATTATTCCAGGTGAATTATCTGCTTCCCAGGTCAAAGGTGGCATTCAGTGAATGTGAAGTACTTCTAGGAAACAGTACTGTGGTTTTCAACCAGTGGACCACAGCACGTATATATTTTTAAAATAGATAGATAGACAGACATACAGACTTGATAGATTATATAGTTGTTCTGTTAAAATTATATTATTTATTTACAGTGGGGGCCTTCAAGTCAAAAATTTGGAGGACCACTGGTATATCATGAAGATGAATTTGAAGTGCTATAACTAGTATTTAACTACTTTGCTCTAAAATACACCATTGTGCAAGAAGCACTTTGAAATATGCACTTGTATGGAGCCCCTAAAGGAACATGGTGATGGTAAAAAAAAAAAATGAGATTGGAGGAAAAACGTTTGTGCTCCCCCGATAAACTTTTCAATGCTCACTGGTTTTTATGGTGCATTTTGGGAATTTCTAGTGATCTTGAGCAATTACAACAGAACTATTGTAACAATGGGAGTTGAACCCGAATATTGGCTGAGAATCAGCGTTCCCAATGAAAAGAACACAGACGGTTTTATCACCTCTCTGAGCCGGATTAGGCATTATATCAAGTGTCACCTGGACAGGGCAGACAACACTGCTCTGAGTACACAATCAGCTGAGTAAGACCAGAACCCCTGAGATAGACAGCAGAAAAAGAGACTGAGACAGCGAGAGCACAAGCAGTACAGATGAGGCAAGATGCTGAAGATAGAAAGGAAATCTTTTACTTTAACCCTTTTGCTAAAAACTGTGTTTTAGCAGCCAGACATCTCAAGGGAGGTGTATTTTTGTCTTTTCCTGGCACAGTTAGCTTTGTTGATACTACCTCAGTTCTTGGAGTTGGTTTTGTGGTTCAATTCTCAATTTTTGACAACCAGTCTTGTTTTGCGGTGAAAAATATCTAATACCATCCTTCGAACAAAATAAATTTACTTTAGAAACAAAACTTCATGATATATCTTTTAACAGATAATTTTAGGTTTTAAGCATAAACCTCACAACATTTTGTTACATATATGTTTAAAGAAGAAGAATTTTTTTTGCCTATAGGTTAAGAACAATATATTATATACAATATAATATACATATATTAACACTTGTGTTTGCAATCTTGTTTTAAAGATTTTTTTTTACTTGGAAAAACAAGTAGGCCTACTGATTAGGAAAATCTATTTTCCTAATAAAATTTCCTCTAAAATACACCATTGTGCAATAAGCACTTTGAAATATGCACTTTTACGGAGCCCCTAAAGGGACATGGTGATGGTAAAAAAAAATGAGATAGGAGGAAAAATATGAGATTTGTGTTCCTCTTGCAATGCTCAGTGGTTTTATATGGTGGATTCTAGAGACTGTTCAATGTTACATTTTTTGTGTGTCTCTATCAAAGGTTATTATAAGTGCATAATAGTACAAACACGGAAACCAGCTGGGTGGACATTTTTAAAGCTATTTATCTATCAAATAAGCATTATTAATAAGCATAAATCTGACTGGCACAAGGAACATATATGTATATGCAACTGATTTTTATATTTCCAGTAGATCTTGTCATTCTTTGGTATAAACTTACTGTGGCCCCAAAAAGTATTTAGAGAAATTAGCCACATATACAGTATAAATACAGTTCGGAAAAAAATCAGGAAACCAAGTGGCACACTTTTAACTCAAATTATGTAATAAAAAGTGCTAAAATAATAGCTATATCATTTAAAAAAAGAAAAAAATATGTATTTGGAAACTTTCTGGTTGTCAGACATTAGTAAAATTACCTCGGGTCCAGATGGTTAAAGACAAAAAATGCCACATTTAGTTTTAGAAGTCACTGATGCAGTGAGATTCAGACATTTTTAAATGGGAATTAACTGTCCAAAAGGTTTTGGGCCCACTGTGTATGTTGACCCACTACTAGAAGAGATGTGAATAAATAATGATTGTATGCTATGCATTTTCAAATGAACATGAATCTGAATATATCAGTTTAGTGGTGTATGTATTAGTATAGTTTAGGCCCATTTGAAGCCTAGCCAGTTCAGGTTTATAGCTCTCGTTTGTATCTCCATTACTTGTCCAACCTGCTGTGTTTCGTTCAAACAGCTGGAGTCGGATTTGTTGTTTGCAGAGGCAGTTTGTCCCACATATGGAACACAGGTGAATCAGCCTACCGCGCTGCTTTGATAGGCTTCTTAGTAATGCACCAGGGGCATGTACATTACTTTTAAGAACCATTAGTAGCGTGTTATCTATATAAACCCACATTCATTAGTGTTAGATTGCTCTTTGCTGGTAGATTGCTTTTTGAATGTAGGAATGTCACTGCAGTACATTGGGAATATGATTCCAGAAGGCTTGTGAAAATGTTTCATAAATGTCCCACTTTTCATTCAGAATGTATTCACGCAACTAAATAGATATGCTCTTCAGGAAGACAGGTAGAGCACTTTACAAATGATTTTCACCCCTCGAGATTGAAATAAAAAATGGCTTTGGTTTAGAGAGACTTCTAAAATAAAAATGAATAGTCAGGGGGCTGGTATAGGGCAGTTGGTACATGTGCTCTTTGCTCCTTTAGCCAAAGCTCGGGTTAATCCAATAAGATGTGATCCTTTTAGTACTGCTAAGTATAGACAGGTGTCCTGTTCTTTTTTAAATGGCACTCAAATATAGAGTTTTTGTGAAACCGGCAGGCTTTTTTAATCACATCAGATTTCTTTTGCAGGAGTACCTTTGTATTTGTTAGTGTCTAATGTATGTTCTGAAACATGGTGGATATCTTCATCTCTTTTTCTGGTTTATGACTCCCAACATGAAATCCTTTGTAATCCCAAATCAACTGCTTAGAATGGGTGACGCCAACCAAAGGAAAAAGACTCTTAGACTCTTAGGGAAGTGACCTGACTTCTGAAGAAGACTTTTGAGGGAATAGCAAACATTACAACAACCCTTCTCACAACCCTTCTGTCCTACAATAGACAAGACATTTTGATTGCACTTTATTTTAAGGTGTCCTTGTTACAGTGTAATTATATATTTAAGTACTGAGTAATATTAATTAACTACATGTACTTACTATAGGGTTAGGGTAGTATAAGCATGTGTTTGAGGGCTAGTTGCATGTAATTATGCATAATTTACTGTTATTACTATGGTAAGTATAGTAACATATGTAACAAGGACACTGTCAAATAGTGTTATCGACAAATTATTAATTACACCATGCTGCGCACTATGGATATTTTGAAACTTTTAAATGATTAGCAAATATAAGTGATAAAGCAGATAAAATAAATAAAACATTGAATATTTATTTTGTTATCTATTAAAAGTCATTGTAATAGGTTTCATAATTCCCTTTGTGGTACTTTATAATAGTCTAAGGTCCCTCTGAGTCATAAACAAGTAAGTAGTGCATTTGACTTTCTATTTATATATTATGTAAATGCTTAGAATACATGCTGGCATAATTCCAAGTGCTCAAGGATATTTAGCTTCATATGAAAAGTAAAGAGGGGGGAGTGTGAGAACCTGGTGTTGTGTGAGGGAATTTGTGAATCCTTAAATGCCTCTGTCTCTAAAATTGGTTACCTGTCACTTTAAGCCTCTTTAATGTGCTCACATGCTTTCTCTGGTTAACTACAGGACCTTATGCTGAGAGACACTATAGAGTTCAAATTCCCAGATGACCCATATGATTAGATGGAATGAAGTCCACACGATTTTTGTCACCAGTCTGTCTGTCTGTGTTTTTCACAGATGTGTGCAAAAATTGAAGCTCAATTGGATCTTTTGCTGGATACATTTGAAACAAAGATGATTCAGCATCTTCTGTTACTTCATGCAGAATTATCTTCATTAGTAAAGGCTTCAGGCCAGGAGACTAATGGGAACGTTGCTCAGTTGCTTTTGTGATGTAATGGGCTGTCTGTATACACGTTGTTATACTGACTAATGCAGACTGATTGAGTTAGTTACTTTGGGGAAGTTTGATTTATGTTTAGAGTTTTAAATCATTTCTGTATTTGAGGATTATGAAGTGGAAAGGTATGAATAACATGCAAGCTTTTGCATCATTGCTTAAAAAACAGTAACTTCAGAGTGAGAAACTGAATATATTTATTTTTTTAGTGCTTGCAGTACTATATACAGTCCTGTAATGGTGGCATGGCATGGATCCAGCATGCTAATTGGACCAACTAATTGCTAAAACTGTTACTCTGCAAAGATCATTATCTGCTGTTTGGTAAGACTGCCCTTGATCCCATTGACTTCATTTTCAGCATCTGTGCCTTGTGTCAAATGCGATGACAAAGTTATATAACATTTCTTAAATGTGCTTTGGGTTTGCGATGCTGGAAAACTTTTGTTGTTGTTGTTTTGTTTTACCTCCACAATAAATGTTTTGCCATGCATAACGTTTAGAATTTAAGGTTTCACAAGGTCAGTTGTTTATTTTCTAACATTTTCACATGATGTCGACAGGCCATCCTGTTAGAATTGAAGCTGTTGTTTACTATGTGCATGCCTGGTGAAACATCTGCCATTACGATAGCTCTCCAGAGTCCAGACATCCGAAGGCCAAAACAACATTGATTCTTTTCTTTCCTAGAGGACTCTTAAAAAAACATGTCATGGATTTTATCCTGGACTCTGCCTTTCACATCTCAGCTAGTTGCTAGTGGTGCCATCAGCTCAGACTCAAAAAGTCTGGGCAAAGATGATTTTGAATCACATATTCATGCAACTGCCTTTGAGATGAATGAGAACAGTCCCAACAATACCTGTGCTTTGTAAAGGAAATGCAGTAAAATATGAACTCTCTCAACTATTTTTCACCTCAATTATTTTACCATGTTTAACACAGGTTGCTTTAAACACCAGTAAATATAACTGATCTTGATGCAGGGTTCAGCTTTGAGGGTATGGTTGCATTAGTTTTTTTGTTTTTTTTAAATCATTTGGTGATTTATTTTATGTTTAAAATATAAATAAATCATGTTTTCTTAGTGTGAATAGTATTTTAATAATCTGAAAAATGCCAATAGTGGTGGTAAAATATCAACTTCAAGAATAACTAAAACTATAAAGTTTTAAAAATGCTCTAACTTATATGAGAATAGCAAAATCTACATCACAACTAAAACAATGACAGGGGAATGGTATTGTTGGAACCACATTTAAAGCGTTTTTTTGAGAGAGAGATAAAATGAGAGAAAATCTTCGACGGCCAATCAGAATCCATCTGACTTTAAAGCGCAAGCTGCAGTTATTTTCATGGCAATTGGAAAGTAGGTTAGAATAAACATAACACTAATGTAGTTTTCATTCTTGGTGCAACTGGCCTTAACTCAAACATTTAAGAGTGTTGGCCTAGCAGCAGGAAGTCCATTAATGTCAGACCGCTTCGACGAGCTGGTCTCCGGTTGGCTGACCTCTGCTTTGAAGCTCGCTGAGCACAAAGAGCTCAGCTCTATTTCCACAGGCATCGCTCAGAGCTTATCCTCCACCTGCAGAAAGACCAAAGCTAGGGAGGGAGGAATGTGAACAGAGAAAATGACTGGGCCCGCTAATCACAACCAAAACGTGCTTAAGCCCTCTATGTTCTACTGGGCTGATTAGGCTTAATTAAGGCTGCTCGTGTGTCTCTGCTGAGCCAAACAATTTTCTCATGAGGACACTGTTGGTGCTACCACCCCACTGGGCAACTGCTTATTTTAATAGAGCTTATTTGAACCCTTGAGGAGCAGAGCTTTCACAACTGAAACTCATTTTGGAAAACCCAATGAAGTAATGCGTAAAGATATTTAAAATCTTTTAACAATATTTGATTCTCTCTGAAGTACTTTTTTAGGCACTAAAACCTAATATAAAAACTTAAATGTAATTTTTTCACCTTTCCTCATAAGTTTTAGTGTATTATATGGTTGACTTACTACTTGTTTATTGGATATGGTTGTCACGAAATGTGCTGATGAAAGCTCATGAAGACGATAAAGAACAGGAAACAGGAACGTTAATAAAAAACGTAGGAAACTATCATAGAGTATGCATCAAACACATGTTGACATTGACAAAGACAGATAAACACTGAGGGAGAACTGAAGGCTTAAATACACAGAGCAAATGAGATTAACAAGGTGATTGACTAAACACAGCTGAACTGAACTAACTTAGGAGGGTAACCATAGAAACAAAGGATTTGCAGGAAACTGATCAAAGGAACACAGGAATGAATCAAAATACAAAATGAAAGCTCAAACTCAAACAGTACCGTGACAATGGTATTAAATGCAGCATTTTTTAGTTTGAAAGGATGTAATGCTTGAGGCCGCATCTGAATGATTTTGAGGCCGAATTTTGTATGGCATGATTTTGAGCTTCTGGTTTTCAGTGGTGTCTTGAAAACTATTATTGATGCCATGTTAGGTCTTCCTGTACAATACTTAAGCTATTTAGGGTCACGTAGAAGCAGAAGACCAGAACTACAGTAGGTCTTAGCTGTTTTTAGCTTTACTGTGTAACAGCTTAACGTGTTACCTGCATGTTGACAGATTGATCTGATCTTTTTTAAAGGTGGCTTTGAAAGTCCCCTTCTCTTTGTTTTTGTTGAGGTCATAAGGCAGTCCCGTTCTATTTATAAACTGTGTTTGCTTTATTTAAAGAATACGGTCAGATTTAACATCTGATTATCTCATACTGTTTGCTTCCCATATGTACTGGTCAATAATGTTTTCACTATGAATTAAATGGAGTTAAAATATTCAAATTTCATAAAATTTTACTTGTTATTTATGCTTAAACTTATTTTAAGTTTAATTGTGGTATATATTTACCACATACATGTTTCTACTAATATAGTCCAGATCCAGATAATGCTGGAGATGTTGCTGTTTGTAGGAGGAGCTAATTATGTCATAAAATCAAGAGAGTCAAGTAGACGTGCTGTATATGGTAATACAATATATCACGATAATGAACATTCCCAATATTGTTATCGTGGCCACTTCAAAATACCGTGAATCATTATATATTACAAATTAAACACCGCTGTATGCTGCATCAATAGTGCACGTGCACTGATGTAAACCAGCCCAATGTGCATGAGCAGCGTATAGCGGAACAAGTGAAGGAGACGCGCTGAATGAAAATGCACATTCACTCTCTGACAGCAGATGGCGCTGATGGAACAGCAGAAATACAGCCGTTTCCCCAAAAACCTGTTAGTAGACTCACACTACTAAAAAGTATTTTAATGTTTCAAACAGCCATTCGGTTTTCTGTATTTGCTACGGTGCTCATCACATCACTAAATACTCAATACCTAAAGACTTATGGCTATTATATTTTAATCTGGACTACATGCCCTAGATATTGTTTGAATATGTTCTGATTCTTTGTTGTTCAGTCACACACTTTACAATAAGGCTCCATTATTTAACATTAGTTCATTCATTAGTTAACAGACTGACAATGAAAAATACTTCTAAAGCATGTATTAATCTTAGTTAAATTTCAACATTTAATAACACATTATTAAAATCAATAGTTGTATTACCGAATTATTAAATGGACCTGAGTTAACATTAACAGTTGTATTTTTAACTGACTTTGTAACATATGTAGCTATGTGCTCTTTGTTAATGTTAGTTAATGCATTTACTAACATGTGAGACCTTATTGTAAACTGATAGCCTACCTATTGTTCTTTATAATTCTTTTGCATTTTCATCTGTTTCAAACATTTGTTTGCTTTATACATTTGTGTGTATTGCTTTATTATATTTAAATGTTCAGTTCTTTTTGTCATAAGAAAATGTTATTAAACCTGTTATAGTACAGTAATGATTTGCAACTTATTCCGATATTGTGATAATAACATATACTGTGATAAAAGCTTCAGCAATTGATCGCAACATGAAAATACTGTCACATGCCTAAAATCAAGAGAAAGTTTGTGTATCATTCACAGGGCAACCCTGTTTAGGACAGATTGGTGATAAAACCGTTATTGTCCTAATAACATGATTGCCTATATTTTCTAACCTCTAGGTGAAATTATCCTTCTCATTTAGAAACTGTGCTTTATGGTGTGCGTGTGTGGTGGGGGTTAATCATTTAATAATACCCCAAAATTATCTGAAGTCATTTGATGTTTCTTAGGAAAATGTTTTGAAAGGTGTAAATATATATATATATATATATATATCCCCATTTGATAAGAAACCACTTTTCACAGAATTCAAGGAGTTCTGTTTCTCTCTTTTTTTCCTCAAGGTTATCAGTGCAGTAGATGAAGAAAATAAACTTTCGGTAAGTATCATCTGACCCTCAGCACTTGTCCTCAACATCTACACCCACTTTTCAGCATAACTTAGGTAATGATAGACAATACAATTAAATATCTGAAGGTATTTCTTCTTTTTTTCACCTATAGGCTAAACCCCGCCTCCAGAGAGGAGGAAGCTCCGCCTCCCTCCACAACACTCTCATGAGAAACAGCATCTTCCAGCTAATGATTCACACACTCGATCCTCTAAGTGACGGTAATGTGCAAAAACAAACACTCTACATTTACAAATATGCACACATGTTGACTGATTTGTAGTCTTATTAATAAAATAATAAACTTCAGGGAAGTTCAAGGAGAAGGCATCAATTCTACACAAGATCGCAAGAAAAAAGGGAGAAGATGAGGCAAATGGTGTTGGTGAGTTTAAATGTTTTGTTAAAATTCAATGAGTAAAATCAGGATGATCACCACTGTGGGGTTGGCCTTTTACATAAGTTATTGGAAAAACACATGGATTTGGAGACGTCAGCCAAAAAATAAAGTCATTTCTGATTTAGAAATTCTAAAAGAAGACTATAAAGACAAGCATTTTTTTTCTTTAGAAATTTGCAGTTTGCAATGAATCGTGCACAATAATACCAGAATTTTTATTTATACTGATTTTCTTTCTATCGTGCCACAGCCTACAGCCAGATAAAATACTTTCCAAATATTTACATCTGTCATAAGTGATTAAAATCTGCTGATAGTGCTGGGGTTAGTGCTTAAATCACATCATTACATTGTAATATTAAAATAAGATTTCAAAGTTAGTAAATTGAGTTTCCTGTTGTGTTATTCTCTAGTCGATAAGAACCTTCCCAACAGCAGTAACGTGGAGGTAGAAGTCACTCCGCCCATGAATGGCAGTGTTGGAGCAGAGGTGATGTCACCATACACAGTAATCTAAACACAACCTGATCACCTTGGACATGTCCAGCATACTCCCTCCAATTGTTAATATATTTAAATCCCCTAAGATCCCAATACTAAAATTTCACAGGCAACTGTGTTTTTGTGGTTCTTATCTCAAAGGCTGAGGAAGAGGAGGAAGACGAAGACCAGCCTCTGAGCTTGGCATGGCCAGACACAATGAGAAAGCGAGCAACATACCTCTTAATCTTCCCCATTGTGTTTCCACTGTGGCTGTCACTGCCAGATGTCCGCAGAGAGGTACGACTGAGTAGCGTTTTTTTTACTTGAACAACTTGAGCAAAGCAGATCCTGCCATTGTATTTAAAGGGTTCGTTCACCCAACAATGAAAATTATCCCATAATTTACTCACCGTCAAGCCATATAGGTGTATATGACTGACTTCTCTCAGCCATACATAATCAGAGTTATATTTAAAAATATCATGACAACACTCCAGCTTTATAATGAGTGAAGGGTACCCTAGATTTCGAATCCCAAAAAAAGCAGATCCATCCATTATAAAAGTAATCCACATGGCTCCAGGGTGTTAACAAAAGCCTTCTAAAGCAAAGCAATGCATTTTGTAAGAAATATATATCCATATTTATAACTTTATAAACTAGAATCACACGAATTCAAACAAATAGAGCTGGGCAACAAACTCAAGCTCCTTTTCTCTTATATCTAAATCCTCTGACATTTTCTCTTTGAAATTCATGTTTTAGACATCTAATTCGTGATCTGTTTTGTTTTGTTCTATCCTCTGCGCTTCCGTGTTCGTCCATACGTCATGCATCGGGTCAGAGGTCAATCCGAAACTAGACTCGTGTACGGCCGTTCCTGGATGCCAGTGATTATAGCTTATAAAGTTGTAAATGTGGATATTTGTCTTACAAAAATGCATCACTTTGCTTTAGAAGGCCTTTATTAATCCCCTGGAGCCGTGTGGATTACTTTTTATGATGGATGGAAGGATTATGATATTTTTGGGTCTTCAAAGACTCTATAAAGGCTCTATTCACTCTCATTATAAAGCTGTGAAAAGCCAGGATATTTATATTTATACGTTATTTTTATAAGAAGTTAATTCATTAAACCAGGATATTTTATACTTTTTAATATAACTCCAGTTGTATTTGTCTGAAAGAAGCTAGTCATATACACTTAGGATGACTTGAGGATGAGTAAATCATGGGCTAATTTAAATTTTTGGGTGAAATAAACATGTAATTTCAAGACTTTTTCCCCAACACTGTCCTCTCTTTTTCCCACAGACGTCAAAGAAGTATTTTCCGTTCACTTTTTTGGGATCTATTTCTTGGATTGCTGTTTTTTCCTACCTAATGGTTTGGTGGGCTCATCAGGTAACTCAATGTCTTCACACACACTCAACCAGTCCCACACCTGTTCTAATGCCATTTCCTTTCTTTTTGTATTTAAATTACTCTTAGCAATACTAATATGAAATTAGCCATACTGTAGGGATACTGTATGTCCAAAAAAGAGTAGAATTATTAGAAGAGGAGCGTTATCTTCAATGTGAGGTAGTCATGGGTGAAGGTTGATCTATCCTTATCACTCTGCTGTAAATCTGTATCTCAGAGCAGCACAATAAAACCAGACAAATCCTAAAGCCAATTAACTGTTCTTGTCATTTTCCTCAGAGGCAACTGTTCTCTAGCTCTGCATCAGCTCCCTCTGTAGAAACCTTTCTAAACCTATTCAGCCAGGTTTTTCAGAGAGCCTATAACAGTGGTTCTTTACCAGGGGGCCTGGTATTTACACAATAACCCGTATAAATTAAAATGCTAATGAAATCATTTTTTTTTTTTCCTCTCAATAACTATTGGTTTTATTGAAAAACATGCGGTTCTTGAAAATTCGCAAATAACAAAATGAATCATGGTTACTTAACTTAAAGGGATAGTTAATTTTCTCACCTTCATGTCGTTCCAAACCTGTATGACTTTCTTTCTTCTGAACACAAAAGATATTTTGAAGAATGTCGGTAAACCAAACAGTAGATGGTCCCCATTGACTTCCACAGTATTTTTGTATTTTTTCCCCCATACCCCCATACTAATCGTTACCCGTTCAACTGTTTGGTTGCCCATATTCTTCAATAGATCCATTCATTTTTTCCATAAGGAAATTGATTTTAAAACGATAACTTATAAAACTGTAAGCTATAAGGTTGTTACTCCAAGGTATTTGCTTCTGCTGAAGCCGTCAGCCCACATTATTTCAGCTTATTTTTAAAATAATCGTGTTTAACTCATAGACTGTATAAAAATATGGACGTAGTGTTCGTGACGTCACCCATAGGATTCTGAAGAGCAGTTTTGAAGCGTAAAGTAGGGTCGAGCTGGCCGTTTCCATCTTAGCAACGCGTCAACGTGCGTCACTCCTGGATAACAGAAAATGGGCAAAGAGGCGGGACGTGGGCAGAGCTTTGGTGACGCGATGACGAACAGACAGCAGATAAATGGCTATCCACCTGCCACTCAAAGTGGCCACTCCCTTAATTATGCAGAACTTTAAGGCTTTATATAATGTAAACGAATGAGTTATAAAAAAAAGTCACCCCCCTCACAGTTGTCATGAAGGGCAAAATGAGCCATTTAGACCAAAACTAGAATTTGTACCAGGCTGTAAACATGTTTTATTCTGCTGTAAAGTTGGGCATTTTAAAATGGGGCTCAATGAGATTCTACTCCCTTCTGGAGCCTAGTGGCCAGTCGATGAACTGCAGTTTAATTCACTTCCGTATTGGCTTCAAGAGAGATCGCGGGAGGTTGCCGCTTGGTTTAACTACATTACCCATGATACTGTACAGAAAATTACACAAATCAGTCGAAAAAACAACATGCTCCAAAATAGCTCTTTAGCTCCGACCACTGCATGATGCACTGCGAATGGCGTAATCGAGTCACTATCAAAATACTGAAATTATTATATGGATATGTATATTTTACAAGTGGCAACCTCCTGCGTGGTCTCTATTGAAGCCAATATGGAAGTGAATTAAACTGCAGTTCATCGACTGGCTCCAGAAGGGAGCAGAGTCTCATTGAGCCCCATGTTAAAATGCCGAAATTTACAGCAGAATAAAACATGTTTACAGCCTGGTACAAATTCTAGTTTTGGTTTAAACAGCTAATTTTGCCCTTCATGACAACTGTGAGGGGGTGAATTTTTTTATAACTCATTCGTTTCCATTATATAAAGCCTTAAAGTTCTGCATAATTAAAGGCGTGGCCACTTTGAGTGGCAGGTGGGTAGTCATTAATCTACTGTCTGCTAGTCATCACATCACCTCAGCTCCGCCCACGTCCCGCCTCTAATGCCCATTTTATGTTATCTGGGAGTGACGCGTGATGACGCTGCCAAGATGGCAACGGCCAGCTCGACCCTACTTTATGCTTCAAAACTGCTCTTCAGAAATCCTATGGGTGACGTCACGGACACTACATCCATATTTTTTACAGTCTATGATATTTTACAATAAACTTAAAATATATTGTTTTCATACATATAATCAATATTTTTTAAATGAGTAGTTTTATATTTCTCCATCATTTTTAATTTGTTTTAATGCTGTTTGCAATGCTTGATGGGATTGTAGTTCTTTTCCTCACTAAAACGGCAAGTACACAGTCTCATACCTTTGTCTTTTTAACAGATTTTCTTCAAATCAAAGTTTGTAAAGTTGTGATTCACCTCATAGGTGATTATCTTGATTCATGGCTTATAGCTCTTTAAAGCTACACTGTGTAACTTTTTAGTTTATTCTTAGCTAAAAACACTTAGTTCTTTCAAAAATATGTGCTCATTAATGTATATTTACTTCTTTCAAGTAAAAAAGTATTCTCGTAAGTGTATAATATGCCATTGAAAATACATACGGGTGAGGGGTTCGAATGCGCGTCGCCATGTTGCCCCTCCATCTTGAAAGTACATTAGCCAAAGAGGGACATACCCGTAAATTCAAGCTTCGGCTTTAACACTCGATGGCACCGTGTCGAATGTGAAGAGGGGGATTGCTTGAGACTGATATAGCCTACAATGTAAACTTTGCCTTACGCTAGTGATGTCGTACAATATACAGAATAACGATAGCACTGATAAAAGTTACTTTACCAAGATTAGCTTGCATTCGTCTGGGAACCTGATAGCTGATGTTAGCAATGAAATGGTAAAAAATAACGAAAAGGTAAAACTATTATTCATTTTACATAGATGTCATAACCTACATGTTAACTGACAAATTAAATAACTGCAAATTATAATAGTTTTCTAAAGTAACCTCATCACTTGATCGAACTGGAAGCTATATTAATCTTGGACTAAATCAGCCACCGTAGGAGTTAAAACGAAATCGGAATTGAGAGGAACAGAAACTAATATTCACTGGATGGTCATATACCTTTTCACAGCTAGATGGGGGAAAATATCACTCAGTGGAGCTTTAACGAAGACTATTTTAAAATCCCTATGGTAAAAAAGTATGAAAATAAAAATATGATCTGGTTCTGGAACCAGCGCCCATAAAAAAAAGGGGGCAGGCACTGTTGCACTCTATTTGATTTTACCGAGATTTACCATGGTAACCAGGGCTTGACATTAACTTTTTTGCTCATCATGGTAGCTAGCATGGTTTTCCATAGTTACTAGCCACTTTTCACTGGTCACAATTTTGACTTTGCCACTGCTGAATCTCACCCGAATTTGGCGGGTTGGTGTGTGTTAATGTCAAGCCCTGGTGGTAACCATAGTTCCCACCAATATTGCCAAATTACTAAATGTTCCTATAGTGCTGCTACAGTAAAATAATAATAAATGAATGCATTTCTCCCGCAGGTTGGCGAGACAATTGGAATCACAGAGGAGATCATGGGTTTAACTATTCTAGCGGCTGGTACCTCCATTCCTGATCTCATCACCAGTGTTATTGTTGCCCGGAAAGGTCTCGGCGACATGGCCGTCTCCAGCTCAGTCGGCTCCAACATATTTGACATCACTGTGGGGTGAGAGATCTTCATCATCAACTCAATAATCATCATTTAATTGCATCGAGTACCTAAAACAATCTAATACATCGCCCTGTGTCTTTTCACTTTCCCCAGCCTGCCATTTCCTTGGTTACTCTTTGCAATCTTGAACGACCTGACTCCAGTGACCGTGAGCAGCAACGGTCTGTTCTGCGCCATCGTTCTGCTCTTCCTCATGCTCCTCTTCGTCATTATCTCCATCGCCGTGTGCAAGTGGAGGATGAGCAAGTTTCTGGGTTTCCTCATGTTCTTGCTGTACTTTGTGTTTCTGGTGGTCAGCGTAATGCTGGAGGACAAGGTCATCAACTGCCCAGTCTCCATCTGATTCCTTTATCACACCCGCCATTGCTCGTTTTCCAGGAACAGGCCCTCCTTTATTGCTCCGAAAGGCACTCCATGGCATACGAATAATAACACAGAAGCTGCGCTGTGGCACTGCATCTATATATCCACTGAAGTCTGAGTAGCAGGGCTTTCCAAGCAGTAGTTTGTTGTGGGAAAGTAGTGCAATATCCTGCATGCACTCTCAAAAGCAGTACATAGAGACTTGATGTACTGTAGATTTTAGCCATTTTTAATATGGTGCGTGATGAGGCTGAAGGAGACACCACATCCAATGAGGAGGCGGACATCTATGGGGAACGTCTACAGACTCAGGAAAGGACCTTTGGTGCAAAAATGCAATAATAAATCAATCAAGATCCTGGTAGTGTGCTTTAAAGCTCATGATATCGTAAGCCTTGTGTTGCACAATAACTTCTAAGGAAGAAACAAAGCTCTATATTCGCTTTGTCCGAATGCTGGTCCTTTCTGATTGTTATTTGAGCATTTTCATTCGGAGTATATCATATAATTTATTGAATAGACTTGTAGTCTTCAGAAGTCTAGAACTGCAAATAATCAGTATCCAACACCGATTTGGAGTGCTCGTACTATTGAATATAACCGACCACATTAATTATGTTATTTATAAATGCGATATTTTGTATGCTTATTCTCTGGGACTGATGTTTAATTTGATGTGATTTGTTTGGCGAAATCCAATGAACGGATGAATAGTGCAAGACATTCTCCGCTTGTAGAGGAGAACCAGTTATCACTCTCTTCTCGCAGTCAGTTACAGTCATTTCTTGTGCTGTAGGGTTCCTTCGTCTTCATCATCATCATCATCATCTGTCTAGAATATTGAGCAGGGTTCATGAACTTTTACTAACTCTACTGTTATCAGAGCTGCCACCTGGTGTCAATGTGAGTTGATCTGTACGGCGCACTTTGCAGAACTCTTTATCTCTCATTCCTGTCTTTCGGATAATGGGATGAATTTTGGAAGGGCAAGCACTAAAGAAATGGAGCACCTTTGCTGTTGACCATTATTCTTAGTTAAATACAAATGTATCTATCCATTCAAAATTTCTGTATATCTACATGAGTGATGGACAAAATAAAATTATCTCCAAACCTTCAGTATTACTTGAAGGATTTTTTGTTTTGTTTTTTTTGGAATTATTCAAAATGTTAAGTTTGAGCTTAAGTGCTGTTTTGTCTTGTGAAACAATCACTAAAGGAATTAATTCATACTTTAAGCTTTAGATCTTTGAGATGATGATATGGTCCTTGCCATAAATCACTGTTGAAATAAGTCATCTCACATTTTTGCTTATAAGGGCAATGTAAAGCTTCAAACCTGCTTATAGTTCCATAGTGATGTATTTAACTACAAACTTTGTTATGATGCTTGTATTGCAAAGTCATTAAAACATACATTGCAGTGTAATTTTACTTCATACATTTCAGCATGGCAGAGACAATGAAACATTTACCTAAATTGTTGGCTAAAGTTAATATTGTCTTTTGTTAATGTTGATATTAGTTAATATCGTTTTGTGGTTTAGCTTTGTAAGATTAAACAATTATCGGACCCCCTTCAGTACCAGAGAAAATATTGCATAATTTCGTAAATTAATTAATAAATTAGATTATATTACATAATATAGTCATTTCTAATTGTCATTTCATCTTATAAAAGTAAAAGAAATACCAGTGAAGTAAGTTTAGAGTCATTTAAAATCGTTAACAGTTAATATAAATAAGTAATACTTTAAGTGAGAACGCTAAAGTTATTATAACAAAAGAAACCTACATTTTCAGACTAACATTTTGTCAGTCTAAAACTTTTCCGCTTAGTAATAAGAGGTCAATGGCATGTAATTAAAGACATATTTCAGTGGATGGCGATAATGAGAAGCAAATAAGTAGGTGGCGATATGCACATAATAGGATGCAATGGATTGAATGCGCCAGAAAACAAGAAGAAGAGAAGTACCAGAAACACGGAAGCGGAAGTGTGATAAGAATGATGATGCACTGAGCTGTCAGTTACATTTGTGTAAATCAGACTTTTGCTTATTGATATAAGGCACGTACCGGCTTACAGTGGCATTTCAAACCATCTTACTCGTGGATAAAGAAGAGTAACCGGAGAAATGAAGAGCTCAGGAGTTTTATTTCTGCAACTTTTGTTGTTGATTGTGCCTCACATCAGCTGCTGGAATGATGGTAAAATGTCTTTTATATCAACCGTACAGCTAACTAAACAATCCTAATCAAACCGGAGATCTCAGAGAAGACAGATGGGCCAGTCTGAGTTAAATAAGTTCGCATTGGACTTACTTTACGTTCGCATTGAAGTTTCCGCTTTAGTGGATTTTGCTCGCCTGCGGAAACAGACATTTTTAGTTTTGTTAATTTCGATCTTAAAGTTCTTTTTTTTATACCAAATATTTTGATGCGATACGGTAATAAAATAAATATGTATATAATATGAGAGAAATATATTTTATTAATATTTGATACTACTACTACTAATAAGAAGTAAAGAGGAAAATGTTAATTAATATCCATTTTTTGTAATGCGTCATAAAGGGGACAGTGTATTTGACACGATTGTTGGGGGTATGGCCAAAAATGATAACACAAATGTGATGATATTTTATTAATATTACATACGAAGAAATAGGAAAATACCAAATGTTTAAAAAAAAGTATACTATGTATAGTAAAGAGGGGCTTTTATATAATACAAAACTGTTAGTGTGTGACCAATATGATAAATATGTGATTGTTTTATTAAAATTTAATAATAACAATGAATAATAAAAAGATGATGAAGAAAAAATATAAATATGTAAATGTTTGTAATATATATATAGAGGACAGTTGGTGCTTTTATGTGATACCAATTTTTTGGGATGGCCAGAATAATCGTATAAATATGTAATTATAATAAAAATGACGAAAAGGAACTAATAATTTAAATAATACAAACCGGGAAGGAAAATATACATTCAATATTTTATAAGCTTAGTGTCTTTAAGAGGGCAATCCAGTGCAGATGCAGACAGACAGATTAGAAGAAGAAGTAATAATACAATCTTTGTTCCTTCAACAGATGCTGTGTTACTGCGTGATGTCCAGGTGCTGACTCTTTACAGAGGACGCTACACCGCTGCACGCCGCTCCAGCCCCGTTCTACAGCTGCAGTGCGCTGGAGGCTCAGCTGGCTGCGGGTCGTTTGTTCCAGAGGTGGTGCAGTGTTACAACAGAGGATCAGATGGCATAGACACACAGGTCTGGGTCAAAAACTGCCTTTTGCGTTCGGTAACTGTGTCTGAACTATTCATGGTATTACTCTGTCTCTCTTTATAGTGGGAATGCAAGGCTGACATGGATAACTCGTACAGGTTTGGGCGCGTGGAGGTCTCCTGTGAGGGCTATACCAGTCCTAATGATGCCTATGTACTGAGAGGCTCATGCGGTCTGGAGTACACGCTAGAGCTCACGGCAGAGGGGAAGCAGCAGCACACTCATGGCTCATCTGGCTTTTCAGACTTTGCCTCTAACTTCTTCCAAGGCTTTTCCAATCAAAAACAGCAGCAAAGAGGAGGCGGCTCTTATCAGCAGTCTGACAGCCAGTATTCCTTCCAGAACAGCCCCTCTGGCGATGGAGTGGGTGGGCTTATAGCAATAGCCTTCCTTTTGCTGGTGGCATATGTTGTATACAAGATGTTTCTGTGCAGTCCTTCTCACGGCCACCCAGGTTTCAATAGAGATGGGAATCAGGGATACGGCGGGGCCTCGGACAACAGCCATGGCATGGGACCGCCACCTCCTGGATTTAAACCAGATTATTACTCAGGTAATAACCTATTCAAAGAGCAAGAGTTTGTAATTCATTATGACATTGTTATAAAAGGATCATGTAACACTAAAGACTGGAGTAATGATACTGAAAATTCACCTTTGACATCACAGGAATAAATTGCATTTTAAAATATACTCCAATAAAAAATGGCTATTTTAAATTGTAATCATATTTTATAATTTTACTTTTTTTTTTATTAAATAAAGGCAGCCTTGGTGAGCATAAGAGACTGAAACTGTAGTCTAGGGACTATAATAACCTAGTGTGCAAATCGAAAGTCTAAGTGTAACCAAATATGCATGATATTTGCATATTTATTTATGGCTAGTGCGTATAAGATTTCCTTTTTGTGGGCTCTCTCAGAAGACCACTCCAGCCCCAGGCCCGAGTACGGCTTTTCCGATGCGTTCACCAGACCTCAGAGTTCCAGGACCGGTTTCACTGGTGGAAACAGACCTGCTGGGGGTGGATTCTGGACTGGAATGGGCACAGGTGGAATTCTGGGATATTTGTTTGGGAATCAGAGGTAAGAAAGCATCATATTCTTCTCACACACAATTTGCAACAGTTTATACAGTTATACAAGAGTCGCTTTCAAACCGAGCAGCTTTCTGTTGGCCGAGCAACCAATTAGATCTCACTGTGAAATACCCAATGGCATGGATTCTTAAATAGAGGACTGAAGCAGTGGCGTGGACAAGGGGAGGGCCGGGGGGCTTTTGAAACTGAAAGTAAAAGTGCCCTTTTTGATTGCAACGCACTGCCAATTTTTTGTAGGACAACCCAGAAAGCATCACCCTGGTTCCCTTGACGAAAACCCAATAGGATTTTTCCATAAGCTTTTGAATTATCACAAAAAAAAAGCTCTGTGATTAACAAGCGTTTATGATACTTATACATTTTGTCCATCAAGATAACTTTCACAAATGAACACAACTTTTATGAATTTTGAAGCATAAATTCAATCGGCAGAAATAAAAAGCTAACCTTAGGCTATACGAACTACACCACAGATTCCAACAACTCTTTCAGTCTTTATTTTATTAAGTGTGAGTTATAATAGTTTGCAAGAACGCAATTATAAACACAAAAAGGTAAGTAAGTAAATGAGATTACCTGTTTAGCTGATGATGTTTAATGTCCGCAACAACGTATGTAGTCTAATTTAGACACTTGATTGCACCTGCCTTTTTCAAGACATGTAAAAGCTTTAAAATCACAAGTGAGTTTTATGTCTGAGAATAAAACGTGTGAATATCTTGAGCTTGTGTTCAACACAGACCTTACTTCAGGGTTTTAACTAAAATCCCTTTAAAACCATTGACTTCCTGATGTTGGAACCGGAAGTGCTAAAATGCTAACTCGTTTCTGGGTTTTGCCCTACAAATATCCGTCATCCCTCTATTCAGCCCAAGAAAATTCTCCAATGGTAATATAACCATAGTTTATATTTATTTAACAGCATTTATTGGCATTGGTACTGTTTGCAACTGTTGTAGTTAAAGTTAATCATGACATTTTTACTGCTCTAATTTACTGTTATGTTGATCTTAGACGGGAGCCACCTATGGGGTATCCAAGACCATCTTATTCCAGCAATCCTTCTCCAGCACCAAAAACAAGCTCAGGAACACGGACCGCCTCAGGTAAACTCTAGCAAAATAAAGCTATAAACTCTATTACAGATATCAGATTTCCCTCCTAAAATGTCACTGTGCACTAGGCTGCATATTGCCTTGAGTAACCCATTAGACGTCAATTAGATTTGTTTTGGCGATAAACTGTATTTATGGTGTTTTCTGATGCAGGTTTTGGAGGAACTAAAAGAAGATAGATGAGATATGAGTGTCTACTCACACAGCCTTAGTTCTCAGATTGGACATGATCAACAGGCACATTACAAAGAATTACAACTTTTTCTTCATACTGTTCATTCATAGTCCAGACGTTGCTAGACTAGATGTAGCACGTTATTGATCTAGATTGGTTTGTAGCTGTTCTTTTTTCATACTGGTTTAAAAAGAAAAACACCAAAAATAAGTGATTCTACTGTTTATCAAACGTTTAATGCAGTTTTTTTTTTTTTCAAAAGGAAAATGTTATTTGAATGTTTTAAATTGTAAAGTCTTTTATTTTCTATATAAATATATTTCTGTAAATATTTGAAGTCAACATTAAATCAAAATGAACCCTTTTTATTTAATGCAAGTACTTGGTCTGCAATGATTCGATATCATTCCAGAGAAATTATATTAAAGTCTTTTATTAAATGCCTCCTTGGAAAATAGTCACCAGAACAGAATAAGTCTTAGAACTCCCACTTTTCTGTCATCTTAGCCAATAAAATGAGTTTCACCTGCATGGTTTCTCATTGAAAATTCAGTTTTATGATAAAATATTAAAGGGAAATTGGCTGCAAATTGCATTTCATGTTGAATTTATATATATTTTTAAAAGATATAAAAATCATGTAAAATATTCTAGTTTGTTGTGAGTGTGTGTGAGAGATTAGCTGTTACTGGACATGCTGTGATAAAGCTCTTAGGCCATTGGCTATCGTGAACACATGCTAACTGATATGTTATTTAAGGCATAAGATGTTGATTTGCTTACTCTATTACTCATTGCCGTTGTATTAAAATTCTGATTTGGAAAAGCTTTGCCTTTGACTATTCTTTGTTATTCCTAGTAAATTATATAATAATCATAGGTGTGCAGACCTTTTGAAGGTTGTCTCAATTAAATAAGCATGTTCATACTGAATATACATAGTGTGTTTACTGCTATAGTCTGTCAGACTGTTGGCACATCAAGGTTTTTCACTTTTTAAAATCTTAACTATTTTATCCCATATCAAAATATTACAAACCCATCATATTTTATATTTACCATACTGTATCCCACCTCTTTTGTCCAAAGCTGGTATGATAAACTCCCTCAAATGATGATAAAACTACACACAGAAAACCTTTTGTGTCATTTCATGGTAGTTTAAGATTAATTAAATACTGATTTAGCTAACAGAAGAATATACACATGATAGAATGATTTTTTTTTGTGTCACTTTATTTGTATCCATGTGTGCGTGTGAATCTACATCTGTATTTATATATTAATTTGTTATTTAGAATCACATTTATTTTATACATTTATAAATACAAAAATATATATATATATTTTTATATATTTAGTCACATTAAATAAATCTTACTTCTTTTGTAATTACAAAATAACTCACATTGCCATTGCAATGAACAAATACAAACAAAACCCATAAGGTGCTGAGTTGTGCTGTACCCTGAGACAATAGCGATCGATCAGCAGAGCTCCACATGTCACAGATCAGCCTTCTCCTCATAGTGACAAATACAGGACGATCTTTGGCTGTCCAGGTAAGGCTTACATCCCAAGTGCATGACCGTATCAAAGAGCAAAGTCACTGCTGATTCACAGGCTGTGAAAACATGGGTATGAAGTTATATCTCAGCATAATCTACACAAAATACAGTAGGATATAATAAGACAGCTATGCATATGTTCTTCCTGCAAATGGCAAAATAAATGATATATAATTTTTATCACATACATATGGAATTGCAAGTTTATAACCCACAATTCTGACTTTTTAAAATTGTGATACACCGATCAGGCATAACATTATTCCTATTATTGTGTTGGTCCCCCTTTTGCTGCCATAACAGCCCTGACCTGTTGAGGCATGGACTCCACTAGACCCCTGAAGGTGTGCGGTGGTACCTGGCACCAAGATGTTAGCAGCAGATACTTTAAGTCCTGTGAGTTGCCAGGTGGGGCCTCCATGGATCGGACTTGTTTGTTCAGCACATCCCGCAGGTGCTCGATTGGATTGAGATCTGGGTCATTTGGAGACCAAGTCAACAACTCAAACTCCACAGCCGCCAGGGAATACCGTTTCCATGAAAGGGTGTACATGGTCTGCAACAATGCTTAGGTTGGTGGTACATGTCAAAGTAACATCCACATGGATGGCAGGACCCAAGTTTTCCCTGCAGAACATTGCCCAAAGCATCACACTGCCTCCACCGGCTTGCCTTCTTCCCATAGTGCAGTGGTCCCCAACCACGTTCCTGGAGGACCCCCAACAGTGCATTTTGCATGTCTCCTCAATCAAAAACACCTTATTCAGGACATCAGCTTATTAGTAGCTACTCCAAGACCTGATGTGGGTGTGTCAGACAAAGGTCACATCCAAAATGCGCACTGTTGGGGGTCCTCCAGGAATGTGGTTGGGAACCACTGCCATAGTGCATCCTGGTGCCATGT
The DNA here is from genome assembly GCA_023029165.1 of Gobiocypris rarus. NCBI lineage: Eukaryota > Metazoa > Chordata > Actinopteri > Cypriniformes > Gobionidae > Gobiocypris > Gobiocypris rarus. The sequence continues at coordinate 6,072,760 of CM040914.1, read as the reverse complement.
GTTCCCCAGGAAAGTGAGGCACACTTACCCGGCCATCCACATGGTGTAAAAGAAAATGTGATTCATCAGACCAGGCCGCTTTTGATGGTGGACAGGGGTCAGCATGGGCACCCTGAATGGTCTATGGCTATGCAGCCCCATATACGCAACAAGCTGTGATGTACTGTGTATTCTGACACCTTTATATATGAACCAACATTAACTTATTCAGCAATTTGAGCTACAGTAGCTCGTCTGTTTGATCGGACCACACAGGCCAGCCTTCGCTCCCCACGTGCATCAATGAGTCGCCGGTTCTCCACTGTTCCTTCTTTGGACCACTTTTGATAGATAATGTCCACTGCAGACTAGGAACACCCCACAAGAGCTGCAGTTTTGAAGATGCTCCGACCCAGTCGTATACCCATAACAATTTGGCCCTTGTCAAACTCGCTCAAATCCTTACGCTTGTCTGTTTTTCCTGTTTCTAAAAAATCAGCTTTGAGGACAAAATGTTCACTTCCTGCCTAATATATCCCACCCATTAACAGGTGCCGTGATGAAGAGATAATCAGTGTTATTTACTTCATTCATAATGTTATGCCTGATCGGTGCATAGTTGCAATTGCGAGTTATAAAGCCTGAATTCCATATAGTCAAGGGGGGGAAAAAATCTGAATTGCGAGTTTATAACTCACAATTCTGACTTTTTTTCCCTCAGAAATATGAGATATAAACTTTCAGCTAAATTTTTTTTTTTTGGTGATAATTCTGTGGCGGAAACAAGCTTCCATATACACAGAATATTAGTAAGACTGTCAATTACCTTGAACACTTTGGGACAAGCCCAGTGTCGTTTGTAAATTATTACAAATGGTCTCCAGGCAGACCTGGAACTTCTCATCACAGTCATTTTTCTCTCTCCCACAGGTATCATAGCATCGATCATGCTCATTACAGCATCTGGTCAAAGATGGCATCCCAACATCAAACTGCGGTCAACCAAAGAGAATATAAATATCGGTTGTGACCCATGCGATTGTGTATTCTAATAAATAAGCTTATTACAGTTAAAGTTCACAATAAGCAAATACAAGTAATAGTACAAATAAACCAGGTTTCAGGTTTGTAGGTGTTCAGGTACACAAATTGAATTATCAAATGTCAAGGGTCTCCCTCTGGTGGACAGGACTTCTCCACTAGAGGGTTCATTTTTGCTAAGCCAATATAAATGGGATTTTCTTTCTTGATTATTATTTATACAAAAACTATAAGTCCAATGAGTTTTAATTAAAGTTATAGCAACAAACTTTCTCAAGCCAACATAATAATAATAGCTATATTCCCTCCTCACCTGAAATCCAAACACTGGGGAGCCACATCCGTTGGGTGGAGCGGATTTGTAGTTGGGGCGAGGAACTGGTGTGTACCCTAAAAACAGTGGTTGGGTAAGTTACTCTAAAAAAGTAATTAATAACTAGCTACTGATTACATCTTCACCAGTGCGGTTAATTACTATACTACTTACTCTCTCTGAAAATTACTGCATTACTTATTACTTTCTAAATCTCATATCAACCTCGACCAGTTGAACAATAGACATGAAACTGCATTTTTAAGTGAATTAATTATAAATCTTTTCTACTCACTATAATAGAGTAGTTAAAAGTATCATTTATTTGTTTATGTAAATCACATTTTTATAACAAAATATTAATCAAATTTTTTATTCATTTATTTTAATGTAATTTTTTAATTACATTTTATGTTAGTTTAACATTTAATCACTTATTTTAATCTTCATATATATATATATATATATATATATATATATATATATATATATATATATATATATATATGGTATTTCTCAAATGTAAGCTAATATATTTACTTATTTTAATATTATTATCATTATCTTCACATTTTTACAATTTAACTCTAGGCTTTTAGCATATGTTTATTTTAATTTTATCACAGTTTTTTTTTTTTTTTACATTTTCATCATAATTATGGTAATTTAATATTCAATCATTTATTTAATCTAATTTATTTGTTTACTTAATTTTTCATTTATTTCTTCTCCAGATTTTAAGCCAATTTATAAACAAGACATTAATTACATATAACAAAGCAAATGTATTTATTTACTTGTTTTAAATACACATTGTATCATATGTTCATTTAATAACTTATTTATTTTGATCTTATTCATTTATTTACTTGTTTAATGGTTCTTCTCTAGAATTTTCCACGGACCCCCTGTCACACCTGGACCTCAGTTTGAAAACCCCTGCTATACAGTACTTAATGCAATTACATCAGAAGTAGCTGTAAATAACTTACAGTAAATTAAGAAACATTTTAATTTTCAAAGGGAAACGTAATTAAATTCCAGTAATGCATTTCACCCAACACACAATGAACATAACAGTTTCATGCACTTTTATATATAACATTTGATGTTTATTGTATTAGTTACTGATGTTTAATCTGTTTTTGAATATGACCAACCGTCACTGCATTTAAAGAGACACCGTCCGTCTGAACCTCCGATCAAGTCCAAAGCCATGTTAAGGTATGTGTCTATCCTGTGAATCCCGTTCCGGATGGATTTTAAGGTCTTTCTCCAGTCTGGTGGTTCAATTTCTTCCGAAAACCCATCCGCTTTAACCACTTTCATCAATATTCCGACAGAGATGAGCAGTGTCACGCAGGTGATGACACGACAGAGCATAGTCCAACAAAAGTCACTTTACAGGCTACCTCTAGAATCTATCTGTAAAGTATTTGTTTTATTTACGTCTCCAAAAAGAGAACTTACATGTTTAAATAGATCTGCGATAATAAGGTGTTTTTTACGAATAGAAGTAGAGTAGTTACAAATGAACTACGAGTCGGCGACAGCATGTACTTCCTGTTGATAAATGAGCAGATTTCTTCTTCTACTACCTTTACATTGAATGGCGGTTGGCAAAGTAACAGGTGCATTTCCGCCATCTACTGGACATCCACCCATCCATCATTCATCTATAAAATCAAAAATCAAATATGTATGCATTATTAATGTATTATCCATCCATCCATCACTAAAATAAAATAAAATATGCCTGTGTTAATGCATTATTTATAGTATATAAAAGTACTTGTTATATAAATAATAATTAAAAAAATCATTTAAATTAAAAATAAAATAAATAAATATTAATAAATCAAATAAAGAACAATAAAACTACTGAATGTAAAATATCTTAAAAGCAAATTTTATGGTATAAGTATACTATATATATATATATATATATATATATATATATATATATATATATATATATATATATATATATATATATATATATATATATATATATATATATATATATATATATATATATATATATATATATATATAAATATATATATATATATATATAAATTATTTAATAAAATAAATGTAATGATAAAACGTTTAAATTCATAAATCAAATAAGGATTAAAATAGATTTAAAAAAAATAACAAAACATAAATAGATTTTGTGTAAATATCTCTAAAGCTACACAAAGTAGACTATATATTAAAAATATATACATAAAATAATATTATTTCATAAAATAAATAAATCAAGGAAAGTAAGACTAAAATAATTTTAATATCTCCTGAACAGAACTACAGTATTTAGGGAAGTAAAGGTTCAGATAAAAGGCACATCAATGATTTTAATAATGTTTCTCTGGTTAAAATTTTCAGGTAAAGAAATGTTCTCAAGGTTATGGACCCACTCCCTTGAAAAAAGAAGAGTTTGGAAAGGGAGACTTGCATAACTCTCTTTACTTTAGGTGTGACGTCTCTGACAGCTGCACAGAGAGATTTATCAGAATAGTCTCTGGTCTTCACAGTGTTTATATATTTCTTCCTGGCCAGAATCCTGCTACTTTCCAGGCCTCATTTCATTGACACTAGCTTGAGCGGTGTTGCAAAGAGATGAATCAGTATCCTCTACAGGTGATGGAGAAGCAGCACAGGCCTGCATCAGTGCAAAACTCCAAGACTCAAGAGTTTGATCCCCATAGTATAATCTAAAACCTGTTATTCAAATGTTCTAGGAGAGTAGCATTTATTGTGTTAATATTATGATGTCTATTGACAAGTATGTTGATTTGCTAATTAAAATTGCTATTTAGCAGCCATTATGTTTCACAAATCTTTAGAAAAATATGCATTCATCATCAAAAAACCAACAACAAGCAATCAATTCTCACACCATGATCTCACCTTATAGTAATAGGTGGAAGTGTGTATTTTCAGTGTCAAGAAAATAAATGATTAGCCATCTCGGATGAAAAAAAAAAAAAAACGTTGTAGAAAGATTTTTCTCCATCTTTTCACCATTCAGTGTTTGTCAAAATGCTTCACAAATTAAATCTTAACACGCATACGGCCTTCTCAAAAAATTAGCATATTGTGATAAAAGTTCATTATTTTCCATAATGTAATGATAAAAATTAAACTTTCATATATTTTAGATTCATTGCACACCAACTGAAATATTTCAGGTCTTTTATTGTTTTAATATTGATGATTTTGGCATACATCTCATGAAAACCCAAAATTCCTATCTCAAAAAATTAGCATATCATGAAAAGGTTCTCTAAACGAGCTATTAACCTAATCACCTGAATCAACTAATTAACTCTAAACACCGGCAAAAGATTCCTGAGGCTTTTAAAAACTCCCAGCCTGGTTCATGAAGTCATGGTCCAGAAGAGAGGGTAAGACACAGAAAGAAATTTCTGAACGAATAGGCTGTTCCCAGAGTGCTGTATCAAGGCACCTCAGTGGGAAGTCTGTGGGAAGGAAAAAGTGTGGCAAAAAACGCTGCACAATGAGAAGAGGTGACCGGACCCTGAGGAAGATTGTGGAGAAGGACCGATTATTGAGTGCATAACTGAACATAATTATTTGAAGGTTGACTTTTTTGTATTAAAAACACTTTTCTTTTATTGGTCGGATGAAATATGCTAATTTTTTGAGATAGGAATTTTGGGTTTTCATGAGCTGTATGCCAAAATCATCAGTATTAAAACAATAAAAGACCTGAAATATTTCAGTTGGTGTGCAATGAATCTAAAATATATGAAAGTTTAATTTTTAACATTACATTATGGAAAATAATGAACTTTTATCACAATATGCTAATTTTTTTAGAAGGACCTGTATTTGTGTCCTTCTCAACCTGCTTCTACAAAAGGACGAATAGATGGCGATGTTGGACTTGACTGGTCCACACTCCACACACCAGTTGGTGGCGCTGTCATGCACCGATGTATGCCAACCGCCAATAAACCCTAGAAGAAGATGTTGGACTTGGTGCAAAATATCTTTAAGGAGAAGGATAGCACGCTCGAGTCGTAAACTTAATATTGAAACGCTGGACCTGACATTTTAATATATGTGTCATTCACCATTAGACCAACTATATATATAACGTTATATAAAAAACGTTTGCGGTAAGACATCAATTTTATTGACTAATTTTTCGGATTAAGTCTTGAGCTCTTTGCTTCATGTTATAGTAACCAATTATGCTGCATACATTTATTGTTATTACCACTGTAAAGTAAGTGAGTTAGTGATATATTGTACTTTAGTTAGTGTATGTAATCAGTCATTTTAGTCACTGCATAATTTCCATACTGATATTATAACGTTAGTGTTTTATTGTGAAAAGTTGAGAGGTTTTGATTTTTGGTCTCTGCTTTATTTCCCAACTTTCATTTCTATCAATATGTTTTAATTGTTTACTGATTCATTTATTGTGAAATGAAGGAATGAGTACATTTGTCTAAACTAGTGTAGATCATGGATGTACCAGAGGCCAGTCATTCTCAAGATGCACCAGATGTTGCAAACTCTTCAGACGAGCCCAGTGTGTCTTTAACGCCGCACATGTTGGCCAAAATAGAACGGAACAGACAACGGGCATTGATGCTCAGACAAGCCAGACTCGCTAGCAGACCGTCTTCAGCTGTAGAAGGTTTGGCATGTGTTTGAAAACGGCACAACACTTACTTGAATTTGCATGAATTTCACTTTCTAATTTTTCTAACTAATTTCAGCATGCCCCATGGTTTATAATATGTCTTCCCTTAGGTGCTACTTGTGCTAAAGTGGCAAAAACTATAGACTCTGGTGCAGGGTTCTTTATTGAAGAGGACACAGCAGAGGATGAGCAGCAGGAGAAGAGAGTGGTCCAGCAACCAGGTGATCACAAATGGCATCACATACATGAACACATTTTTCGTTTTTTACAAACTGTCCCATCTTGGATGTCCTTGTAGGCGAAAATATTTTAAATATATTTTACATATTTAAAGCCTCCATGAAATAAAAATGGACAAATCTTAGTTTTTTTTTTCTCTGATGACATGTTTACTGGTGAGAGGGTGCACACCAATAGCAAACAACAACCATCCAATAAATTCCTGATGGACAAAATCAAGTCCTGCCATACAATTAGTTTTTTTGTTTGTTTGTTTTGAGAAGCGTTTCTCTTGGATATACATCACAATTCATAATTTTCAGTCACATGACCGGCACAGAGACCTGGAGGGCAAAACATCCATAACATTGCAGCATGGGCCTGTCAATTTTTCACCTCAAAGGAAGTTTTTTGGCACTTGTGATCCAAACACAGCACCTGTCGCAGTATTTCAATCACTAAAAACAGTGAGACTTTCTACAACTTTAAAAAAAAATGTGTGAAAAACACTTAAAAAAGTGCCTTTATGTACTAAAATGATTATATTAATAGATCAAAATTCAGTTCACATCTCATTGATGATGATGCATACTTTATTTATGCTAGAAGATGAGCCCAGAATATGAATGTAGTTTTATAATGGTTTACTTTGGGAAAATCTGGTAAAAATTACTGGTGGGAAACGGAGGAAAACGCTCCAGGTAAGGGTCATCACATGAAAACTATGAATAGGGAGGAAAAAACTAACTTCTGTTTCATGCAGATTTTTTAAAACATATTTTAATGAATATGTCATGTAAGCCCTTGAACAAAAAAACATGCTTCATATAGACATATAATAATGAGTGACAAATTGAATTTATGTGTGTGTTTCAGCCCCAGTGATGGAGCCTGATTATCTGATGTGTGAGGAGTGTCAGAAGCCATTTATGGACTCTTATCTCAGCAACAGTTTTGATCTATCAGTTTGTGATAAATGCAGGTATGTCATGCATTCTGTTCATGGTCACAGTTGGTTAAAACATACTGTTAAACTTGAGTTACAGTGTTCTCTGGCTGGTGCTGTTGGTATAATGGAGCTGTTTTTGTCTCAGTATTTCAGTTCCGTTACTTTGTGTTTCCTGTTCACCTGCAGTTCAACAAGTGCTCAAAACAAGCACTGTGATGTGTATGCGTATTTCATTTTATAATTGCATGTGTTTGCATAGAGACAATGAAGTGAAGCACAAGCTAATATCCCGGACTGAAGCGAAACAGACTTTCCTTTTGAAGGATTGTGATCTGGATAAGAGGGATCCATTGCTGCGATTTATCTTGAGGAAAAATCCTCACAATCCACGCTGGGGAGACATGAAACTCTACTTAAAGACACAGGTAGGTTTAACACATCCTCAAGCCAGAGCTGAAAATATAATATGATCTACTCATCCCAAATATTAAACTCAAGTAAACCCTTCCAATGATAAATTAAAGTTGGAACACCGTCATTCTTCTCTTTACCACAAAACAAGCAGTATAAACCTATATATATCCAAGCTTGTTCCCAAACACAATACCACATTTATTTACTCTCAAAAGTTGAGCCAGAAGGAGACATTTTCAAAATATAAGAAATTACACTTAATATTAAAAAATGATATAAAATGTACACTGCATAATACTGTTCAATACATTAACATTAGTCAAAGCAATACCCAACATGAAATAATAATAAAAAATATTTTTACTGCATTTATTAATCTTGCTTTTTTTTCTTCATTCTATCTTTCAAAAGATTTAGTTTTTGAAAGAAGTCCATATGATTGCCAAGTCTGTATTTATTTGATCAAAAGTGTAGTAATAAAGTGAATAATATTGTGAAATATTTTTAATATATTATGAAATGTAATTTATTCATGTGATGCAAAGCTGAATTTTCAGCATCATTCTTCCAGTCTTCAGCGTCACATGATCCTGTTGATTTGCTCGGGAAAAAATTCTTATTTTCAAATTAATACATTTGTGCTGCTTAATATTTTTGTGGAAACTGTCATACATACATGCATACATACATACATATGTCATACATTCAAAAGAACAGAATTTATTTCAAATAGAAATCTTTTGTAAAATTATGTCTTTACTGTCACTTTTAATCAATTCAATGCGTCCTTGCTGAATAAAAGTATCAATTTCTTTACAACAAAAAAGAAAATCTTACTGAGCTCAAACAAATGTGTATACTAATAAATTTTTTTTTTTTTTTTTAATGATTCCGTTATTTTATGTAGCCTACTATGAGCAGACATATAATAGTAATTATCATTATAAATTAACTATAAACCCAGATTAATGCTGTTAAAATGATTATATATTTTTTTTCATTGTGATGATACCTATAATGCATCAAATTGAATTGTAAATTGTTACTATATCATGCTACAGTTTCATGAATTTTTGTTTGTTTGGTTTGTTGATTTTTGTCAGTGTATACCTTTTTTTTTTTCTTTTTTTACTTTTTAATGTTAAGGTGGAGAAACGCTCTCTGGAGGTGTGGGGCAGTGAGGAGGCTCTGGAGGAGGCCAAGGACAGTCGAGAGGAGAACAGGGAGGTGCAGAAGCAGAAACGCTTTAACAAAAAGGTTAAAGGTATGAAAGCCGACCGGCCTGGTGCAGTTACTCTTGGACAGTCAGATTTTAAATGCGCACGAAAATCTTTTTCCACTTGAAAAGGCTGTACACTTAGAGAAATGAATAGTGTTTAGAAATTATCCATATTTTAACATGTATTCTAACGACTTTCAAATGAATGAATAAACCGAGACTTAATTTGGTCTCAGTGTGGAATTATACATTGCTCTCCATCTTCATCTGGCTTTCAGAGCTGAGGCGTGCGGTAAGGAGCAGTATGTTTAAGAAAGACACCAGCATTCATCAGCATGACTACGGCGCTGAGGAGCTGTTGGACGAAGAGGAAGATCTCTACAGGAAAGTGTGTCAAACCTGTGGACATGAACTCACTTTTGAGAAAATGTAAATGCGTCTTAAAGCTCTCAAAGCTGTGGCTACTGTACAGGGAAGAAGCAGGGTCCGGATCCAGGTCAGCAAAGAGTAGTCCTGATCTTGTTTCTCGACACATTCCTTTGGCTTGCAGTCCAGGTACCAAAACAGGTTTGCGTCAGTTTTCATGAATGGAGTTTTCACTTGAACTTATCCGCCACTCCTAACCAACATAGCGGTGCTGTTTTGTGTTTATGCCTTCTGAAATTTAGAAGCATTAGCAGTAGCGTCAGAAGTGTGCTGCACTAGGTTTGATCACAAGAGGGCACCGTAGAGCTGCTATTTTGAGAACTGCGATCAAAGTGATAGATGACAGGTTGCACACTTTGTAATTTAGGGGAGAGCACACTCACACTGTTGAACATATTCTACATCTGTGAAATGGAGAAGAAAAATACAAATGAGAAATATTAAATATTACAGCTGTATTAAATAATTAGGATGTGACTTAAAAAAAAATCTGCTTTCAAATGTGATTTATCGGCAAAAGCACCAAACTGGCCCAAAGTTCAACTGGTAACAGGATCTCATTCTCACTCTTCTACCTCGTAAAGTCCAGTGCCTGTTTGTTTGGCGAGGGATATTGATGATTCCATACGTAGACTGAGAGATTCTCTCACGGTGTTGTGTTTCAGTCCGTCAGTGTGTGACTATTGAAAGTATCCGACGAGGAGCACAAACGCACCCATTCCTTAATGGCCACTCTTCTTCCTCACCTTTCGTGCCAATGTTGGCTAAATACTTCTTGCTGTATCATAAATAATGTATTTCATCTATGAAATGTTTGTAATAAATGTTTTACAAATTAGAAAACATTTCTCTGTTCTGTTTATATTGTCCATTAACAGCTTTTATTATCCGATGTCTCGATGACCACAAACATGCATATTATTATTCTTCAGGGGTGCATATGATCAGACCAGCGACCACATGCCCACTTTTATTACGGCAAAGCTTGTGTGAACGTTCCTTTTGTCATGGTGTCCACCGAGGCAGGGTTACACATGCCTTGCATTGCTGTCATTATTCGTGTTCGCCCTATATCTTGTTAGCTTTTTCATCTCTATCCCCTTTGGGCCACTGTAGAATATGACCAAACGAAGGACACCTTAGGTAATATACTGAAATCAGTAGTGATACAATAAAAGAAAAAATATATTTTTTTAGTTGCTTATAATAAAATACAAATGTAATTATTGTGGTATATGCTACTGTTTTTGAATGTTTTTAAAAGTCTCTTATGCTTACCAAGGCTGCATTTATTTGATCAAAAGTACAGTCAGTGACAATTTAAAAAAGAAGTAATATTGTGAAGTATTATTACAAATTAAAATAAGTTTTATTGGTGGTAAAGCTGAATTTTCAGCATCATTACTCCTCCAGTCTTCAGTGTCACATGATCCTTCAGAAATCATTCTAATATGCTGATTTTCTGCTCAAGAAAACATTCATTATATGAAAACAGTTGTGCTGCTTAATATTTTGGTAGAAACAGTGTTTATTTGAAGTATAATTTGACCGTGACAATTTAATGCATCTGACAGTGCATGTGCAGAGCTGTTACCATAATTTATAAAGCACGTGTTCACTGCATCAGATCATTTTCCTCCCATTGATTTAATGGCCTGCATATTCATTTTGTCTGGCTGTGTCAAAACTCATGTTTGAACTATTGACATACCATGGGCGCAAATTATTCAACAGTGTTAAAGTCACAAAAGGGTAATGAATTCATTCCTCAAGCTCCTTTAGTGGGGCATTTTTATTTCAGTTCTCATGCCTGGTGCGTTCTTATGACCTAATTGTGAAGTCTCAGCATAGCAGTTCTGAAATTCAAAACCCTCCACGCTTTTATCATCATTCACACTGACTCAACTAATGCACACAGGGACATGAGACGAGCTGCCCACTAAATTGTCCACCTGCAGTCACACAAGTACTGTGATAACAGACTTTTCGATGATATTTACAGGCAAGAAATTATATATATATATATATATATATTTATATACTGTATAGTGTATATTGTGCCATGTAACACTGTTGCTTTTGCTAGATATAAATTGTATAGATTGCTTAGTGTCTTTGTGCCGCTGATGATGTCCCAAAACCCCTGCTGACCTTTGAGGTCAAAGTAAGGCCAAAAGACCAGCAAAGCACAGCAGAGTGAGAATGAGAAGGACATACCTCGCTAATGCCTATGCTTTTGATTAATGGCACTCATGATTTGCCACCTGCTGTTTTATATGGCCCTCTGTGAGTAACTGATCTCGAAGTGCTTGCATGTGTGGCGTCCACATTTTAAATAGCTGCCTAAATTTAACAGCTTTGTGGAGGTCGTTAAAAATTCAGACACTGACAAGTTTGTATGCAGTTTGCGTTCTGGTGTGAAAACGACCACACTGAAGCATTTAATGTAGTCTGTTATATATGCAGCTGTCATAGTGGATCCATCTTTTACCCTTTCGAAGGATAGTAATGAGACGTGTGCTGGCCCATCTTCTCCATATGCAAATACTTTACATACTGTTAGCAGATGTCCTAAATATCCCCGTACCCGGCTCCTCCACGGCTCTGGAGGATAGATTAACCACAATCGGGGAGGGGTATGTGCAGCCTGGCACCTTTTTAAAAATTGATACATTAAGTAAAATTCTCTACTCATAAAATGTTTTGATCTTTTCTACTGCAACTACTGCTAAAACTGTGTGCGTGCGTGGCTAAAAATGTTCCCCCTCAATTATTATGAAAGTTTATATATTCTTTGATATTTCATGGAATTAAAAGTTAGACTTAAAGCTTAACACTATAACACTTTATAACAACATTCATTAATCAAGTTGATAAATGCACATTCAAATGAGTAGTTAACAACTTGTTAATTCAGTAGTTAACATGAAATATGAATAAACAATAGCATTTATTAATCTTTGTGAATGTTAAATTATATGCATACTAGTACAATTTTAACATTTCAAATGCAAATTATTTAACATTTTAACAGTAAATTAAAAAGTTTTGTTAGTTTATGATAGCATTTATTAATGGTAACAAATTGTTAAACCGTAGTTACTGTAAAGTGTTATGTATAGTTATTAAATATGCAGGATAAATAAAATGTTTTCATTGTTTGACAAAATGTTAGCCTCTCTAAATATTGGCATACTGTTTGAAAGTACCCGAGTAAAGTAATGACATTTGTAAATGATTTAGTCACATTTTTTACTGCAGAATATTTCCCTGGGTAGGTCTATTTTTGAAGGTCAATTTGAAGTCATGATAGCTTTTCAGGTAGGATATTGAACTTTCCATAGTTTTTGCCCCAAAACTCCTTTGTGCAATAGTATGCCATTTCACTAGCCTAACGTGGTCATACTCAATTCTAGTCAGAATATGAGTCTGGTACCGCTCAATTGGGCTTTGATTATGGGGCGTGTTTCAACAGAACCAGGAAAGACCTCAATTGGATAGACCCACAACCAATCAGAGCAACGGAGCGACACCTAACTTTAGTTGTCAAATGTCAACAGAACTCAACTGCACTGTGTTGCCAATCCGTGTTTTTCCCGCGGGTTGTTCTCCATGTCCGCGGGTTGAAGCGACCCCAATTATGTGATATATAGACCCAGGAATGCGAATTTTAGCAGGCAACCTTGCCAAAATAATATATTTTGACAACCAAACACCATTTTTTCCCTGGAGAACCCCACCCGGAAAGTTATTGTTTTGGGCTATAGTTTTGAGTAGCAATTGCGCGACATTGCAAAAAAACGTGGCAACCCTGTCTGCACGCGTGCCGGATTAAGTAACGCTACAAGAAAAAGATGAGTGTAAACGATGTTTGCCAGTATTGTAATAAAAGAATTTAAGGAAACACAGAGTACTTACCAACACGATCATCGTTTCTGAGAGAAATAGTGAAGGTGACGCACATACGAACAAGTTCTCCGTTTAGGATAAGAGCAAATTCAACCCAAAGCGCCTTTGATGACGTGGATGATTACGTTACTGTTTATCATCTGTACATCATCGTCTAAAGCCCGCCCTGACAATTTCATTGGTCCGAACAGTTTCTGTTCGGGCATAATTACTCCTCTATGGATCGATTCGAGGCTAGACCGAACTGCCCGAGCAAAAATGTTGTGGGCGGGGCTTAACTCGGCTGGCATCCAGGCTAGCATTTCACTTGAGCTACCTTAAATTTTACAAAAATGTATTCTATTACATAAATATGAGGATACGAGCAGTTTAGTTGATTTTAAATTTATTTATTTATTTTAAAAAACTGATTTACTATGTTTTTTGTATTTTTCATGTGTTTGTGTAATAGCATACAAAATTACTGGACTTTGACTAAGAAATGTATTTAGTGACATACAGTTTTTGAGACCTTCCCCAGTTATTTTAAAGTGTTAAACTGACTCTATTCTCCCCTCATATTGCATTTTAAAAATTAGGATTTATATGCTGTTATTAGACTGAATGTCACCATCTTAGATTAATTGTAAAAACTGTATAGTCTTCTTTCTTATTGGATGCCATGATTTCAGGCTGTCATATCCCTCACACCTCTGCAGTTGTTCTTTTCTCTCTTTCTTTGTGGGTTGTGGTTCTCATGTCTCTTTCCCAGAGCCAACTTGCGTTCTGTACGGTTGGCAGCAGGCACTGGCTCTAATACGGGCATGCAGCTGTCGTGGGCCAGAGGCGGACATTGATAACATTCAGTTGACAACAAATGTTTCTATACTCTCGTTATGAGTGCGGTTATGCGCCCACAATAGACCCGTGGCTCTTCTGAGCATAGTGTTTTGCTCTAAGGTTTGAGGGCTATGACATGATGTCTAATAATACCGGTGTAGAGTAGTGGAGAATGGGGTAAGATGTGTCATCCCATTGGTCTAGGAAACTGCCCACAATTACTATTTAATTACTATTCATATTTATTAAGGACCCATAATATATAGCTATGATTAAGAGATACACATAAAAACAGAAACGGTTGATGTCCACTGTAGTTCCACTGAAGAATATTTTTCTATTTTTTTGTTATTTAAATGAAAATATTATTTGTTGTATTTCTTTTCAATTAATGATTTATTAAATTTAATTAATATTTAAAATACTGAAATTGTACATTAAATATATAAATCCTTCTTATGCTGGTTTATGTATATAGAGGCTGTTATAGACATCTGGGATAATGCACTTTTTTAACTCAGTTTTCCCCTATATTTTTATTGAAATATTACTGCTCACGTATTCCCCAAAAAAACTCAACTTATGCCTTAACATGACACTGGCACATTTTAATGTCAGCTATGTAGTCATCATTTAGAATTACGTCATTATCATTCCTAGACATGTGATTAGCGGTAAGGGGATCATACCTGTCTCTCTCTCTCTCTCTCTCTCTCTCTCTCTCTCTCTCTCTCTCTCTCTCTCTCTCTCTCTCTCTCTCCCCTCCCTCTCGTCGCCGCAGTCTCTCTCTCGCTCACTTGTCACTTGCCCCTCGCGCACAGGACCAGTTCAGTCACTCACACACACACACACACACTAACCTTACTACGGTCCGGTGTCAGAAGCAACACCACTGATCTCCGTGCGGGACGCCGTTAAGAGCAGATGGAGACACTTCAAACGGCCATCGCGAGCAGATTGGACACCGGACCGTTTAAAAAGCCGCTGGCAGACACGAAAATACACTGCGACAGTGGAGAAAACAGCGAAACAAATTATGTAGACCTGGGCAATCCACCGGACATGAAGTCAGACAGCACAAAGACTGTAAAAGTCACGTTCACAGGTGAAGGGAACCAGCTGGCAATATTTAAATGCAAAGGCGATGCTTCCATCGCCGGGAGTAAGAGTCCTGGGGAGCGAGAGGAGAATGGAGATGCAGACAAAAGTTTACCGAAAGAATGTCACGCGGGGACGTGCCATTCTGAGAGACTTTATGGAGAGCGCGCTCCGCTAATAGATGACTATGTTGACGCAGGGACGGATGGAAAACCCGAAAATCCAAAATCGCCGTCGTATGAAACGGAGGAGTTAGAATACACCGACATGTACTTGAACAGCCGCTGCGAATCAAAGGACAGCACGAGCGCAGCGGACGTAGAGTCACACTATATAACAACGCACGAGATTCAGCTAACGGAGTTAGATCACGATGTGGATTACGAGATTGGTCGCGGATCCTGCTGGGATTTCGAGGATGATAATCTGGTATATTCGTTTGTTGACTACGCATCATTTGACAGCGACGAGACGACTCTCGGAAGAATCCAAAGCAAGTCCAAGAGCAATAAAGTTCCGCCCACTTCACGCGCGTCAAAGCTTTCCGCCACAGGTGCTCTGCTCAGCACCGAAAGTGAACTTTGCGAATCCGATAAATGTGCCAGCTCGGATGAAGGCGGCGGACATATTCACCTGTCAATCAAAACGTCCTCGCGCGCGATCAACGACCCTGCCAATGTTTTGGGTCAGAGGAATGTCCGCTTTCACAGCAGACGTGCAGGTGAGCGGAGTCATTACTCATTCAGAAGCTCTGACTCCAAAAGCGAGACCTTGTATGACCGCTACTTTATCCCACCTCCGGGTCGCCAACACCTCGCGAGCAAACTCAGGGGGAAAGACATCAACGAATATTCCAGCGGCGCGTCCAGTTCCGTCAGCGAGCTGGATGATGCTGATAAAGAGGTGCGTAATCTCACCGCGCGTTCCTTTCGGAGTTTGGCTTGTCCTTACTTTGATGCCATAAATTTGAGCAGCTCGAGTGAGTCCTCAGTGTCAGAACACGGACTGAGTATTAACAAATGGTCCGCTTTCGTCGATTTAAATTACGGCAATTTGACACGTGAGGCGCACAAGAACTCTACGCCTATTTTTGAGGCAAATAAAAGCGCCGAGTGTTCAACCACCAATACGCCTAATCCTCAAACTAAAATAGTGTCGTTGAAAAATAACTTAAACTCTCAGCAGGCGTCTAAGAAAATAGAGATACGAAGCAAACCAGGTGAAACCATCACACTGACTGAAACCTTGAACTTCAGCTGTAATGTCGGATCTGGGATACCTGCGCGCGAGAGGCGCGCGAAACGTGCGCTGAATGCCATAATGTCACGTTACACAGCTGATGTTACTGGATCCACGCCAACCAAAGCGGGGTGTGAAGCAGAAAGTCCGCTCGGTGAAACCTTGGACGATACCCACAAGAAAGCCATCTTCGCCTCTAGTATTTTGAAAAATGTAATTTCCAAGAAAATGCAGTTTGAGCAAGAGCGTAAAATGGAAAGAGGTGAAATAAGTGACACCTATCCTGTATCACCAGTGTGCCCTAACTCCAAAGACTGTAATGAGATTCCTATGGGTTTACAAAGACAGACTTCAGAAACCGCATCAGGACATTCTCAAGAGGAGCTCGGGGATGCAACAGACCAGCCACAAGAGAACCCGGGTTCCCATGTTGCTGAAATCACCGAGTCATCATGTGACCCAAAAATGACCACTAAATCAGACCCGAGCGAACCACTAAAGACTTCTTTGACCCCCAGCCAAAAAAGTGCTTTCAAAACCTGGAAAGATGGAGAGCAGGAAGCACAAGGTGATGGAGATTCTCAGTGCGCACTGGAGGAGGAGACGCTGCCAGACACCTCAATTAGACCTGTGATGGAAAGCAGTGAAAGTGTTGAGGGCGAGAGTAGTAAGATGATTAAGATGTCTCACTTGTATGTCCCTAGCTCGCAGCTTATGCCTAAGGAAAAGGAAGCTGCTGGGCTTTCATTACATAATCTGAAAGTGACTGGAGATCCTGCAGAGTCAGATGGGGGAGGGTGCGGAAAACTGAGCTCTGGCCAGCACCCTTGCTCTGTGGACACAGATCAAACCTCACAGTGTCAAAAAGTGCCCAAAATCAAAATACGCCTCCGAAGTGTCAAAGAAAACAAAAGCGATCAGTTTAATATCACCAGTTTGTTAACGCCTAATATCCATCACAATGCCAGCACTAAAAATGTGACCAGCGAATCATCTAAAAGCAATTTGTTGACCATATCGGACAAAGTACCACATTTTATGGTAAGGGATATTAGAGATAGTAAATGTAAGTTCCAGACTCCTATTCATCAAGTTAGGGACGTGCGCAAATTGGTTAAAAGCTCATATCGGTTTGTAGCTCTAGAAAATGCTTGCAGTTCCTCAGGGACGGCACCCACAGCGTTAAGAGAGGAGAGCAAACCTGTTAATAGGGGATCTGACAAAAAAACATTTCCTACACCAATGGTAATAAAATGCCAGTCTGTGAACACCAACAATGCCACAAAACCCTCCGAGCCTGTTAACATGGGCGAGAGTGTGGCTGAAACATCAAGATTATCCCTAAATCTCTCCTCGGAGTGGGCTACTAAAAGTGAAACGGTGCGTGCCGCACCCAGAGTGCCATGCGCCAAGCAGCCTCTGACTGAACAGCCAGAGTTCAGCTTAAAAATCGACGCTAAAGCCGCAAAACAAAAATCAGAAAAAGCAACAGATAGCAGCGAGAAGAAACCAGAGTCAAAGGTTTCGAATCAAATAGCGCTTGAAAAGTTAAAGGCAGCTGTGAAAACTATGGAGCAACTATATGTTTTTGATAGGAACGAATGGAAGCGCAAAACGCAAGCCCCACGACCAATCACAGACAGCCACGTGCTGTCGCTCATCACACGGGAGGAGCAAGGAGTCACAACCAAAGCGGACTTTGAGAACGAATTAGGGAAAGCGGACACTAGCTCGCAGCTGCACGCTGAAAAGTTGACCGCGACCTCGAGTGCTGGTGTTGATGAGGATAAAGTGTGCATGCCAACAATTTCTCACGGTCAGGAAGACACAACTAAGTTAGAGTCTTTCAGTGACAAGTGCGTGTTTAGTTTAGGCAGTAACCTCAAAGCACCTAACCGTATAAACACAGTGAATGATAGTGCCCAACAAATGTTTTCTAGTAAAAACTATACATTTAAAACTCATAAAGCACCTTTGTCGCTGAAAATCTGTCCTTCTAAAGCAAAAAGTGAGGAAAAGCCCCAAAAAGAGCACCAGCAGCCAGACTCTGACAATTACTTAACAATCCCTGTTAAAGCTCACACTTCAGATTCAAAACCCTCACACGCATTTGCCTCCTCCCAGTCTCAACCAAAACCTTCCCATCAGCCCCTGCAACGCTCACCTGTTTTAATGGAGTCTTGGTATTCGGAAAGTCCGACGGCCATGATATATCACCACGCCGTGCCCCTGCCGGCTGTACCTGCCGCTCAACCCCAGTTACTCTGCCTCACACCCCCTGACCTCTCACCTCCTCACATCCAGCGCAAGCTGCTGCTGGACCCCACCACAGGCCAGTACTACTTAGTGGACACGCCTGTGCCCATGCAGCCAGCCGCCCAGCGGTTTTACCATCCTGAGAGTGGACAGTACTTGGACATTCCTTTATCACTCACCCCAGTGCCTGTGTCAGTCTCGCCGGTCGCCCTTGGTCCTGCGGCAGCCTATCCCCCCACCTACCTGGTCTATCCCTCGACCCTGCTGCCACCCAACCCACACCCGGCCCCTCAGTCCCGCTCATCCACCTGCTCAGAGGCTGAGGATGCGATGGAGACGGGCAGCATGTATCTGATGTCGCCGGGCACAGCAGTACCCAGCAGTAACACCAAACCTGTCATCAGTATTACATCACAGCAAGGTGCCCGTATTGTTGCTCCTCCCTCCTTTGACGGCACAACCATGAGCTTTGTGGTGGAGCATCGATAACGGAAGGTAAGCAACCACTGCATGGCTGTGAGTATGTGTGTGTGTGCACAGTAAAAAAATGAAATAATTATGAATGTCTTTGCAACAAAATATCAAGTAACTGTAGCATTTATTTAAAATAAATATTGTTTATTTTAAAAGCAAAACATTTAACCAAAAAGTCTAAAATTATGAAATAATCAATTTGATGTTGAAAATTAAGACGAAAAGTATCAAAATGTTTAACAAAAATAAGTTTTAAAAGTTTTAAGTTAATGTGATGAACTAAACAATGGGAATTTACTTAATTTACCAAAATCACATTGGGACCATTAAATGTGATTCTAAAATACAGTTTTATATTTAGTTGCACTTAAATTCATACATTTTCAAGTGTGGTGTAAGTCTTTTTGAATACAGTGGATTTGTAATAAATCCCAACCAATACCAGTGCAATTGTTTAACTCCTTACAGTTACTTAATAGAAATATGGAGGCGGAAAAAAAACCTCTGCAAAAGTCTTAGGCACGTTAGATTAGCCAGTTACTTATATCTTTTGCTGTAGTGTGTCAGCAGTTTACATTACATTTGCCATTAATTGTAATAATCCAGTGGGATTTTTGTATGCACAAGGAGTCTGACAACAGCCAGTATACTCCACACAGAGGTCTGATCTCACCATTATTGGGTTTGTCTGGGATTACATGAAGAAACAGAGACAGACTAAATTCAGAAGAACTGCGGCAACGTCTCCAAGACGCTTGAAGAAACCGACCTGCAAAGCTGTGAAAAATTTATCAATTAACTTATATTAACTAAATTAAATCAACATTTGGTGTGACCTCCCTTTGCGTTTAAAACAGCTTTTGTCTTCGGTACACTTGCACATCGTTTTTCAGGTAGATTTGCATCTTTAAGTGTCTTGGAGACGTTGTCACGGTTCTTCTGGATTTAGTCTGTCTCATTTTTTTTTCCTGTTTGTTCATGTAATCCCAGACAGACTCGATGATGGTGAGGTCAGCGGTCATATTCACAAAGCATTTGATCTTATATTCAAGAGTTCTCCTAAATAGCAGTAAAACCTTTTCACAAAGCTGCTGAGAGCAACTTTTACTTAGGAAAAGAGAGAAGTCTCAAGCTAAGAGTAAGGGCGGGCTGGACCTCGTTGCTATGGATGATGTCATTATGCTGACTAACTGTAAGACACAGCGATTGGCTGATGGGGGAGGAGTCTCTGTCAGTGATAGAAATATTGTATCATGTTGCAATATTTGAATAAAGATTTTAAAATATAAATGTTGCCATATTCAAATAAAGATTTTCAAAAAGTAGGAAAAGTGACACTAATTAAACAAGTATGTAATGCTTATTGTCAGCATCTCTTGAGAGATTGCAGAATTCAAGAGACAAATTATTTTTCATAAACAAAGTTTGGGAGGAGCACTTCCTAATCAGCTAGAGAGGAGGCATATACAATATACACAGACAACTCGCCTAGTTACCTCGACAGTTTTCTGCATTCCTCCGCCACCCGACTCCTCACTCTCAGCTCAGCCGGGGCATATGGGGGAGTACTCTGGGTTTGGGCTAAATTCCAAGCTTGGAGCCCTCGATCCCCTCGGACAGCACGGCAAGTAGGCCTATTTTACTCTTTTACTCGCAATAATTTCTAAGTGTGAAACATGAAACTCATGAAACAACTGCCACAGGTAATCTGACATTATTCATTCATTTATTTATTTATTAAATAAATAAATAAATAAAATTTTATATAAAAAATCATATCATTATTTTTATTATGATAGGACAGTGAGACAGTGAGTATTCATTTATTTATTTATTTATTAAATAAATAAATAAATAAAATTTTATATAAAAAATCATATCATTATTTTTATTATGATAGGACAGTGAGTAGACAAGAAGCGAAGTGGAAGAGAGAAAGGGAAGAAAGGTCCGTAACAGCCATTATGAATGTCTGTGATTTGGTCTTAGTGACTTAGGAGTCTTCTTGTGCATAAATATCTCACTAGATTATACATTTTTTGGCAAAAGGAATGTTTGGAAATGTAAACTGATATTTCCTATTGACATACTACAGCAAAATATATAAATAACTGGCTTAAAACCTTTCTTATTTGATCTTTTCTAATAAATACTACCGTGCCTAAGACATTTGCACTTTATACACACAAAAAAAATGTAGCAAAAAGTGCACAATTATTTATTATTCTTTTAATGGTCTTAACCATTTGAATCACAAAAAGTCAGAGTTACGAATACTGTAGATAAAGTAACTTAGCATGAAATAGCCTCCCCCTTTGTTTTCTTTACAGACAGCTTTTTACAGGAAGAGGAGTCAGTGTTGATGGCTTCAAACATGAGCTTGTTCTCAAGCCACTTCTTGTCTTTGGAGTTTGGGCAGGAGCATCGTCTTATTAAAATTAATATCTGATCATCATTAGATAACAACTTTTCATTAGTGGGAAGCAAGCCATTCTGCAATATTCTCCTGTACTCCAAAGTGTTAAATGACTTTTCTCAGTAAAGTAGTCACCGATACCAGCTGCTCATAAGTCTCCCCGCACAATGACACCTCTTCCTCCATGCTTCACTGTGGTAGAGATGCATTTATTATTATATTTCTCACCAGATTTTTGAAGACACCACTCTGGCGCATCACCATGGAACTTATGTTTCATTGTGATTCATCACTCCACGCAACTCTGCTGATTGAGCCAATCTGAATCAAACTTCCCATATTCTGCCGAAAAATTTTTTCTGAGTAGTGCATATTAAGTAGTGCACATTTTTTTAATGTAGCAAATTTCCTAACCATTAAGACAATTAAAAGCTTAGTGTTTAGCCATTTTGGGCGTGACCCATCTTGTCGTGTGTGTGTGTGTGTGTGTGTGTGTTTGTGCGCGTGCATACAGTATGTATAGTAGGCCTATATGGACAGCAATATTGTGTGAAAAAGTGAATTTGTTCACTGTGGTTTTTATGTTTTTAATGGTTTCAGTATGTCTGCGAGATTTATTGACATTTGACATCAGCCCAATATTTGAAGCCCAAAAAAGTGCATCCATCCATTAAAAAATCCACATGGCTCCGATGGAAATAATTTGAATTCGGAAGGCGGTCTGGTGGACGCTAGATATTTTATTTTAAATATGGATATTTTCCTTACACAAACGCATCAGTTCGCTTCAGAAGACCTTTATTAACCTCCCGGAGCTGTGTGGATTACTTTTATAATGGATGGATGCACTTTTTTGGTCTTCAAATTTTGCTTCCATTTACTGCCATTATAAAGCTTGGAATAAGAGCCAGGACATTTTTAATATAACTCTGATTGTATTCGTCTGAAAGAAGAATGTCATAAACACCTAGGATGGCTTGAGGGGATCATTAAAAGTCCCTGTAAAGTCAAAATTAAACATGTGTTCTGAGTTTCTCACACCACAGATAAATGTGTTATTAACCAACTAGCCAAATTTGAATCTTAAAAAAATCCGCTAAGTACATAAAATATCTTATCGAAATCTTGAAAAAATAAGCAGCATTCTCTGCTCTCAAACGCTGGGGGCGTGTCCGTTGATCGGGGCAAAAACCACACCCACTCGCGGGAAAGCGGGCGTAAACACACAAGACAACACTCATGTACAGCTCACGAGTCACGACGGCACCAGATGTTGGCGGGACGGGAGGATGAAGGTCGGGGCGGGAGATAGTCGGTTCGGCCCCATTCTGCAGCGGATTATCAGTGAATCCCAGTTGTTGCCGATGAAAGTTTGTAAAACTATCCGGTGTAAAGACACCGCACCGCAGAGGCAGGTGTTGGTGATCGTCAGCACTCCATCAAGGTAGCTGTTCACAAAATTAATCCACCTCTTCTTGAGATCGCCTTTTTTTTGTAGGTTGTTTTGTAAGTTGTAGGCTGTAGTAACTAACGGTACTGACAGTAACTCGTGGGTGAACTGATGCGAAATTGCGCCTGTACTCTAGTTATGGGGGAGGGGCCACATGCTAAGCGGCTCCAGTGCGTCATCGAGCCACCGTTTTAACCCCGCCCAAAAAATCCGGAACACAGCAATGGTGAAAAACTTCTTAATGGTCTAACTTCTGAAATCTGTACTACATAGTTCACAGTCTTTGTAATGTGTTTCAACAATACATTTCTAACATTTCTAATGTGTTTAGAAACAAATCTCAGAATTGCCTTTACAGGGACTTTACATTTTTGGGTGAACTATCCTTTTGAGCCAGTTGCATGACTTTTACATAAGCTTGATTTATGTCTCATTCTGTGAAAAAGTTTTTACAAAGATTTAGCAAATGTGTTAGTGTTGACGTCATTCTTTTGAACTGTTACTCTTCATGAAGTTTTTCTTATGATGCGCTCCGACAAAATCATAGAAATACCAAACACTGGCAACTATTGCTGGCACTTGACAGTATGCATGTGTGAGTGTGAGCTGGAGCGTGTGTAGCTGCATGTCTGTGTGTGTGGAAAGGTCAGTAGGCGAGTAAAGTATTTGTTGTGCTGAGGCAGTAGGGTGACAGCTGCTGGAGCCGATCAGAGGACCAAGTAGCTGCAGCAGGGTCAAACCTTTTTATAGAGAGAGACAGAGTGAGAGGACCTTCGTATGTGAACTTTAGAGATTCTACAGTTTGCTGCATTACTGGCTGCAACGATGAATGAAATAGCCAGGCCTACGTTCATTGACTGCATTTTGGACATCTAGTATGCTCATTCAGAATCACCTTCTTTTGTTTTGTGGCATTCTGTTTGCATTGTGCTGCATGATGTACAGTAGTATATAAAATGTGATGATAGCATTTCATCTATGGGTGATTCTTCAATTTGAACACCTTTGTGTCTGAAGGGTTGCTTAAAAAAAAACAGCTTTAACAGTCATTTTAATTCATGGTAAAGCTGCCTACGCAGTATCTTTTTTATAACACATTTTTTATATCTCGTTTGGTACATTTGTACAATCTCACCTTGTCCATAAGGTCATGCTGGGCAAAAATCTGTTTTGAGCTCCCTTGCCTGGTGCTGCAAACCTGAATCTAACTTTTTTGACATTTCTATAAAATAAAAAATCAAGTTAAATAAAAAAATATATTTTTTAATTGTATGTCTTTGCAAATTTAGCTATTATTTTGTCAAATTATGCCCCCTCCCAAAAGGGGGAAATACAGTCAAACCAAAATGTATTCAGACACTTTCAACATTTTCTCACATTATCACAGTTCGCTATAGTTTAGAAAATGGTAATAAAATATGACAAGAACTCAGAGTTAAACTGTCAGAACAAATGAATCTTGATAATGTCAGATAACTTTGATAGAAAGGTATGTAATGGATTACAATCAACCTGTCAGCTGTTAAATTTAAGTACACAATTAGATCATCCCAATTTAGGTCAACCAATTACCAAGCAATGCTTAATGTTGTTCAGTCTGTGGTGTGAAAGGTCGCATTAGCAATTAAAGAGAAAACACTTGAGCAAAACATGGTCAGGTCAAAGTGTCTGAATCATTTTTGGTCTCAAATTTTTGTCAATTTTACTGGTAGTCCTGGTCCACTGTATGGAGAATTTTTGGATATAATATGTCACAGTTTACTTTATTTTGCTTTCCTCACTTACATAAATGAACTATAGTGTCCTGCACCCACTAAATATATATATATTTATATATATATATATATATATATATATATATATATATATATATATATATATATATATATATATATATATATATATATATATATATATATATATATATATATATATATAATATATCTGGTGTCTGTATAATTTTTTGTTTGACTGTATTATTTAACTCTAGGATACAGAAAACAATTCTAGCTCATAAATTAGCCTATAAAAAAGTATAGCTGCTATTAAATACAATAGAAAATTTGATATTTACATTTTGTTGGTTCAGGAAAAAAGATTTATTTCCTAAATGTATGATTAAGAATGTATGTCCACTGTTGGACATAAATGAAATGTGATATTTTATCTTATAAAAGTCCACTGGACCGAAAGTGTGCACAGTTAAAGAAACACCCAAATATGTGTAAACTATTAGATTCTTATAATAATTTGTTGATATTTATTGTTTCTTTGATTAGTCTATTCTCTTTTCTTTTCCTTCTCAGGGATGGTCTTTGTCTGTCTTTCGGAGTTTGTCCTCCTCTCACTTCATCAAAAAAAAAAAAAAAATCCTCAGATATGTTTCACAGTTTCCCACGTCTTCATCAATTCCTGGTGTTGCCTCCTGATCTGTGACTTTTGCAACGTTCAAAAGCTAAGGATGAAACATTTTGAAGCAGTTTTACAAACTTGTGTAACATTTGCTGTTTATGTAGTCTGTAGACTTTTTGAGGCAACGGTTTTTACTCATCCAGCCTTCTTGAAGCGCCGCATAATTAAGGGCAGATGTTGCTCTTTCAGCTTTCATTTTATTGTATAAATTGTTTGTATTTTTACATTTTTATGGACTCCTTTTTACCTACTTCTAGGTAGTAGCACGTTCTGATTGAGTAAAGCATGGCATGGCTCGTGTGAAAGAGAGAGAAACAGAGATCGAGAAAGAAGTGTAGAGTGTGCTGTCCGTGTTGTGTGTCAGTGTGTGTGTGTGTGTGTGTGTGTGTGTGAGAGAGAGAGAGACGGAACAGTGTGTCTATTTCCTCTTACTGAAATGAGAATTATGATTATAGCAATGGGGTATCAATGTGTAGTATCAATGTATAATGATAATAATGCTGCCATAATCTGAAAACTGAAAACTTGTACATTTAAGAAATAATTCACTATGGTCTCAATTACCTCAGTTTGCAGTGCAGGCATGTTGCTATCTCATGGTATTTTGCCTCCACAGTATTTACTCGTTTTGCTTTTGTTCTGTTTTACCCTTCTTTTCCATCATCTGTCCTCCCTGTTCATTTACTTTTTGTCTTTTTTGTTACATTGATCATGTATTAAAGGTATATGGATCTGCAGGCCAATCTATGTACCAATTTTAGAAGGAGAGCATTGTTATTTGTGTCAGTGTTAAATATTTTTATTATAAATGTGATATTTAAATTAATTCCATAAAGATGATAACACTTGGTTTCAATTTCATATAATAATCAAAAAGTCCAACATGATCATGAGAGTTGCTTCCACTTAAAAACATATGTATATCTTTATAAAATTATAGAGAAGTATTAGATGCATATATTAAATCAGAACATAACCAAGGTCACTACAACCTGCTTAATAAATGATAATACTTACTTGATATATGAAACTTAGTCATTATGGTTTACTTGGTATTTATTTTGAAGGTTTTTCTGAGTAAACTCAGTATTTGAATGGATCTTCATTTAGTAGAACAGGTACGTACGTCATTGCACTATTAAAATCACTTATACATCTAGTTCCAGTGATGTTAATAGTACATGAGTAACATTAGAGGAATCTATTAGCCCACTCAGCTGCCTTTTGTAAGGGCAGTTAAAAAGATCTTTGGATGCTCTGTTTGAGAGTTGTTGTTGTTATTATAACCTTTATTTAACCAGGAAAAAAAACTCTTGAGATTTAAAATATTTCCTTTTTTTCCTGGTTAAATGGTTGCACTGTAAAAAATAAATAAATAAAAAAATTTTTGTTCATGCAATGTTTAAGTAATTTAAACTGAAATTACATTAAAACGACTTAAAAGAGTTGAACCTCAGTGTAAAAACATGTCAACTTATTGATAATATAATTTTTATAGTGTGGATGGCAATTCATAATTATTATTATTTTTTTGCACTGTATGTGCTCAAAACTAAATTTTAAAGGGAAATACACGAAAGTCATGTGCTTTTAGGCCATTGTATTAAAAAAAGTTTTGTCAGGTAACTTTAAAAATGTGGTACAAATGAACTGGTTGAGAGTTTAAAAAAATGAAATTGATCTTTAGTAACAATTACTTTTTATAAAATAAAATTAAAAAGCAATACTGTAGGCTATAAAAGTATTTTATTCAGTTGAATGTGCATAAATGACGAAGTAGGCTAATTTAATGTGTCCACGCTCATTTCTAGCATTAGTCCTGAGAGAATACTCTTCAGATTTTATGATGGTGGTCATTAACGTTACTCCCTCACATATTTTATGTACTACATCCTGTACCCTTTCTCACACCCTCGTGTAGCGCCGTTGACCTCAAAAGGCCTTAAATCTTCAACAGAAACAGATAGTTGTTGTGGGGCCCGTTTGATTTACACAGCTGGCAGAGGGTCGTTTGACCTGATGCCAGCGTGCTAGGTAAGTTTTCCGTGAGCTCCTGAAACTTCACCCGCCAGAGGCATTAGCTCGAGCTGACAGTTTGTGCGTTTGTTTACGCGGTCGCCATGACAGCAGCGCCAGTGACAGACACGCGCGCTCAGCTGCTGTTCGCCGCGCGATAGGAATGTCCGCGAGAGCGCAGTTGTTGGTTTTCAGTTGCCAGCCGCCCCCAAGCGGAACTCCCAAGTGTTATTCAAAACGTTTGACCTGAAACAGTTGCGTTAATAAGTGAGCTTTCGTAAAACGTGTTTATTCGTCTTCTTGGGCCTGTCTGCATTTAATTATAATTAAAAATCAGATAAAAACAGAATGGGATTTATTGGTTCTTATTTTGGGCCTCTACACTCTTAAAAATAAAGGTGCTTTTGGCCTATTATGATCCCATATAAAGAACCTTTCCATTCCACAAAAAGTTCTTTAAAGTGGAAAATGGTTCTTTATATTTTTTAAAATGTTATTCACAGTAAGAAAAAATGGCTCTTTTAATAACTCTTCACTGAAAGGTTCTTTGTGGAACCAAAATTGGTTCTTCTCTGGCATCACTACAACCCCCCATTTTGGAACCTTTTTCTTTAAAGAGTGTAAATGCTTAAAAATGATACATTTTAATGTTTATTCAGCCAAAATTTACATCTAAATCTTCATATTTAGATGGTTTTGTACAACAACACTCAAGTATCTCATTCAGTGGGATGTAGTCTTATAAAAATTTATTATAAACACATGCAAAAAAAAATGGGAGGTAGCTGGTTATACTTAAAGGGATAGTTCACCCCAAAAAATTACTCCATGATTTACTCACCCTCAAGCCAAGACGGTCTGGCAGAAGCTAGATTTTACTTTATAAAGTTTTAAATAAGGATATTTTTCTTACATTAACCCATCTTTTCGCTTCAGAAGGCCTTTATTAACCCCAGAGCCTGAGTACTTTTATAATGGATGGATGCACTTTTTTGGGCTTCAAATTTCGGGCTGTCATATACTGCCATTATAAAGCTTGGATAGCGAGGACATTTTTTAATATAACTCTGATTGTATTCATCTGAAAGAAGAATGTCATATATACCGGCTTACGGGTTAGTAAATTATAGGATAATTTTATTTTTTGGGTGAACTGTCACTTTAAGCTGAGTACATGTCCCATACTGTAAACTATTTATATTTACTTGGATACTTTTGAAATGTTCTCAGTGCTATTAAAAAGAAGAGATATGTGAATTTTAGGTATCTGTCTACCAGTTCCCAAAGTTTATACGGTATAGTGCAGTATATAGATTTATTCAAACCTTGTTTCTGATATACTGAAAAAATAGCTATCAAGTCAATTAGTCCTCATTTTAGATTAATGAAGCCTCGGTAGATAAATTATTACATACAAAGGATTGACACCGTACACATAACAAATAAGGATATATTCATTATTAAAAGTTACACTTTCAATGATATTTACACCAAAAATAGGACAAAGAAACTCCAAAAAAGACAAAAAACTTTATTCATGGTTGATTATCTTCCCATGTACAAGACTGCCATAAATATTCTCAAGAATGTAAACATCTGGTGTAATCATGGAAACCAGACAGCATGAACTGCCTGTGGAGGGATGAGTGTGTCAGAAAGCCCTCTGATTAAATAAATAACACAGTAGCACCTCAAATACACAGTCCTGTTATAATGCTATAATGTTACAATTTATAAATATTTCACTTTCGCTTTTATGGGCTGAATAATTCTTTCACATGATGAGAGTGCCATTGGTTATCCTGACAATTTTTTTTTTATACATTCCTCTTATTTATAAAAATGGACAAAAAACATTTATTGAATTTGTGCGGATCATTCTTAAATGTATAAAACAAGGCTGGATTTATTGTAAGGACTTTTATCCATCTTAAAAATAAAGGTTCTTTAATGGCATCAATGTTTCAAATAATATCTGAGGAACCTTTTATTTTTGCACAAAAGGTTCTTTATAGTGGAAAACGTTTATTTAGCTCATTAAAGGGATAGTTCACCCTAACATGAAAATGATGTCTTTAATTTCTCACCCTCATGTCATTCCAAACCCTCTCGTTCATCTCCGGAACACAAATGACGATCTTTTTTATTTAATCTGAGAGCTTTCTTTCCCTCCATTGACAGTTACACATCAGCTGAGGTAAACAGAAGCTCAAGCACGTTCGCTTGACTTGTGAGAGCCAGTGAGGTTCCTTCTCGTGTTACGCAGCACGTTTGAGCTTCCGCAAGAACCAATAAGATTTGTTCTCGGGTGCCAAGCATGTTCAGATGAGCTTATGTTCGCTGATCGATGTTTTGTGATCACTTTATGAACTTTTTGAAGCGTCAAAGTGGCTCTCAGATTTCATCAAAAAGATCTTCATTTGTGATCCAAAGAGGAACGAAAGTCTTACGGGTTTAGAACGACATGAGGATGAGTAATGACAGAATGTTCATTTTTGGGTGACCTAACCCTTTAAAAAGCTCTTCACAGTGAGAAATTGTTCTTTTAAGATCTGTAGGGTTCTTTGGGGAACCCCAAATGGTTCTTCTATGGCATCACTGCAAAAAAACACCTTTTGGAACCTTTATTTTTAAGTGTCCACATGCCTGACTGGCGCAAGGTTTAAGCACACACAGTCACTGCAAAACATGCTTGTACAGAGTGGTTGTCTGTCTGTGTGAAAACCTTTTACATTTGCAAAGCATCCAGTGCGGTCCCATCTGGTCTACCAGGCCTGCTCAAAGACTTTCTTGCACATGTTAGAGTTCTCCTGGTGAAGAGGAAATTCAGTGCCAGACACCAGCTGATCTCTGCTCCTCTTTGAGGAGAATGTCTGTCCTGAGGGCAGCTTCTCCTGCTTGGACACCGTCTCTCTATGGAGGAAGCAAAACAGGTTAGTTGTGTTCATTTAACACATTTTTAAATGTTATATGACTAGAATCTGATTGATAGATACCTGAAGGGGAAAGTGGTTTTCTCCATCTGCATGCAGACGAGGAAGGGGTACTCGGAGAACTGCACAGTGGTGATGAAGTCCAGAGTGGCTTCCGTCTCAAAGCCTACTTCCACTCCAGCACTTGCAAAATCCATATCCACTGTCACGTTGCCCATGACGACTAGAGCTCCCCTACACACAATGTCAAGGATGAGATTAGCAAGAACAATAAAAACTCTAAAGGCCTGTCTAAAAGTCGAATGGCCTGTTCACACCAAGAATGATAACTATTAGCGTCCACACCAACAAATGATAACGCTCTGTTTATGATAAGCGTGTGCTGCAGTTTGATGGCCGTCAATGTTTTTAATATTTTTTTATCATTCTGAAAATGCCGTTATTGTTATAGTTATGGTGTGGACTCATTCAACTCTGTCATTCTTTTATATTTAAAATGGTTTTAGAACTATATCGCTACCAGTATAGTTAACATCCTTAACATCCTTATGTGACTGAGCCTTAAGAAACCACACAGGAAAAATTATTCTTACAATGCTAAAGAAATATGTAAATCTTTCAGGGACAGTAATGTGTCTGTGCAGATTCTCTAGTTTTTTTATGGCTTATTTTTATAACAATATTATGAGTTGCTTAGATTAAGAATAAATTAGATTCAGTGTCGTTTTTTGAACTTTTAAAATAAATAATTTTCATTGATTGAAATAAAGCAGAAATAAAATAAAATAAAATATTAGATAAAAAACTTAAACAAAAATAATAAACTTTGCTATCGAAATCTCAGCTAACGAAAATCAAATCAAATGTTTAGGTTGACATACTAAAATTACTAAAACTAAAATCAAATGTAACCAAATATAAATTAAAATAAATAGAAATATGAATAAAATGACAAAAGCTCAAAACAAAGTGATTAAATCGTAAACCAAAATTTTAATGAAAACTAAAAATAAATAAAAGCTAATTCAAAATATGAATAAATGTATTTAATAATAGTATAAATAGTATTTAAATAAATAAATACTATTTAAATAATACTAAAAGAACACTGGCAATTATTGCAGTTACAGTAGGCCTATAATTACAAAAAACACATTTTTTTACCATGTAAAGGGCTGAATTGAGTTTCCCTTAGGGTCATACCTTTGGATGTGGACGTGTGAACGTAATTTTAAGCTGGATTTTATGCGAGGATTTTACATGTTTAATGTCTCATTCTTCCTACAGCATGCCACAGCGAACAATTTGCGACAGAGATTTATGGCCTCAGTCTCTTCCTCAGAGTCTCTGCTGAGTCAGTTTTGGTGTTTGGGCTCACATATCACATGAGACTGTCTGGCTCCATGCTTTCAACCTCCACCTTAAATGATCTGTTCAGCATGGCTGCCCGTGATGAGTGGGCTGAGTGGAGGCATGCTAATCTTGTGCGCCGAGAGAGCTGCGGTTTATTTCGTTTCTAAACATAACCCGTGTCTGACTATGTGTGTCTGTGTGTGTAACTATCTTTCTATCGGTTTCCCCGCTTCTGTGTGCCCGCACGCACATGTGTTTACGTATTAGGTTGTCTGTCTGTCATTGAGTCTTTGTCTGTCTACTTGTGTGTGTGCGTGCGCGTGTGTGTTTTCAGAGAAGGTAAAGCTTGCCTCCCTGATCCATACACCTGCCCCTGCCTGTCCTGAGGGCTGGCAGATGTAGAAAAGCAGATGCCACCCAGAAATACCCATCATGAAACAAAGAACAGCAAACCCACAGCGCTAAATGTAAGATAGAAAAAGAGACATTTCCTCATACAGTAAGAACTTGAGTATTTGTCTTAAACAACATGGAATCAGTTCAAATGTAAAGATGATGAAATATCTGGAATCTGTCCCTGAGAGGATTTGGTTTCTCACAATCGATATCATAACCTAATTTTACCCTCAACCCCTGATCTTTTACTCCTACCACAGCATCTTTCCATTGCCCTCATTTATCGCCCGTCTCATTTTAGCCAAGTTGCCATTGCTTGCTTCCACAAACTAACAGTAAGCAAGCAGGTGCAGTTGAGGCTAAAGATGTGGATTAGCATCGAATCTCTCTGAAGGATTAATGATGTTATAATAAGATGCACCACAGCATCATATTTACATCATATTCACATTTGGAAAACCTAGTGAAGAAACACATCTGGCAATGGCTTCTAAGTAAGCAAAGTAAGCAGGCCTAGTAGAAAACCAACTTTGCATCCAATAGCAAACTAGGGTGAAACCCCATGTGGGGTCTGTTTTAATTGGCTGCTCGAATCTTTATCTGAATGTAGTTTAAAAAGAAGAAATTCACCTGTTGTTGACGCTTGTTTTGGACTCTCTGTACCATAAGCTGAACTCCATCCCTCCAGAGATGTCGATGGCCAGACCTCCTTGGAACTCAGCACTGGCTCTTAAACCAGACTGAAGAGGAATCACCTATAAAGACAGAAGTATGTACATTTTATTCTATAAAATTTTATTTTATTTCGATTTTAATATATTTTAAAATTGTAATTTATTCCTGTAATGGCTGTATTTTCAGGAGCCATTATTCCAGTGTCTTTCCATAATCATTCTAAAGAAGCATTTCTTATTATTATCAATGTTGAAGACATTTGTGGTGCCTAAAATCTTTGGGAAAATCCTGTTAATTTCTTTTTAGTATTCCTTGATGAATATAAAGTTTAAAAGTATTTATTTGAAATATAATTTTTCCGTAACAATGTAAAAGTCTATACTATTGCATCTTACAAACGCTTGAAGTTTGTAAGATGTAATAGTATATATAATATATATAATATAGTATTTTAAATATTGCCCAGTTTTGGGAAAAGTTAATTTTAAAAGTAAAAAGTATGCATTACAATATTATGTTACTTCCTTAAAAAGTAAATAATTGTGTTACTTAGTTACTTTATTAGAAAAGTAATGTTACATTACTTTTTCTCACCTGGGCTGGGCTTGTTTGCTTTTTTATTTATTTTTTTATTTTTTTATTATTACAAAAATGTTTTATTTTTGGGTAAATGTAAAGACTATTTCACACCAAAATTGTAATATGAAATGCAAATACACGCGTGTAAAGTAGAGGACCCTGCTCAAACAAACCTTTTAGCTGTGCTGCTGTTCTGGATAACAAAAGAATAGGATGCAGGAGAAGAAAGTTTAACACTTACTTTACCAATAAAAATAAAATAAAAACCTAGTCATTTTTGGTTTAACTGAATCATCGAAGGTCAGCAGTAAATTGGTCAATAAAGTGAATTTAAATGCATAAAAATATTAGTCTTTAACATATTTAATAATTGGAGGTTTGCATAGTATTCTGATTTTCCATTTTACTGATTTTATTCATTTTGAGGAATACTACTTTTTTTGTGCAAGTAAGATTAGTAAACGCCTGCTCATTTAGTCAAGAACAAAAACCATCATGTTTACACACAACGTCTCTCCACTTACGATCTCTCTCAACATTGGGACAAGAGAGCTGTCAGTCAATAAATGGGAAAACAAAGTAACTTGCGTTACTTTACTAGTTACATAAAAAAAGTAATGTGATTAGGTATTCCCAACAGTGTGTGTATTTATATATTAGAATATATTATATATATATAATACTGGTTTGGTACTATATAGTTTGGAAACATGACTATTTTTTTTTACGGTTTTTAAAGAAGTCTCTTATGCTCATCAAACCTGCATTTATTTGATCATAAATACAGAAAAACTGTAAAATTCTGAAATATTATTACAATTTAAAATAATGGCTTTCTATTTGAATATACTTTAAAATATAATTTATTTCTGTGATGTAAAGCTGATTTTTCATCAGCCATTACTCCAGTCCTCAGTGTCATATGATCCTTCAGAAATCATAAGCCATGTTTGAAATAAAGTGTTTCAAATCATTCCCATCGTTCACTTTCAGAATGTAGCACGGATCTGTAATCTGGCCCACGAATATCTCACACTGCCCCCAGGCTGTCGGGCAGTGCTAATATTGATATCAGAACATCTGCTGCATGTGTCAGATCTACTATGATGTGTGATGAGTCAAGCGTCTCTTGTGAATGTCATACCTGTGAGTGGTCTGTCAGCAGAATAAGGCCCTTCACCACATTGATCGGATCTCCAGACATAGAGAACATCTTGGACATCAGGTCACTGTAGCCCTTGAAGAAGGTCACTGGGCGGAGCTGAACATCGAACAGCAGAGCAGACATACCAGCAAAAGACTCCAGTTCTTCTTCTCCTTCATCCGGCGTGGCTGCAATTAGAGACTCTAGACCCTGTGCTTCAATTGTCACCTGAAAACAGAATGCAGGCAATGAATATCAGCACACACAATGCATGTTATATGCTGTCCAACACTGTTGTGGTAATGATGACAGTACCTGAAGGCCATGAAGGAGGGCACTGTTGCTCTGACCATAAATGTTCATGTTGCTTCTCCTCAATACGCCTGAGCCAGAGTACAGGATGTCCAAATTGTAGGTGCAAGTGACATCAGCAGTTCCTGTTGAAAGAAAGATATATACTATAGACACTGCTACAAGACACACAAAATATGTTTTTAATGTATATTTCTACAAAAAATGTTGTTCAAGGTTGCTCTATTCTCTGATATACAGTATATACATTACTATTCAAAAGTTTGTGGTCAGTATACGATTTTTACTTTTAAATAAATTAATACTTTTTTACTTTTATTCAGCAAAGATGCATTCAATTGATCAAAAGAGACTGTAAAGACATTAAAGAAATATAAAATACTTATTAAATTGTAATAATATTTAACAATATTTTTACTGCATTTTTTAAACAAATAAATGCAGCCTTTGTGAAAATAAGAGACTTAATATTAAATAATTTTACTGACCCAAAATGTTTAATCAGTAGTGTACATTAATATGTATAGGCCTATATTAATTATTTTATTATATTTTTCCAAATGTTTTTTTTTAACTAAAAATTATCAAAGTGTTAAACAATGTAATGAAATATCGTTTGGATTGAAATAAAAATAATAATTTGCAATACATCCATCACTTTCAGGAAAAAAAATGGTATAAAAGTTAGCACTGGGACGCACTTTCAAAACGCACTCATGTACCATTTAAGTACTTATATGTACACTTTAGGTGTTAATATGTATATTTAAGATACTGATATGCACCATAAATAAAGTACAAAGATGTACTTTTTGAAAGGGTACCACCTCAGTGACAGTTTTTGTATCTCTGTTTCTGAGAGTGATGCAGACTTTGTATCAGTATCAGTATATGAAAAAATCATGTGTAGTGTCATAGATTTAAGTTTTAAGGTTAAGAGAGGGCATTTGAGATGAGCTCACTTACGTGCCATGAAGCCTGAAAAAGCAGATGATGACCCAGACTTTGAGAATCTGTCATAGTTGTGAGAAACCATGTCCTTCATCACTTGTCGTACCAATTCACTGCAAGCCAGACATATGACTTTTATCACACAAATGCAAACGCCAGAGACAATCATTAAGAATGAGATATTAGTTCATTTAGAATTTGAAGAATGTGATTAGTAAACGTGAGACCCACCAGGATGGCATCTCGAAGCGCAGTATGTCCTGGACTTTAGACAGCATGTATTTGTTCATCTCATGCGGCAGGTGTCCGATAGAGAGCAGAAGGTTCTTCACTTCCATATAGGATGGACCACTGCTCATAATCACGTCAGCTGCCGCGGCACGCACATTCTTCTCATAAATACGCTGGTTCTGATGGTATATGCGGTTCACTGTCTTTTTCACCTGTGGAAACAGAGGGTTAAATGTTTTGTAGAGTAGATTTGTGACACTCTAGATAGGCTGATGGAGGATTGATGATGTACCTCTGGTGTGATAAGCTCAGGGTTGTATCTCTGCAGCGCTGTGATGGCAATGGTGCTATACGCTCCCACCTCCGACTCAGCATATTTGGCAAGAAGAGGAATACCCTCCGGTAGAAGAGCGTTCTTCAATGCTAGCAGGTACATCTGAACCTCAGACTCCACCTGAGTGCTGTCAGGCCCTGCCAACAGCAGCTCTTTCACCTTAACCACTGTCTGCACATCAAACACAAGAAAAACACTGAATTACTGAAAGGTTAAGATGCTGATTCAGAAGATGTAGTTCACAATGCAAGCACGGTTAAGGGTATTAAATGTTGCTGAGAGTATATGTGATCCTGAACCACAAAACCAGTCATAAGGGTCTATACATCATATGAAAGCTGAATAAAAAAATATATTTCCATTGATGTTTGGTTAGGATACGACAATATCTGGCCGGGAGGTAACTCTAATTATTGAGAAAATCACCTATAAAGTTGTCCAAATTAAGTCATTAGTAAGGCATATTACTAATAATAATATATTTTTTATATAATTACAGTATCTTCATGGAACATGATCTTTACCTATTGATTTTTGGCATAAAAGAAAAGTGGATTTTTGGCTATTGCCACAAATATACCCGTGTGACTTATGACTTATGGTTTTGTGGTCCAGAGTCACATAATGCTATTTGTAGTATAACCAAATAATTTAATACACTGTATGATGCTAAATACATTAAAATATATATTTTTGTTCACTTATTTGAAACATGTGAACAATTGATAAAATAGCTATATATAAATATGACTCAATCAAATACTCTAATAGAGAAGTGAATATGGATAATATTATGTGGTGTGCAGACTCACCGGTACTTCACATGCTCCTTTCAGACAGAGTTTCCTGAGCAGAGCTCCCATGATGATCACAACTGACTCCTTAATGTCTGAGCTGCCAATCTTTCCTTGAGACACATCCTACAGGGAATCAAGAATAATTCATGAAATAATTCATAGAATAATTTGTGAAAAACCTTTGGCCTCACTATTGGGGAACTGCAAAAATATGATATAATAAAATGTATATATATATATATATATATATATATATATATATATATATATATATAGTTTTGTGTTTATATATACTCTAATAATCTTTGTAAGGGTGGGGTGGCTCTAAATTCACATGTGAGAGTAATAATGCAGGCCTCTTACCAGCAGGGACTGCAGCATGGTCTCTGTAGGGTGGGAGGCAAAACCACATGCGTACAGAAAGCGCTCCTGTAGCACTAAACCTTCCTTCTTGCTGAAGTCCAGGAACTCCAGAATGGCTGAGAGAGAAGATGGAGTCTGAGCGGATGTGACTGCATCCACCAGCTGAGGCCTAGAAAGGAGATACAATGTAAACTGGTAGTCTAAAAAAAGCCAATGACTACAAGAATGGCTGCTATTTTCTGTGTATATAAGCAGCCATTACTCCAGTCTTCAGTGCCAAATGATCCTTCAGAAATCATTCGGGTATCATTAGGAATGGCCATTTACCTAGCTAAATATGTCCTAATAACGTTTTGTCAATGTTCCTATGAAGTTATGAGGTTATTTATTTCTGAACATTCAAAATGTCCAGTAATTAAGGCAACTTTACTCTTAAATGTTCAATGTTCAATCAAACATTCTGGAATAAACAGTAGCTAATATTTAAAAAAACATTAGACGAACATCCAACTAAAAACAATTTTTTACAAAAATCATTCAATAAACAATATATAAATAATATTTTGTGCTAATGTTTTGAAAACGTAATTAAACCAAACTTTTCTTGACATAATTTCTGCAAAAGTGCGCTATTCTTGATGCAATTTGAGGGCAAATGGTGCTCACTGCAGAGCCAAATGATGCCTAACTCCCCCTCTCTGGACGTCATGGGTTGAGCTTGACCTAATCAACCTCGGTGGATCTAATGGGTGGAGGGATAGAGTTATGGGTAGGGTTAGGTCGTGGTCAGACCTTCTAGCTCCACCCATTATGCCAAATTAAATCCAGAAAGAGGGGGCTGGATTTCACGCTCCACCCATAGCTCTGCAGTGAGCAGCCTCTCGACAAATGGGACACCCTACTACAGTCTTGTAGACTTGATGACTGCCATTGTAAGTCCACAAGACCGCAAATGCACATGAAGTGTGCCATTTGGGACAGAGCCTTAGTGTAGTTATAAATTAAAAAGAGGAAGACTCAATGAGAAGTTTGGTCTTACAGTGCAGTCTTGCTGCAGTTGCGCAGTACTGTGAGGATCTCTTTCTTGCTGGCTTTGCGCAGGCTGTGTAAGAGCGTGAGGAAGCTTCGTGGGGCTTCTGCTTTAGAAAGTGAGTCCGGCTCCAGCTGAGACCTCACCACCTTCCATGTGTCCATCAGCTATTGCACAGCAAAACAATACAATGCACAATTAGTACACAAAAACAGATTTCTGTCTATTTCTATACAGAACAACATATGGGAATAGTTTTTTTTTTAATTCAAATTGTCATTATTTACCCAGGCCAAACTCAATTTGACTTTTTTTGCTTCTATTGAACACAAAGATAAAGTTTTTGGGAAAGATCTGCATCAGAATGAAATGATGACAACACCAGATCTATAAGCACAAACACAAACAGATAGTTGCTCACATTGGGGCATCCCTTGCACTTGGCTTTAACTTTCTCCACGATGACTCCAACAGACATGAATTTGTCATCCAGAGACTTCACCACGCCTGCAACATCTTTACCCGCCACTTCTGCTGGCCCTACCTCAATCTTTTTAAG
Source organism: Gobiocypris rarus (assembly GCA_023029165.1). Taxonomy (NCBI): domain Eukaryota; kingdom Metazoa; phylum Chordata; class Actinopteri; order Cypriniformes; family Gobionidae; genus Gobiocypris; species Gobiocypris rarus. Next base: position 6,033,770 of record CM040914.1, on the reverse strand, counting down.
TGTCAATGACTGCCTGAGGAAAACGAGAAGATGCTTTAATTTCATTCATTATGTCGATCATGCGTGATATGTTTTTCTTTGGTACCTGGACAGGACTTTAATTGCAGCTGTATGACGTGCATTGATGGACAAAATGTGTGTTTCTTCAGCATCTGCAGATTTAATGATGCCGTTCTCCAGAGTGATTACTGTTTCAGAAGCAGACTTCCCACTGATGCCCAATACCTAGAAAAGCAGAAGGTGAATGAGAGGAAAGGTGAATAAAAAGTGTCGGGAAGGTGTATAAATGAGGTAAGATGAGTTTTTGTCTTACTGGGCTGTGAGTAGTGAATCCTGTCTCTTGCGTTTTGCAGGTATCCAAGTGTTTTGTACGGATCACCTGATGTTTGGTAGCCTTGTATTCCACCAAACATTTCCCTGAAGCATCAGCCTGCAGATTATGGAGAAAGTATTTTAGCAAAGAAAAACTTACACGCTTCAGTGGAGAATTTTAATGGTCAGACTGTACCTCCATCATCTTCCCGGACTTTAGCTGCATCATTAGCATACTGGCCACACCCCTCTTCAAGTTTTTGATGGTAGCAGGCTCCGCCTTATGGGCATACAGGCTTCTGATCTAAGCAAGAAAAATCACATACACAAACAAAATCACATCACTTTGGGAAATAATAAGTTCAACACTAAAATGGATATGAAACACATTTTTATGACATAATGAAATGTGTTCATTACCTTGCCCATCTTCCACAGCACCATGAAGGGCCTCTGAAGTGCCTCAAGCCTTACTTTACCCAGAATGCTTTCTGCTGAGCTGCCTTGAAAGATGTTGTTTTTGCGGGAGCGCTTTCCAGCACTTTCAACTTGAACATTTGAAATCTGAGAACAAAGAATGTGATATGCACCATCATTACCTGATTTTATTTCAACTAGTTGACATGGCAACATTTCTCATTTTACACTGAAGTAGCCTACTAAAACAACTAAAACTAAAAACAAAAACTTGAACAACTATATAATAATAACTATAATATACACTATAACAAAAACACACAGTAAAATGGCTAAAGCTTTAACCACAAATAAAATGAACTGTCAAAAGTCCGTTTTTAGTTGAAAACGGTGTCGTGTCATGCTTTGCACACCAGGTTCCCTTGTGAAAAATAAGTACACTTTAGCATTCGAACACTAATGCCACCTTCATGTTATATAAAAAAATTCCTACTTTCCGCTTCTGAAGCCACGATTACAAGCTCATCGCATTCAAATTTTGACTTAAGAGGACTTTCATGTCCAATTTTTAACCAGAATAAAATAATACTAGGTTATTTATGATACGGTATATCTGATAGCATGTGAAGGCAGCATTGATTGCAGGTTATTTGCAATTATAAGAAAACGTATTACAGTTTAAATTTATATTAAATGCAATTACTTTAACTTAAGAGTCCTCTGTCATGCTTAGATATAGGACTTAAGTATCATTACATGCAATTTCATAATTGTAATTTCTTTGAAATATGGTTAAAAATTGTCATTTTTATTGAAATTTGTACGTCATCAAAAAATATTTGTAATGATGAGTACAGCAAATGAGTACATTTAAAATTAACTTTAAATGTAAAATTGTATAACAAACTAGTTTAAATTATAATCAAGTACTTTAAAATATTAGTCAGCATGGCAAAATTTTTAATTGACTTTTCAAAAGTGTACAAGACGCATGAAAGTGTACTCTCTTAAGTGTCCTTTTCATTAATATTATATTATATCTGCAACTACACATTTTAAAAATATATATATAGTTTAAGATTTTAAATACACTACAAGTGCACATTCCATACAATTAAGCACACTTCAATTTCAAAAGGGTATACAACAAAAAAGTATCAAGTATTTTTCTCCTTTTTACCTGCACTTGAAGTAGCTGTTCATCCTGGATTTCGGAGTTCCTCCAGACGAGGCTGATGTCCACATCACTGCTAATCCTGAATCCAGCATTCCCCCTAGTGGATCCTGTCGGCCTGTTCAGCCCGACCTCAGCGCTGTATCTGTATCTGTAGAGTTTGTCATTATCCAGCCGAGGTCCAGCACTCGCACCTGAAAAAACACAAGCATGTCATGCTGTGGCACATTCTAAAGCTTCAGCCGACTTTAGGTCAGCGGCATGTAAGACACAGCTGGACTAGAGCAAGGCAGGAATGTGAAAGGAGAGAGGCAGGAAGTGGACTGAACATCTGCTTAAACCCAGTAATGCATGGGGTGGAAACATTATATGAAATACAAATGTAATACATAGGTTTTACTCCACAGGGTTTACATCCACATGCTCATATAATTTGGTCAAGAGAAAGAGAAAGCAACAGGCAAACCAGAGGCACTCCAGAGGAGGTCCTTTCACAGAATTAAAGGTAATGCAGAAGGAAAAGGAATGTAGTCCTATCTGTAATTGGGTGGGTCTCAGATAACAGTGTACTATGAGCTATTAATTCTCAGTTATCTGTAATCCTCATATATTTGGATCATATTCTTTACTTAACCTTTTGTGTGTGTGTGTCTTAAACGTATTGGACTAGAATCATGTATTCAATGTAAAGCTTGTTCAATAAAATAAAAAGATACTTTGTGATGTTAGGGGCAAAAACACTGACCAAATCAAAAAGTGTCAAAATACAGATTGTGATTTAATGTCCTGTTCATACATATTTTGTTTGAATGTGTGATTTTAGGATTGTTGACTGAAATGATTGATAAACAGCAGTCTCTCTAAAATGAGACCATTGTCCTCTCTGCCAGCACAGTTCAGTCCTGTCCTGAAAACACTGACGTGTCACATTCAGATTGCATCACATCTTCTGATACAGAGATTATGCCCTGACTTTACCTCCTAAAACAAATAAATGTTTTTTTTATTTAATTTGTAACTGTATTTTTATATAAACAGAATAAAATACAACACACACACACTGAAAGGTTTTCAGTAATGATACAGATAATGATGAGTCTAGCCTACTCACAATGATTAGATGAATCTGGGCACAGAATGAATGAAAGGTGTGACAAACCACAACTCCGAATTAATATTTCAGAGACCTCAGTGAAATGGCTAAACCCTTAAATCAATGTAATATTAAAGGTCATTTAAATCTTGAATTTAAAAGATGAGAACATTTTCTTGCTGTAAACAACAAGCAAACCTATAGGAACATGCTGTCTGATGTAAATGTATTTTTTATCTTTAGACTTTTAAAAAATCGCTTACCGAGAGATGAGGTACTTAAAAAGGAGGTCACACATAGCAAGAGTCCAGCAAGCCTCAGCATGGTTGGCTCGCTGTGTGGTGCGCGCGTTAGAGGTCTGTGGGCCAGAGAAAGGATGGGTGCCTGATTCCTTCAGCTCTCTCTCTGTGTTTATCTGGACTCGAGGGGCAGACTCCAAACTCCACGCTTCGGTACTAAGTACGAGATAACGGCTAATAATTAACCGTCAGAGCTTACTGAGATTTGGTGAATGAACGCTCCTCGGAGACGAGGTTAGATTTTTATAGTAGAGTCGGTATGATCGTATTCCTCCGGTAGGGCGCATCAATCAGCGCCCATTGAACGCGAATGCGGTGGTGTGAAAGGGCAGTTTCTGTCTCATTCATAATGATCAAACGCTCATGACAGGATTAGGCCGTTCATTTTGTTTTATTGAACCACATTGTAATTATATTATCCTATAGGCCTATTTGAAAGCTTTAAGAGCTTTGAAATCTTGCAAACTTTACAATACATTTATTTAATTTTTATACATGGATGTATTTATTTTCTGTTTTTGCTTTTTTCCCCACTGGCAACTATTTTATTTATTGTAAAATATCTTTTTTTCTTTTATACTGTTTCTTAATACATTATATGGTATTGTTCACACACACACACACACACACACACACACAAAAATATATATATATATACAGTCCCTGACAAAAGTCTTGTCGCTTGTGTATAAATTGACCTGAAGTGCCGCTGAAATATATTTCTTTTACAAGAAATTGCTCATTTTAATCCCAACAGCTTTTGAAATAATGTTTCAGTGCAAAATGAAACTGTCACAAAATATTGTAAAATTCAAAGCTTGGTAAAGCCCATTGAGTCAGTTTTTGCAAAGACATAAGTGTTGTCGCCTTGTCATATGAGCTTCACCTGTGACTAATAATGGATCAATTAGATCTCAGGTGTGTATAAAAAGAACCCCAGTACACTAGACCTTCACATCAACTGCAACTAGACCTCTGCAAACATGGCTAAGATTCACCCTGAGACTAAAGTTTTGATTATCAAGAGGCTGAAGACCAGATCCACTGCTGATGTGGCAGTCACCTTCAATGTGTCTCAGCGTCAAGTACAGAGGATAAAAAAAAAGATTTGAAGAGACTGGAGACGTTTATGACAAACCCAGGTCAGGCAGACCCTGCAAGACAACTGCTCGAGAGGACCGTTTGTTGGCTCGAAAATCCAAGGCCAGCCCATTTTCCACTACAGCAGAGCTCCACAAGATCTGGTCACCTGAAGTCCCTGTGTCAACCAGAACAGTTTGTCGGATTCTGTCTCGAAATGGCCTCCATGGTCGAATCAGTGCCCAGAAGCCAGCACTAAACAAAAGACAATTGAAAAACCGTGTGGCATTTGCCAAAGCCCACAGCCTGCTGAAAGGATGGACGCTGGAAAAGTGGCAGAAGGTTGATTTTTCAGATGAAATATTGCAGGATACCTACTGGAGCCCGCATGGATCCGAGATTCACCCAGAAAACAGTGAAGTTTGGTGGCGGAAAAACCATGGTCTTGGGTTACATGCAGTAGAGAGAGATCTGCAGGGTGGAAGGCAACTTCAATAGTCTAAAATACCAAGAAATCTTAGCTACCTCTTATATTCCCACCCATAAAAGAGGCCAAATTCTGCAGCAGGATGGTGCTCCATCGCATTCTTCCATCTCCACATCAAAGTTCCTCAAGGCGAAGAAGATCAAGATGCTCCAGGATTGGACAGCCCAGTCACCAGACATGAACATCATTGAGCATATGTGGGGTAGGATGAAAGAGGAAGCATGGAAGACAAAACCAAAGAATATTGATGAACTCTGGGAGGCATGCAAGACTGCTTTCTTTGCTATTCCTGATGACTTCATCAATAAACTGTATGAGTCCTTGCCAAACCGCATGGATGCAGTCCTTCAAGCTCATGGAAGTCATACAAGATATTACATTTGGATCTCACAGCACCACTACTTAATTTGCTGACATATTTTTGTATTTGCAGTAAATTTGTTCAATTTCTGTATAGGCAACAAAACTTGACCTTTCTGTCTTGATTAAATGATAAATCTTTTTTCAGTGAAACTAATTTATTTCAGTGCATTGAACATCATTTGGGAGGGTTTTAGCTTTTCATATGAGCTATTTCTAACACCAATTGATGAATTAAAAATCTGGTTAAGCAGGTGTTTCTACAAAATAGATATAAATTTACATAATGTAATGATAAAATTTAAATTTCATATATTTTAGATTCATTGCACACCAACTGAAATATGTCAGGTCTTTTATTGTTTTAATACTGATGATTTTGGCAGCTCATGAAAAACCCAAAATTCTATCTCAAAAATTAGCATGTATATATATATATATATATATATATATATATATATATATATATATATATATATATATATATATATATATATATATATATATACATGCTAATTTTTTGAGATATATATATATATATATATATATATATATATATATATATATATATATATATATATATATATATATATATATATATAGGTGCTGGTCAAATAATTAGAATATCATCAAAAAGTTTATTTAACTAATTCCATTCAAAAAGTGAAACTTTTATATTATATTCATTCATTACACACAGACTGATATATTTCAAATGTTTATTTCTTTTAATTTTGATGATTATAACTGACAACTAAGGCAAATCCCAAATTCAGTATCTTCAGGATTTTTTGAAATCTTGGCCAACTGAAAAGTATGAACATGAAAAGTATGAGCATGTACAGCACTCAATCATTAGTTGGGGCTCCTTTTGCCTGAATTACTGCAGCAATGCGGCGTGGCATGGAGTCGATCAGTCTGTGGCACTGCTCAGGTGTTATGAGAGCGCAGGTTGCTCTGATAGTGGCCTTCAGCTCTTCAGCATTGTTGGGTCTGACATATCGCATCTTCCTCTTCAAAAATACCCCATCGATTTTCGAAACATCACTGACTGTGGAAACTTTACACTGGACCTCAAGCAATGTGGATTGTGTGCCTCTCCTCTCTTCCTCCAGATTCTGGGACCCTGATTTCCAAAGGAAATGCAAAATTTACTTTCATCAGAGAACATAACATTGGACTAATCAGCAGCAGTCCAGTCCTTTTTGTCTTTAGCCCAGGCAAGACGCTTCTGACGCTGTCTGTTGTTCAAGAGTGGCTTGACACAAGGAATGTGACAGCTGAAACCAATGTCTTGCATATGTCTGTGCGTAGTGGTTCTTAAAGCACTGACTCCAGCTGCAGTCCACTCTTTGTGAATCTCCCCCATATTTTTTAATGGGTTTTATTTCACAATCTTCTCCAGGGTGCGGGTATCCCTATTGCTTGTACACTTTTTTTCTACCACATCTTTTCCTTCCCTTTGCCTCTCCATTATTGTGCTTGGACACAGAGCACAGAGCTGTTACTTTGGTATTATCATAATATCCTAAGTTAAAACGACTTTAAACCACACTGAAACGTATTTATGTTGGTTTCAGACATTTTGGAAAAAATTATAAATCTACAAAGATTTATTTTATTTTTTAACTGCATATATTTCTTAAACTCTTACTTTTGATCAATTTCATTCTTCCTTCCAGAATAAAACTGAATTTCTATTTTAAAAAATACAATACTGAAAGATAGATAGATAGATCAGATGTGATCAGTAATTAAGATCATTTTAATTTTATTCAGTAACAGAGTAAAGACATTTAATGTTCTAAAAGACGTTAAGATATAAGAACTTAAGAAATAAGAGATTATATGAGATATGTGTTTAGCCAACCAATAAGAAATTGGATAAAGGATCCATTACGTGGATGATGTGGTTGATGATCTTTGATGCATGGTATGATTGTAACCATGTGTAACCATTTAATACACAGTGATATGCACCTGTCAGAGAGTCATTTTCATTTTACTGCAGTACCTTTAACCTAGATTGCAGCTATATTATCTGATGATCTCAGCAAAACTGTCACATATCATTTTATGTCATATTATACAGTACAAGAGGAGTTCCTTATGCAGTAATATGCAATTTACAGCTGAAGAATGATAAAAGTCTCGTGCTCATCAGGACAAACACTGAAACTGCTGCAGGACAGACAGAAAGAGCTTTTGATTGAATCAGCTGTGATTACAAACCACTGTCAGGAAGTGATCCGATTAGCATGAGTAACAGCTCCTCACCTGTATTCTGGAGTAGGTTAACCTAATAATTACTATGTTTCACACTTACATTCTGTTAACTTTAATTTGTTTCCATGTGAATTTGTTAAATAATTTTTTTTATTGAATGTATCTGAATTTAGCACTATATATATATATATTATATATATATATATATATATATATATATATATATATATATATATATATATATATATATATATATATATATATATATATATATATATATATATATATATATATATATATATATATAGTTTAATAGTACTAATAGTATAATAGTACTATATGAAATATATAATAGTAGTATAAAAAAACAAAAAAAACATCAATAGTTGTAGTACTTCATATAATTTGCAATAGCATTGTACTTCATCACCACCTTTTGGCCCTGGTTGTGAATCACAGTACTGAAGCTCATTCAAACACAGTTGATCTTAGGTAGGCCTACAGCTTTTCTCATTTAATAGTAGTAATATTATTATAGTATCTGTGTTTTCTGTCACTATAATTACAACAATGGAAAGGCCTTGAGGAAACATTTGGTGTCAGTTTAGTTTCCATTGATGTTTCTTTGAATGCAGCTGTATTGCCATTTCTTTTTTTTTGTCTGTTGGTTCTGATTTCTACTGCTGAACCACAGCTTCAAGCCAGCAGAGCAAAGTTTTACCACACCTATTGTAAACATAGCTAATACTTGTAATCATTAACCTCCTAATGATCATTTTGATAACCTTTAGGTAACCTCTGAAGAACATAACTGAATGAGTGTTCCTTCTAATTGTCCATTTCAAACCTTGACCTTTAAATTATATTGTTAGACTAGGCTACATGATGAGGTCAATAAGTGCACTATAAACTCACCCCTAGTCTCAGGTCAAACCAGCACTGCAATCTCTGAACTGTGTTCAGCATGTAATACTGTGGTTTGTATGATATACACAATTGTGTATAATACAAAGTAAATTCCATAATTCTACCTGCACTCACATTTTTCAACCTGTAGATGGAGACCATCTTCTTTTAAACATAGACTACGGTCTAAAAAAACTCAATATAAACTTGAATCGCTATTACCACTCAACCTGTACTTTAATAAATGAGAATGTTTTATTAAAAGTAATTACAATAATATAAAATAATGGAAAAGTAAATGCAATGCTGTATGTGTGTGTGGGTACGTATGTATGTATATGTATGTATGTATATATACTAACTGGGCAGATTGTGAAATACTCAGACCAGCCCGTCTGGCACCAACAACCATGCCACGCTCAAAATTGCTTAAATCATCTTTCTTTCCCATTCTGACATAGAGTTTGGAGTTCAGGAGATTGTCTTGACCAGGACCACACCCCTAAATGCATTGAAGCAACTGCCATGTGATTGGTTGATTAGATAATTGTATTAATGGGAAATTAAACAGGTTTTCCTAATAATCCTTAGGTGAGTGTATATATATATATATATATATATATATATATATATATATATATATATATATATATATATATATACACACACACACACACACACACACACACACTCACACACACACACACACACACACACACACACACACACACACACACACACACACACACACACACACACACACACACACACACACACACACACACACACACACACACACACACACACACACACACACACACACACACACACACACACACACACACACATGCTGTGTTTCCATGTTTTATGGGGACATTTCATAGGCTTAATGCATTTTATACTGTACAAACCGTATTTTCTATCCCCCTACACTGCCCCTGCCCCTAAACCTACTCATCACAGGAGACATGCTGCATTTTTACATTTTCAAAAAACATCACAGTGTGATTTATAAGATGTTTTCCTCATGGGGACCAAAAAATGTCCCCACAAGGACAAGGATTTTGGATATTGACATCTTTGGGGGACATTTTGTCCCCATACCGTAGGGATTACCAGTCCACACACACACACACACACACACACACACACACACACACACACACACACACACACACACACACACACACACACACACACACACACACACACACACACACACACACACACACACACACACACACACACACACACACACACTCACACACACACACGTCTAGTTCACTATCTTTGTGGGGACTCTCCATAGACATATTTATACTATACAAACTGTATATTCTATCCCCCTGCACTAACCCTATCCCTAAACCTATCGATCACACTAAACGTTCTGCATTTTAAACATTTCAAAAAACAAACAAAAAAACCCAGCTCATTCTGCATGATTTAAAAACTTGCTTCCTCATGGGGATCTCAATTTAGGTTCAGTTTGAACTTCACCCGGGGGTATTCAAGAAAGCACGTTATGCAACATACCTATGTTTACTCAATAGCTCAAACATACATAGATCTAAATTGAACATACATTTTAATGCAAAATCTCAGGAAAACAGAAGAATGTCAGAAAACTCACTCAACGGTTACCGGACAAAGAATGAATGAACAGGGAGAAACATAAATAGCAAACAGAAACAAGATAATTAACTAAACACAGCTAAACAGAGGGTAACCTAGGAAACAGACAAGTGGCGGGATACTAAGACAAAGGAACACATGACAGAATCAAAACACAACTGAAAGCTAAACTACATGTAACAAACACACACATGTCTGGTTCTTTGTGGGGACTCTCCATTGACATAATGTTTTTTATACTGTATAAACTTTATATTCTATCCCCTTACACTAACCCTCTCCCTACACCTACCCATCACACTAAACATGCATTTTTACATTTTCCAGAAAACCCCATTATGCAAAAAGCTTGTTTCCTCATGGGGATCTCAATTTAGGCTCTCACTGTGACACAAGTCCCCATGAGTCATTGTGCTTTCAAGCGGAAGTCCCCACCAGGAGAGAAAAACATGAACACACACACACACACACACACGGACACTTTATTAGGTACACCTTAATAGTACTAGGTTGGACCGCCTTCAGAACTGCCTTAATTCTTTGTGGCATAGATTCAACAAGGTGCTGGAAACATTCCTTACAGATTTTGGTCATACTAACAGAATAATGCAGTTGCTGAAGATTTGTGGACTCAACATTCATGATGCGAAGCTGGATAAGGTCAGTAACAAGACTCAGATCGGCATATACGCTTAATTGGTACTAAGGGGCCCAAAGAAAATATCAGACTCATCAGTCCAAGCAATGTTTTTCCAATCTTCTATTGTCCAATTTCGGTGAGCCAGTGTGAATTGTATCAGTTTCCTGTTTTTGGCTGACAGGAGTTGCAGCCGGTGTGATCTTCGGCTGCTGTAGCCCAACTGGTTCAGCATGTTGGGCGTTCAGAGATGTTCTGCAGACATCGGGTGTAACGATTGGTTTTTTGAGTTACTGTTGCCTTTCTATAAGCCTGAACCAGTCTGGCCATTCTCTTCTGACCTCTGGCATCAACAAGGCATTTTACCCACAGAACTGTGGCTCACTGGATATTTTTTCTGAATTACCAAGACCAGCTTGTCTGGCACCAACCAACATGCCACGTTCAAAGTAATTTACAGTGAATCACCTTTCTTCCCCATTCTTATGCTCAGTTTGGGGTATTCCAGAAAGCAGGTTATGCAACATACCTGGGTAAATTTACAAAAACAGCCATAGCAACTTACAGTACTTTCTTAACATAACCTGCTCAGGAGCAGGTCCTTTTCCAAGTTAGTTTGCTTCAGAGGTATTCAACGAATTATAAATGTGACAAATTATTATAGTAATATATTATAACAACATAACAGCAATTTTTACTCCAATCTATTTTATTTAATTCTCTTCTCACATATCGTAGATGTGCATTCAAAAGGTTTTTGAACGAAAATGGGACATTTTCTATATAATGTATTTCTATAATAAAATGCATATGAGATACATCTCACAACAACAAATGGAGTGAAGGTAAAATGTCAAAACAAAAAATAGCCTAAATTTATACAGACATATTATCTTTGAGTCAATTTAGGTAAATTAATCTTTTTTTAATTTATATATTTAGTTATGGAACTTGTAGGCCATACCTCGAGAGTTCAGGGGTAAGTTAACTGTGGTGAGCAGCGAGGCTGAGGGACCGTGAGAGCGGGACGAGGCTGGTCGTTAAGCAAGTCCCAGACTAAAATGCATGTTTGAGCTGTTTTAACTGAAACCAACTTGCACTGACATAATTTAAAATATGTCAGTGCCATTGTTTTGTCTCAAGATGCACAATGTTGTTTTCTAAGGCATATTTATAAAATCTAATTAAATTTCCTTATTGAACTAAGGCCTAAACCTGGCTTAATCTAAGCCCAGTCTGTGAAACCAGGCCATAATATATCACGTGACTCATTACAAGTATTGAGGAAATGATGTCAAAAAGTAAGTTAATAAACAAAAATGACAGATAAAAAGGGATGACAGGGAAGTTTATAAATAAATCTTCCCTGGACAATGTTCTAATGAAAGTTGACTGTTCAAACTGTACTATTTATATAGTTTTTACCATCAATAATAAAACTAATCACAAATAAAATGAGGTCATAGATGAATCCACATGACACTGTTTACACTACAAGAAGTTCTCTAAAATTCAGTTTATCTAGCAGAGACGATTTTCCTCCATTAACTCTTATCTCGACTAGTGTGTTTTGAAAAGATGGGAATGTGCGTGTGTGTTCAAGTGTTGGAATTCCCACACTCCATTGCCATCATATAAAGTCATGTGAGTACTGTAGGGCTCAATCTGTGTCAATATGTCTATAGGAGTGCTTCTGTTCGGCTTGATTCTGCTGCTCACTTCAGGTACAGTTAACATATAAAGCCACTACTTATGATGAGTGTATTAAATAGTAAAATAGTAAATGTCAATACATTGTTGTTCTGCAGTCCGTACAAATTATATAATTTAACCTTTAATTTAACCTCTTCAAAATCAAATTGTCTCAGGGGCGGAAGGATCATCTGGCTCAACCCGAAAGGTATGAAGGATTTTTTAATGTATCTTTTATTAGTTAAAACTATTGTAATGCAGTGGTTTAATTAGTCTGCCACATGCGTGAATGTGTGTGTTTTGTAGCCCGTGTGCGCTGAGCTGGCCGAGATCCTGGCGTGTCCTATGAACCTCGCACCTGTGTGTGGCAGTGATGGAAACACCTACGCCAACGAGTGCTTGCTGTGTGTGGAAAGACTGTAGGTCACAGACAGACATACACACAAACAATTAGAGTAGAATACATACATATATATATATGTATATTATATATATATATATATATATATATATATATATATATATATATATATATATATATATATATATATATATATATATATATATATAGTATATATATATATATATATATATATATATATATATATATATATATGTATATGTATATGTATATTATATATATATATATATATATATATATATATATATATATATATATATATATATATATATATATATATATATATATATATATATATATTTATATATATATATATATAAATGATCGCATTTTTGTGTCCTTTTTTAGGAGAACCAAATCAGAAATTTTAATCACAAGAGATGGAGGCTGTTGAACTTCTGCAGAGCACACGTAATCATGAAGATTTGTGGTTTAAATAAAGCATCTGAAATGGAACATCTGTATTTCTTTATTTCGTAATTTTTTCTTCAACCCTGCATGTCACAAAAGTCTCTCGTGGCTTAGACGTTATGTTTTGGTATCATCAGAGTTCAGATATACTATTATAGTTGAGTTAATGTTTTTTATCTTAGATTTTATCTTAATTTTTATACATTAATTTTAGTAATTTACTAAATAAATTAAACACAAATGAGAAATGTTTACCTTGGCAACTAGCTGAAATACAATAAAAAACATATATAAATATATATATATATTAAAATATTTTATTTTTAGTTAAATGGGGGCTCTAATGCTATTTCATGCATTCTGACTCATTTACACTGAGTTGAATTCTCATGCTAAATACGGGTTGGATTATTTCTGTGCCATTCAGTCGGCATGTTGTCATAGTTGGGGCGTGGTCTGGCGTGGAGGGTGGAGACGGCGGGGGCGGGGGACACCGCGACCATCGTGTGTATTTGAATGACAAAAATGTGGTATTGCGAGTCATTGACGCCTGCCGACCCGCAAATGGTACATTGCAAAATTAACTACATTATGATAGTTATCCCTTATTCACAGACTGCCGTTTGTATTGAGTGTAGACCTCTAACTACTCGGCTTGCGTCATTACGTAGCGATTGGCCTATCAAACGAGCCTTCAGCTGATAACGCCAACGTGAACGAGGCATCCATCCCTTATGAAAAACAACTATAGAATCTTGTAGTATTTTGGGACATACTATAGAAGTACTATAGTGTGTTCAATTTATTCATATAATTCAAAATACTGCAATATGTTCCTATTCTTTAAAGGTCCCGTTCTTCGCGTGTTTTCAAAGCTTTGATTATGTTTACAGTGTGCAATATAACATGTGTTCATATTTCGCGTGTAAAAAAAACAGTATTTTTCACACAATTTACTTATCTGTATACCGCTGTTTTCTCTGTCCTAAAAACGGCCTGATGATTTCCTTATTCTATGAAGTCCCTTCTTCAGAAATACGTGACGAGTTCTTATTGGGCCAGCGGTTCCCGTGTTGTGATTCGACAGCAGCTTAGCGCACATTGCCCAGAAAGGTCCCTCCTCTTACCATAACGGGGAGATACGTGCACTCAATGTTATTGCAAAAATGTCTATTGCCTTATCAATTTGAGCCGGAATCAGACCCGAAGAATATCGAAGAGGATCGATTACAATCTGCACAGGAAAGACTTTTGCAGGATGTTCCACAATGGTAAGCTGTCTATTCAGTAGTTGTCATGCTTTTATATTATACGAGGCTGCAGCTGAACGAGCATGTGGTTAAACAGTAAACAACAGATATTATAAACAAATAATTTAAACTGATCATTACAAACACCAACAATCGATGGTGTCTGAATTCACTTTTTTAAAAAGTTTTTCGGATTAGTTTCAATTATTATTTAACGTTAGTTAACAAAGCTAAACAGCGTTGCACTTTGTAATGAGTTACATAAACTGTTAAACGGACCAACTTAAATAATAAAATACACTTACAATAAAATACACTTGTGGTCCATAAGCAACGCCTTCTCCAGACAAAGAGGGAACTGCGTCATCTTTTAAGAATAATCTTTCTGCGAATCCGGCATTAAACTGATTGAGATTGAGGAAGCAGTCCTCAGCAAAATGTGCTGCTCATAGTTTTAAATTGTGATTATAATTTTCCGGAACCGAGTTAAACATAAATTGTAACCATTGATCTCTACGTACAGCGTCCATGGGAAGGCCAAACAACGGTGATTTGACTCCAGGATGAAAATAACAGCGTCTCGATGACATGGCGACAAACACACTCTTCAAAAACAACACTCTTCTCGATGTGGGAGAGCAACAAGACCACGCCCCTTAGTTTGCGTGTTCTTGTGGGCGGAGGGTTAGTCAACAGACTGTTGTAGTGATGTCATTAAAGCAGGAAGTGCACGGGTGTAGTCCAAACCGGCCGTTCGCTGTAGGCTTTGAAAGGGAACTTCTGTTGAATAAAATATCTCGCTTGGCATTGAACTTTGAGCTTTATAATTTTACAGGTATTATTTATGCTCTAACAGCAACATTACACACTAACTAAAGTTTGAAAGATGGAATCGCGAAGAACGGGACCTTTAAATGTTAACTCCGACCTAACTGTGACCATAAACCTTTTTCATATTTTTATTATTAGAATTTTTTATTATGTTTCTTGTTGCATTGTATTTGTATATGTGCACAGCACTGGAAGCTTCAGCACCAAGGAAAAATTCCTTGTGTGTGCAAGCACACTTGGCAAAAAAGCTCTTACGGATTCTGATAGAGGTATTACAGAACATCACAGAAGTATTATACACTACTATAGAAATCTTATAGGATTGCTATAGTTGTTTTTCGTAAGGGATGTAGACAAATCTGGCCCTCTGCCTAATACGAGTTTAACACCCTATATCACACAGGGATCTAAGTCCCTGGAGGCTCACACCATATTGTAGAACTTAAATTCATAATTTGTTTGTTTATTGGCGATACATAAAACAACACAGCAACTCTTTGGCATGAATGTCCCGTGTATTTCAATTAGCGCCAAGGCAATGTTTTCCCCCACGGGCTAAATTCACATCACTTGACGTTCCCGGGTGCGTTCCCAGACCAACCGTCTGTATGTATACATCCCTTCAGGATTCAAATAAGTTTTGGATAGTGGTATATGGCGGAATTGCTTGTATGGGCACTTCTCCAGGATGAGTGTATGCACACATCAGAGCGAGAGCAAGGCCCTGTCCCAAATGGCACACTTCATGTGCACTTTCGTTCTTGTGGACTTAAAGGAACACTCCACCGTTTTTAGAAATGGGGCTTATTCAACTTCTTTCCTACATTTAGATGTTTGGGCAAATGCATTGTTTTAGTTTGGCAGGGTCACTGCTAGCTTAGCTTAGCATAATGAATGGAATCCTATGTTGCCAGCTAGCATGTCCCGAGTAAAAGTGATTAACCCCATTACTTCTTGTGGCTTGCGTATTCACAACGAATACAAATAGTGATGTAGATTAAGACTAGGCGATTTCATAGCAGATATAAACTTGGGACTATATTATGGGGAAGCACAGGCGAAGCACTGCTACTTGGGCGCAGAGATATCACGCAACACATGAAATCCCTAAACTTCCGTCAACATACCGGCGTATGTTGTGCATGTGTTGTGTGATAGCTCTGCGCCCAAGTAGCAGTGCTTCGCCTGTGCTTCCCCATGATTTTTGGATCACTTTTACTCGGGACATGCTAGCTGGCAACATAGGATTCCATTCATTATGCTAAGCTAAGCTAGCGGCGACCCTGCCACACTAAAACAATACATGCACTGAGACAAATTTGGCATTTGGCATAGAGACCAATATTACACTTTGATGTAAACCAAACCAAAGTTTTATAACCAGAGTGAACTAGTAAACTGTTCTATTTATATTTTTAGATTGCACTTTTTCTGGATTGTGCAATCCAGTATCTTAAAAGCTTTACTCATTATAAACTACTCCTCAAATGAATCCCCATCTCTGCCCGAAAGTTCAGTGACTGCCCTGGTACTAACAGAGACCAGTACAAGACAAGAAACAGCATTGCAACTGTTTATACAAGAAGTAAAAAATGACAATATGGGCTGATTTTAAATTTTCACGATTCTGGGAAAAACATTCTAATGATTGCAAAGAGTATAGGCAATATTAATGACTTGTAGTAAATTCTTATTCAGCAAGGATGCATTAAAAATTGTAAAGTAACAGTAAAAACATTTACAATGTTACAATAGATTTCTATTTCAAATAAATGCTGCTCTTTTTAAGTTTCTATTCATCAAAGTATCCTGAAAAAAATGACCACAGTGTCCACAAAAATATTAAGCAGCAGAGCTGGGAGATATTCCAGAAAGCAAGGTTAACTTACCGTTACATATACCTTGAACTCCCGGTTGACTAACCCAAACCTGGCTTACTCGAGGTATGCTGAGCCTGGTTCCAAAAACGAGTTTTGGAGTAAGTTCAAACAACTCAGAGTATGTTCCAGGTTAACACACAAGACATTCTCAACAGAGCCAAATCAATGATTCACCATGGAAACAGATGCTAAGAAAGAGTCTACTTCCTTCTTCTTCTTTTGTTTAATGGCGATTTACATAACCTACTTAGTGCGCATTGCCACCTATTTGGTGGTTGTGCAATGATTTTTTCATTCTATTCGTTTAATAAGTAATCTTTATTCACTGAGAATAAAGATTATATTGTTTGTTTTGATGCAAATGAATTGATCTATGTATGAGATGACAGTAAAACAAATAAAAAATATATTTGAGTTGAATGAACATTTAAACATTACCTTGTTGTAATAGTGCTTTAGAATTAATATACAATATTATATATTATATAACTAGTCTGTAACTATATAACAAATTTGGTTATATTAATTCTATAACATGCACCTGAATAGTACCTCTTAAATCAAACTAACCCTGGAACATAACTTTCTCCGGAGCAGGATAACATACACGCATATGTCACATAATCTGCTTTCTGGAATACCCAACCTGTTTTCAACATTGATAATAATAATAAATGTTTGTTGAGTACCAAATTAGTCAATTAGAATGATTTCTGAAGGATCATGTGACACTGAAGACTGGAGTAATAATGCTGAAAATTCAGCTTTGCATCACAGGAATCAATAAAATAAAAAAAAAAAAAAATATATATATATATATATATATATATATATATATATATATATATATATATATATATATATATATATATATATATATATGTAAATAGAAAACAGTTGTTTTAAATTTTAGTAATATTTCACAATATTTCAGTTTTTATATATTTCACCAAATAAATGCATCCTTGGTGAGCATAAGAGACTTCTTAAAGTGTCATGAAACCCCCTGTTTTAGCCTGGTCGTTCACACCTCATAGTTGCAAAAAGGCTCTAAAAATGGGTGTGGAAATCTGTGGAAAAGTGGGAGTGTAGGAGAGGGGTAGGGGAGACAACAACCAATAAAACTACAACACACTCATTACAGCCACATGAATATTAAAATATGACCACAGAGAGGGGAGAAAAACCAGAGTTGAGGGCACATTGATGCATTTTAAAAATCCAACCCTATAACATCAAATTGCCAAAACAAGGGAGAAACACAGAAGTACATTTAAAAGGTCTAATAATATTTTCAATACATTTAAGAGCACTACAGTCTGTCTCTGAACAAACAACACACATCAGTTTAACACAGAAAGAATAAAGGCATTGTAACTTTTTTGCCCATTCTTCTTTGAATTTTCAGTCTACGTCATTGTTTTCTGTGTATCAGAATAATCCATTGTGTCATCGCGTTCAAGAGCAGACATATGGCTGTATCAGTGTCCTTATTTGCACATACATTTCATTTGAAGATGACGTGGTTAAATAAGTGTGCACACACGGTGCTTGTCAATGTTTAGAGCACTAGAGTATATGAAATATGTCCGTAAAAAATCTTGAAACGCGCTCACTCCAGTCTGTATACAATCTATTCTATATGATCTACATAGTGAGCATATAGTGCAGTGATTGGGTTAAAAGAGCACATTCTCATGAATAAATGCAGAGTGCCGGCTGACGTAGAAGCAAGTCACACACTCCGAAGGCACGCTCACCTCACATTCCTGACGTTGCTTCGACTTTGCTTTTCAACCCGGAAGAACAAAATTGCTCAGAAAAATGCAAAAATAACCAATTTCCACTTTTTGGTAAAATATATGAAGGCTTTTAGTGTTTTCAGCGATGTGCAGCCTGTACATATCTGTGTACTATACTAATATTTTAAAAATATAAGTGAAAAACTTTTCCCATCCTTTTCAGTTCCCTTTCATAGTTGCAAAGAGGAAAACAGCCTGAAATTGTTCATTGTTCATTATTTGTTTATTTATTGAGCTACAGCAATTTCCCCCCAAAATTATATCAGTAAAAAAATAGTGAAATATTTGTCATTGTTTAAGGAGTACACAACACTCAACCTCCACCAATCAAAATTATGTTCTATTAGGAAAATAACACTTTACAAGAGTGTCCGTTATGTATATAATATGGTAAAACAATGGAACAAAGCAATGCCAGTGTAATGAATACATTTTGTTAATTAATGAGTACTTAGCATAGTAACATGGACGCTAATGTAAGGTTAGACTTGAAAGATCAAACTATCAATGCATTTTTACTACCAAAATATGTCCTAGATAAAAATCTCTGTAAAGGGTTTTGTAAGGAGTGTGCCAGTTGTGTGCCAGTTTGTCTTTGAAATACTCACAGTAGTCAGTTGTTCCCTGAGGCGCACTCTTCACCTGCTGCTTTGCATGGAATATTTACAAGACTTAAGTTGAGCTTCATTTAAGTTTGAGACAGACAATTTACATACATATGAGGCACACAGGTGAGTCAAAGATCACCCATTTATCTTTCCTTTCAAAGTTTTTTTGTTGTTGTTGTTCAAACTTAGTTTTTCAACTGTGTTGTCTTTTTTTTGCTGTGCAGTCTTAAGATCCCTAAAGAGTTGCAGCGAGATACATGTTTCTTCTGAGCTCTATAGGGTTTTTAATGGTTTGCCGATGTCCACTGTGATTTTGGTGTAGAGTTGGTCTTTCTCTATATTTATCACTTCATATTTGAGCGATTTGATGCCATCTTTGTTCATAGTCTGTCGTGTGTGAGAAATTCTCTTGAATCTATAATAAAGAGATACAGATTTAGAACATCATTCAATCTGTCTTGTATTTATGCATGTCTACAATCTTAAAAATAAATGTTGCCTACAGCGGTTATTGGGTTATTAGTATCAAGAACATTTTAATACTCAAATGCAGGGGTGGGACAAAATACTGATAGGGCAATATATTGTCCTTCTCCACGTGATACGAGAATCGCAACACTGGTTCCAAATAAATAAAATAACTCAAAATATATTATATATGGCTCCTCGAGGTAGAGCACAACACATGAATGAGGGAAACTTGAACATAAGTTAACTAGCCTAAGAAATAGAGGTTTGTAACGGAATGGCAGACAGCAGTGTGAGTAAAATAATAGATGCCCAAGTCCAAAGTCTGGAAAACCTGCACATAACCTTTTTAGGGGCATTTAGTTTTCTTTAGTTTGATAGATATTGTGATTTATCATCATAGGATTGCAATTGAAATATATTGATTAAAGCAGAATTGCTGTATTTATTGCTGATATTACCATATCATGAGCAATGTATTGTGTATCGTATCGTATCGTATCGTGAGGTACCTTGTGATTCCCACCCCTAATCAAAAGAACCTTTTTGTGCAGTGGAAACATGAATGTTAAAGGTTCTTCATGGAACTATCAATGGAATTTAAAGAAATATTATTTTTAAGAATGTATGTATGTGTACTGTATGTGTGAAAGACAAATTACCTCTGAGGGTTTGGTTCATTTTTCTGGTCTCTTGAGTGTCGAATCATTCTGCATTTACCGATGTCTCCATTCGGCCTTGATATTTTCATGCCTTGAAACATCAGCCTTCAAAGAGAATAGCCGCATTAAAATATCTACAACCCCAAATCAGAAAAAGTTGGGACAGTATGGAAAACGCAAATAAAAAAAGAAAGAAGTGATTTCTAAATTTACTTTGACTTGTATTTCATTGCAGACAATATGAACACAAAATATTTCATGTTTTGTCCGGTCAACTTCATGTCATTTGTAAATATGCATCCTTTCCTATCATTCAGACCTGCAACACATTTAAAAAAAAGTTGGGACAGGAGCAATTTAGGGCTAGTAATGTGGTAAAATGTTTAAATAATGATGTGATTTGAAACAGGTGATGTCAACAAGTGATTGTAATTATGATTTGGTACAAAAGCAGCATCCAAGAAAGGTCTAATCTTTTAGGAGCAAAGATGGGCAGAGGATCGCCAGTTTGCAAACAAATACATGAGAAAATTATTGAAATGTTTAAAAACAATGTTCCTCAAAGAAAGATAGGAAGAGATTTGGATATTTCACATTCAACAGTGCATAACATAATTTAAAGATTCAAGGAATCTGGAGGAATTTCAGTGCGTAAAGGACAAGGGCGCAAGCCTAAGCTGAACAACCGTGATCTCCGATCCCTCAGGCGACACTGCATCAAGAATCTTCATTCATCTATAAGCGATATCACCACATGGGCTCAGGACCAGGGGCGGATCTAGAAAATTATTTTTGGGGTGGCAAGGGGGTGGCATGAGTCCGCGCAGCGCTTGATATATATATATATATATATATATATATATATATATATATATATATATATATATAATAAAGGTTTTAGTTCAACTAGAGCAACAAAATGCCAATCTAAAGTCATCAAATATCTTGCCTCACCAGAATCTAAAAACAAAAGCACTGATTGTAACCTTAATATATGGTTTACAAGGGCAGATCAAATCAGAACTTACAGGTTATACAAATAAATGAACACTGAACACAACATACCATGGGCACCTGACAGACAGGGTGCTGGTGTCTAAAGCTCTCTCTTCTCTTTCAATGTCTGAGCTCTCTTCCACCCTTAGTCCTCTCTCTTCCACCTCTTCACTCGCTTCATGCTGTATTTCTTCTGTCTCATCACCAGCTCTTTGTCATCCATTTCTCTATTTCTTTCTTCCACTACTCCATCTTCTTCTCTGCTGCCTTCCACAACTTAATTTGTACGTAGGCCTATAAATTTTTCTGTCTTATCTGCACCTTCCACTCTCTGATTTTCATTTTCTTTTTGGTTTAAAAAACTCTGGATGTCAGCCTTTCGTTTAGTATCCATAGACGTAACAAAAAATACAAAGTTTATACTTTCTAAATGTACACTACACTCAATAGTTTTAACGTTTTTAAATCGTTATTAAAACATTACACCTGTTTCACACAGACGCGGTGCATAGGCTATCCGTTGCAGGAGCTGTTGTGTAGTGTGTTATGTGTTTTCACATTATGCCGCGTTTGCAGTGCGCAACTGATTTGCGGTTGTATACTACAAACACAACATTTATTAATTATTTTTATTTACAAATCCATGATGGCATGTCAGCATTGCAATACACTCTTTCATAGATGTCATGTTTAAACGCACTAGGCCTACATTTAGCCTAAAACAACGTTTTATTCATTAGGCCTACTTTATATTTATATAGCCTATAGTACTTTAGATGTATATTATGTTGCTCACGCAAGTGGCAAAATGTTTAAACATAGGCCTATGTTAAACAAAAACATTTTACATTAAAACTTACAATTGACAAAAAAAATCTAGTCTTTATTTTCATTTTTTAATCTTTTTACAAGAAATTTACAAAGTTTAGCCGCTTATAGATCGTCACGGGTGCAGAATCTTGGTATTATTTTTGACCAGCATTTAAAATTTGACAGACATATCTCATCTGTTGTTGGATCCAGCTTTTACCAGCTTCGTCTACTATCTAAAAATTAAACACTTTCTCTCCTCAAAAACTCTCGAAATGGCTGTTCATGCGTTTGTCACGTCACGTATTACAGTGATTCCTTATATTGGGGTATATCTAAATCTCAGATTGCGCGACTTCAGCTTGTCCAAAATGCCGCTGCCAGACTTCTTTCAAAGAGTCGTAAACATGATCACATCACTCCTATCCTTAGATCACTTCACTGGTTGCCGATCTGTCAGAGAATAGATTTTAAAATGCTCCTCTTTGTTTATAAATCCCTAAATGACAAAGCTCCGGTCTATCTATCAGAACTCCTTCACTCCTATACTCCAGCCAGAAGCCTCCGTTCTGGTGATCAGGCCTTGTTGGTCGTTCCACGCGTTAGACTGAAGCGTAGAGGTGAGCGTGAATTTGCGGTGGCTGGGCCACGACTTTGGAATAGCTTGCCTTTAGAGATTAGGCTGGCTCCTTCCTTGTCTATTTTTAAGTCCTTACTAAAAACTTTTTTTTTATTTTCCTTAGCGTATTGATTACTGTGATAGGTTATAACCTTTAAATTGGTGGTTTTATATTCTTTTCTGGTTTATTTATGTGTATTATTACTCTTCTGTACAGCACTTTGGTCAGCCTGGGGGCTGTTGGAAATGTGCTGTATAAATAAAATTGAACTTGAACTTGAACTTGAAATCCTGCAGGTCATAAGAACTTTGTTTCTCCACCTCCAAGAAAGAACGAGTGCTCTCCATTATGTTTCTTTGTTTACCTATGTCGTTTTCCTTGCTTTAGCCTACTCGAGGCTGTTTCATGTGTTGACTTTGAAACAGAGTAGACTTAACATTTTATGCATCTGTGGTGAAATTACTAGATTTTCAGTTACATGTACATGTACAATGTACAATACATGTTTATTTAATTGCGATAAATGCCCTGTCACTTTAATTCAGCGTGTGCAGTACAGCTGTGTGGAACCGATCGCCGCACTGCTGCAGGCTCTGGGAACGCACCGCCGGACCGCATCCGCGAGCAGTGTGAACGTACTGACCGGTTAACAAGGGTACAGGAAAAATATATATACGCACTGCAAACGGAGTGTGTCTGAAACAGGCGATAGAGTCATCTATTCGAAATAACGTTGTGTTGGTGATCACTAAGCGTCTACTTTGTTTGGACTACTACACAATAATAGAAAGACGTGTGTTCTTGCTTTTATCTCATCACATTGAAGAGCCGCTGATGTAAATCGGTAGAGGAAACAATTTATATTTTATACATATTTGGGATTCACTGCTGGGGTGGCAGACGGGGTGGCAATGGTCTTTCTTAGGGTGGCAGTTGCCACCCCATGCCACCCCGGTAGATCCGCCCCTGCTCAGGACTACTTTGGCAAGTACCACAATACGTAGTTACATCCACAAATGCCAGTTAAAACTGTACAGTGCCAAAAGGAAGCCTGTCCAGAACAGTGTCCAGAAGCGCCGTCGACTTCTCTGGGCTCGGAGGCATCTGGGATGGACCATCACACAGTGGAAACATGTACTGTGGTCAGATGAATCAGTATTTCAGGTATTTTTTGGGAGGATTGGACGCCGTGTGCACCGGACCAAAGAAGAAAAGGATCATCCAGACTGTTACCAGCAACAAGTCCAAAAGCCAGGGTCTGTCATGTTATGGGGTTGTGTCAGTGCCCTTGGCAAAGGTAACTTGCACTTCTGTGAAGGCACCATTAATGCTGAACAGTACATAGAGATTTTGGAGCATAATATGCTGCCTTCAAGAAGACATCTTTTCCAGGGACATCCATGCATATTTCAACAAGACAATGCAAAACCACATTCTGCACACATTATAAAGTCCTGGCTGCGGAGGAAGAGGGTACGGGTACTTGACTGGCCTGCCTGCAGTCCCTGCCTGTCTCCAATAGAAAATGTGTGGCGAAGACCCCGTACTGTTGCCCACCTTAAGACTTGTTTAGAGGAAGAATGGGACAAAATTACACCTGAAACACTTCATCACTTGGTGTCTTCAGTCCCTAAACGTCTTTTAAGTGTTGTGGAAAGGAATGGCAACATTACAAAGTGGTAAATGCTTTACTGTTCCAACTTTTTTTTAAATGTGTTGCAGGTCTGAATGACAGGAAAGGATGCATATTTACAAATGACATGAAGTTGACCAGACAAAACATGAAATATTTTTTGTTCATATTGTCTGCAATGAAATACAAGTCAAAGTAAATTTAGAAATCACTTTTTTTTTCGTTTTTCCATACTGTCCCAACTTTTTCTGATTTGGGGTTGTAAGTCATGAAGCTCTAGAGGCCACAGACTCCTTTACATGCAAACTGCAAGAAATCACATTATTACCACATGGAACAATGTGATTGGCCTCCGCTGATCCTGCAGCCAATGGGATTGCTTGCTCAATATTTAAAAAGTCTGGTCCAGTGTTTGCTGTAGGCATGCAGTGTGCTATTAAGGCCGATTCACACTGCTCATACTAATGGCAAAAACACCAACAAACAAGTTGGCCGTTGGATTTAAAATTTTATGAAAAATAACTGTCATGTTCACACTTCCCCAACAGACACAGACAAACTCGAGCACCCACGGAAAAACACAAGGTATTCTCCATTCATTTTAACCAATAAAAATAAAAGGTTGTAGCTTTTCATTACAACGCAAGAAAACAAACAAAAAATGAACAATAACAAAAGATGTGTTAGGGGGGCAGGACACATGCTGGAGACAAACGCCCGAACCACACTCTCCAAAAACAGTCTTAGCCATATTTAATTCTGCGTCCAACAAGTGTCAGGTGTGTCGGCCATGCCCCCTCCAGACAGCACCTAAAACACACACACCAACCACATCCACACGCACAGCCTAGGCTGAGACATCACACTCCGACAGACTTGTTGGTGTTTGTTGCTGTTTGTCTGTGCAGTTTCAATTGGCCTTTAGAGTTCCTCTGAAATCCTCCACTTCTCCCAGCTCAAGCTTAATCCTATGGGATTTATGTGTATCCATTTATGCAGCAGAAGCATGTCTTACATGCTCACAGCAGCATGTCTGTTTATCAAGTCCATACTTGCTTTGACACCATGCTCGTTCATTGGCCAGAGGAGAACTGGCCCCCCTACTAAGACTGGTTTCAAAATGTAATTAGGATTGTAAGGGGTGGTTTATTCCTTTTGTAAAGTGGATCAGGACAACATCTCACCATTCCTTGTTTCAGATTCTCATCCAAAGGCAACTGGTTTTGTGCGAGGGAATGGCCGTTTTTACTGTTTGATGAATGTAAGCAGCAGGGCATAATGGTTCATATGCTCGTAGTCGCCTAATTAGGATCCGAAATAGAGTATGCAACAGCAGCGAGTAACTCATATATCCGTGCAGTGTGAGCATGGAAAAGATTAAATCCGCAATCAGAAGTTTGTGAAATATAGACGCGCACATCAACCTGATCACTTTATTTAGCGTTCACGTAAACACTACGTTCGGATTCATCAATCAGAATTAATTCATTCAGATTGAAGCAAAAGGTGTTCATCTAAATGTAGCTAGGCTCGCCTCTGGCTTGCTTAGTTGGGGGCAGTTAATGTTCAACAATATTATTGATTTGACTGCACTGACACTATTGGATGAGAACTGTGGCCTGTTGCACAAAGCTGGTTTCAGTTGCAACCCAGATAAGTTCAAGATTAGTTTGAGTAAACTCTGGTTTTTCAGGCTCAAGAAGGTGGATTGGTTTTTAGCAGTGTTCATCACCATGGTAACTTACACTACACGGCTAACCTGCTCTGGAGCAGGTTTTATTCTGGGTTTGAGATCGCAAACCCAAACTGGACCAATCAGCTGCAAGTAAAGACGCAATAAAGCCACACCCCTGTATCTCTCATTCCAAATTTGCAGTTTATAGTGAAAAAAAACGAGACACAATTGCTCATCCTTTGGTGCTAATTATGTATTATATTTATATAATATGAATTATAATTATTTTTATGCATTCATGCATTCATAACTCTTTTAAACGTGTATTCATTTGAGCTCTTTTGTGACGCTATAATTATTAGGCATATTTGATCACATCATGCATTGATATGATATTCTTTCAGCTGCCTTCTCAAACTTCTGCTGCAGCAGCAGTTTATTCCTGTTTTGTAAATGCATTTAATTTCATGATAATTTTCAAAACGATCTCTCAATCTTCAGAAGAGAAGTGAATTGCGCGATCTCTCTTGTGAGAAATGAATCAAACGGACACTGTGATTGGCTGTTGGCCGCACGTGTCACGCTTTCAGGTGCGCTTCAGAGTTAATCGCAAACTCTGGATTAAACCTGAGTTGACAGAGAAAGTTTATACCAAGCTTTGAGAAACCATTGAACTTGATCTAAACCAGGTTGGATAAGCTTCATGCAACAGGCCTCTGAACTGAGCTGGATGATGACATCACTGTTTTCTGCAGAGCTGCTTTATTGATTAAATTAAGTTATTTAATATCTTTACAACGGAACTGAATCAACACTCAACTGACATCAGCTGAACATGACACCATTTTCTTTTAGAGCTGCTGAACAGCCGAAATGAACTCTGTTTGCAATTTGCATCATGGAATAATTTTCCTGTAATCACTATAAAGCTGCTTTGGAGCAATATGCACTCTATATACATAAAGGTGACTTGACTCTAGTCCACCAAGTCAAAATACATTAACATTGCCATATTCAATAACATGCAAAATCTAATTTGAGAAATGAAAGCAAAAAAAAAAAGCATCTTGCATGTTTGTCTAAAAAAATCTCATACATTATAGGACAGAATTTGTAGTGAATAATGACAGTTAGATATTTCCCTCACCTGTTAAAGATGTCATCGTCTTCTCCTCCCCAGCCCCAGTAGTTATTAGGAAAGCCATTAATCTTTTGAAACTGCTGTCTACTCATTGCTGATACACCCCCAAAATACTGTTTATAAGGCAACCTGTATTCAAACAAAAACAATTGTTGAATTAAAAATCGGCCATAATGAAAATGAATACATTTGAATAACCACATCCTTAACCAAACAAAGTTTGTGCAAATGAGAACTTTTGGATGTCATAATTAAGGCCCATTCACACCAAGGATGATAACTATAAAAATCTTTAAAAATGTAAGAGTCTGCAGCACACCTATAACAATAACTGCACAGAGAAACAATATTGTTGTAATCCCTTTCAAAATGATTTTTTGTCTAGCTGATAAACAATAAAAATATTGACAGATAGCCAATCAGAATCCACACAACCTTAAAGAGCTTGAGCATTTAAAGGGGTGATGAACTGAGAAACCAACTTTCCCTTGAGCCTTTGATATATACAAGTTCATCGTGATATAAGAATATCCTGTAAGTTTCAGAGCTGAAAACTATGAAGGTATTTTTGGTGCAAAACTCGCGTAGCTTTGGTGTAGCTCGTTACGTTCTGAGGTTTGTGTTTTAACAACGTTTAGCTCACGAGTTATTAATCCAGGAAGTTTGAATCTATGAATATATTGGCAATTTTATTAAGTCCAAGTTCAAAATAAAACTCTAATGCCTCCCTTCCTGGTTATTTTCCACCACTGTCACGTCCCGTTTAGGGGCTCCGTGCAACAACCGAGCTCTTCAGATTGGCTCTCTGCTCTCTGAAACAGTCACAGGGCCTGCCGCTGCCTCACAGATGCACAAATCACTTTTGCTCCACATTTCGCTGAGTATTTGGTGCAAAAGTGAGAGCGTGCGGAACCTGTCACGTGAAGGCGGAAAAACTGCATCTGAGACTCGTAGCAGCAGATTCAAGCACTTGTAGAAATTGGACTTGTGATTGTGTTGGGAAAATATCCAAGAAAAGTAATGTATTTGTGATCAAATATTCTACAAGTGTGCAACTCTCATTGCATGGATTCATGTATTAATTTGCGGATGTGCAAAATCTGTCCGTGACTTCACATGTTTGATACGGGTGTGTGAATGCGTTTTGCACTATATACACTGCAGCAACTGGAGCAGAAATGTGTGCGTATGAGTTTCTTGATGTGTGATTCGTAGAATAGGATTTGTGCACCTGCAGTGATGAATGTGTGAAGGTGTAACTGCTGTGTTGTGTTTGTAGAAATCTACAAGTTTACACCTCCTAAAAGATTTTTCTCTGTGACTTCAAATTTATTGATACACAAATACACTACAAATTCCACTCGCACACGTGTTCAGTTGTTTTGCACCAAAAATACCTTCATAGTAAACTTCCTTGTTAGTCAAAGAAAAGCTTTTATTGACACCAGGCCCAACAAGACGTCTCTCAAATATATACTGATCAATGACGTAATAGAAGGGGAAAACACCGTCTCATAAATGTGTGCGCCTGCTTCTGTAGCCCCGCCCACCGATCGTGGAGCTAAGGATCGCGCTACCAAGCTATAAACATGGCAAAGAGAATAACACATTGCGCTGTGCCTGGTTGTGGAGTAACACAGTCCCTGCATAAGCTTCCTTCAGAACACACACTTATGTGAGTAGGCAAAAACATGTTTTTTATATAGTATTGCATCGTTACAGATCGTTTGAAATCCATTGATTACATATACCTTAGCACCTGTCACAGGGTGGAGAAGGTGTTATTGGTTCACTCGTGATCAGACTTGGACTTGTAACGTTATGGGCCAGGGTAAAGGCCAACGTCACGGGGCTATGTGTTTTTCAGACGGGCTAAGTAGTGAAATAACGTTCCATTCTTGCGCGTGTGTGTGTGTCCGCGGTTATATTCACCGATCAGGTGAGACAAGTAATACAAAAATAACATTCCAATCAATCGCGGGTGAATGAGAGATAAATCGTGTTTGTTTGATAAAGATATTTTGCGAGTCCTCTGAGCATTTCCCCAGACGATTCCCACATGTTCTGAGGGGAGCTAAAGCTCATTAAATATGCAAATCTTATCCAATCCTAGCAGTGGGCGTTTACTTCCAAGTCTTCAGTGCAGCACACCCAAAACTGCTTTGAGAGCCTCAAAACCAGGTCAGAAAATAGATTTTTGACTTTGAAAAATTACTTTTGAATGTAAAAACCCCTCAAACATCATAAGTTGACCTCAGACAACAGAATAAAAAAATGTAAAAAGCCAGTTCATGACACCTTTATTTCAGAAGTTGACATAACTGCAGCACTCGCTTAGAAAAAACAGAATGATATTTAGTTATATGTTAGTTATCGTCATAGTTATCTTTATACTGTAGTTCTTGCTCTTGGTGTGAATGGGCATTTACAATGAAGCAGCTGGAAGCTTTTTTAGTGCTAAAGAAAGAAAATAAAGAGAAAACAGATGTACATTAGGTGTGTGATTGATACTTTATCTATGCATTTTATCACTACTGTAGAAATTCAGATTTTACAAATGTATTTTTTTATGCTTTAAGTTTTATGTGATTTAAAAAGCAGTAAAAATAGTAATATTTTAAGTGCTTTCTATTTGAATATATTTTAAATGTCTTTTTTATATATTTTTTTTGTAACATTACATGTCTTCACTGTCTATTTTGATCAATATATTAATAATTTTTTGATTGATACAATAATTTCTTTAAAATCTTACTGACCCCAAACATTTGAATGGTGTTTATGGCAAGCTTATATATGCTAGTCAGCAATCACAATTATAGCTGACATTTGACCAATACAAATTTGTTTCCATTATAACTCTTAAATGCAAACTTGAGAAAACATGTTAATTGTAAATAACAGTATGATTATGTAATTTGTAAAATGATAAAAAGCAGCATTCCTTAGTCAATGAACCTAATTGTCATGAAAACTAAACTGTGGTCAAAGACTGACAACACCTGATACTTCAGGTTCGTCTCCGAACCAAATGGCTTTGTCTTCATAGGCCAACTAAGCCACTCTGCAATCTGACACCTTTTATTCATCCTTTGTATATTACTCAAAATCTATTCTACACAAACAGGAGATTTGTTTTTGCTTGACACAACTGATTTCAGCATAAAAGCTGATGAAAAGATATTTGGAGGCTATATATTGTGTAGCCAATGGCTGATCTTTATCATAGACTGGAAAAAAATATAGACGTAGTGTCCGTGATGTCTCCCATAGGGTTCTGAAGAGCAGTTTTTAAGCCTCAAAGTCAGCCGTTGCCATCCTGGCAGCGTGTCATCAGGCATCACTCCCGGATAACAGAAAATGGGCAAAGAGGTGGAACGTGGGTGGAGCTGAAGTGAAGTGACAATCCACCTGACACTCAAAGTGGCCACGCCTTTAATTATGCAGAACTTTAAGGCTTTATATAACGTAAACGAGTTAAGGGCAAAATTAGTACCAAAACCTCAATTTGTACCAGGCTGTAAACATGTTATTTTTTTCTGCTGTAAAGTTGGGCATTTTAACATGGGGCTCAATGAGATTCTGCTCCCTTTTGTAGCCCGCCCCTAGCGGCCAGTCGATGAATTGCAGTTTAAGTCACTTCCGTATTGGCTTCAAGAGAAACTGGGGGAGGTTGCCGCTTGATCTTTACACTACAACAAAGACAAATGGGGAGAACTTATACCCGAGCTTCAATTTAAAGGGGTCATGAATTGAGAAATCAACTTTCCCTTGAGCTTTTGATATATAAAAGGTCAACTTAATATCCTTAGAATAAGTTTGAGCTGAAAAATTCCTTGTTAGTCATAGAAAAGCTTTCATTGACACCAGGCCCAGCAAACGAGAGATCTCAGATTTTGCCAGGCTGTGACATCAGTGTGTGGTGAAACACTGTTCTAACTGAACACACCTTAGCACGCTGTCAAAGGTAGAATCCCTTTATTAGGGCCTGAGCATCGATGGTGTGAGGACCCTATTGTAATTGCTGAGCCGATTCTTCTTCTTCTTCCAAATGATTGTAAATGCGCTCGAAAACTCATGAAACTTTTCACACGGAAGTGGTGAAAATGTACGTCTGATATGGGTTTCAGAATTAATCGTGGCAAAATGCCTCGATAGTGCCACCTAAAAAATTTCAATTAAGTGCCATTCGAGCTACAATTCCCGTACAAATATGAAATTCGGTAGACACATGTAACAACCCAATACCTACAAAAAAGACACTGGAAGCAAAGTATGAAAACCCAACAGGAAGTGAGATATTTTGAATTTTCTCTGCACATTTTTTGCAGTTTTTGCCATTTCTAGATTGTCGTACTTTAACAAACTCCACCTAGAGATTTAATCAGATCAACATCATATTTGCACAGTCTAATCTAAAGGCCTTGGTGATGTTAAATTGTGAAGATCTTTAGTTTTCCCTGGAGGGCGTGTCCGTGGTGGCCTGACAAAATTCAATGTTTCGCCATGAAACAGAAAGTTGTTTTAACTCAGGCATACAATGTCCGATCTGCCCCAAAATACTCATGTTTGATAAGAGTTCTGGCCTGAAGATATCTACATGCCAATATCCAGTTACAGTCATAGCGCCACCTGTGGGCATCAGGAAATGTCATGTTATACACTGCAATTAACTCCTCATAGTGATTTAACCACAACAACATCATATTTGGTCAGTCTAATCTAAAGGCCTTGGTGATGTTAAATTATGAAAATCTTGAGTTTTCCCTGGAGGGTGTGTCTGTGGCGGCCTGACAAAGTCTTTTGTTTCACCATGAAACAGGAAGCTGTTGTAAGTCAGCCATACAATCATATCCAATCTGCGCCAAACTTCACACGTTTGATAAAAGTCCTGGGCTGAAGATATCTACATGCCAATATTCAGTTAGTCATAGCGCCACCTGCTGGCAGCATGAAATGACATGCTTTACACTGTAATTCACTCCCCGAAACTCATTTAAGTATGCCATGAAGTACCAAACATGCTAGAAACACATTAAATCATACAACACATGACTAAGTGCTAATGTATGCGATTTACGCCACAAAACAGAAAGTTGTTGGAACTCAGCCATACAATGTCCGATCTGTCCCAACTTCACATGATTGATAATAGTCCTGACCTGAAGACATCCTCATAGCAATATTCAGTTATAGTCAAAGCGCCACCTGCTGGCAGCATGAAGTGTGGCACATCGAAGTGCCATTTTTCTTCTTTATCTACATGCATACTATAAATGCATGTTGCCCACTATTCGCTGTTTTTCTGAGACCACCGGGTGGCGGTGGTCCCGAGTGCGAGGGCCCTTTCGTCGCTGCTTGCAGATTTATTTTGTGGTGTTGTTGGTTCATTGCTATTCGGGATGAGACTCGGACCTGTATAGACCAGGGCTTGCAAACCCCAACATCCCGGGGCTACGTGTTTTCCAGACGGGCTACCAAAACGTATCACCGTCCTGCCGACGGGCTATCTTAAATAGTGAAATAACATTGCTTTCTTGATG
Organism: Gobiocypris rarus; assembly: GCA_023029165.1. Taxonomy (NCBI): domain Eukaryota; kingdom Metazoa; phylum Chordata; class Actinopteri; order Cypriniformes; family Gobionidae; genus Gobiocypris; species Gobiocypris rarus. The sequence goes on along the minus strand of CM040914.1, from coordinate 6,000,701 downwards.
TGTGTTGTTCACACTCTTAACTTGATATTTGAAGGAAAAATACAATCGCTGAAGTTTTGAACAGTGAGGCTTGTGTGCGTGTGTGTATGGTTTGTGGTTATATCCACCGATCGGGCAGGCCAACTAATAACAAAATATAGTTCCAATTAATCACGGATGGATTAGAGATAAATCATTGTTTTTGTTTAATAAACATATTTGCGAGCCCTTTGGGGGATTCATTCCCGTTGCCGTTTCTCCGCTTTCAAAACAATTCCCACATGCACTGACAGGGGAGCCGAAGCTTATTAAATATGCAAATCTTATCCATTCCTAGCCGTGGAATTTACGTCAAAGTCTTCAGTGCGGCATGCCCATCAAAACCCAGCATTTCTTGAGAGAGCCTCAAAACCAGGGTAGAAAATAGCCTATTACTTATTCATTATGATGTTTTTGAATGTAAAAACCACGCAAACGTCATAAGCTGACCTCAGACAACAGTATAATTTTTTTTTAAAGCCAGTTCTTGACACCTTTAAAACTAGTTGATGAAATATTTTATGTGTAAATATCATACAGTAAAAGGAGGGTAAAGCGAGACAAAGATCTGAGTAATGTCACATGAGTAAAAGGCAGGGAATGAATGTGAAAAATAACTATCATTTCTTAAGAAATTCTTAAAAGACTTGCATGACTGAAAATAACTTCAAGGAAGTATTGACTGTCATGTGAACCAACTTGCCTTTAAAAGAAACCCTGAGGCATACACTACCATCAAAAGTTTGGGGTTGGGAAGACTTTTTTATGAAAGAAGTTTCTTGTGCTCACTAAGCCTGCATTTTTTTGAGAATGACTTTATACTGGATTTTGGGAATTATCAATACAATTTAAAAGAACTGTTTCTATTTGAATATATTTTTAAAATGTAATTTATTCCTGTGACGGCACAGCTGAATTTTCAGCACCATTACTGTACACCATTACCATTACACAGTCTTCAGAGTCACATGATCCTTCAGTAATCATTATGTGCTCAAAAAACATTTCTTATTCTTATTATGTTGAAAACAGTTGTGCTGCTTCATATTTTTGTGGAAACCATGATACATGGTACAATACAAAATACAAATCTATACATGCAAGCTGAATATAATTAATGCGGCATTTCACATACATAGAACCAAAGCAACATAGGGTTATAGCAACATGTGGCATTTCATCTTTGTGTGGCTTTAATTTAAAAGATTAATTTATTATTTTCTTGTTCCTGGATCTCCTGTTTCAACTTCGAATGTTCATGACTCTTGTATGGCGGTGTTAGATAAGTAAATGGTTAATTACCCAAAAAGAAAATTCTGTCATGAATTACTCACCCTCATCTCGTAGATATTGGGCTGCTACATGTATGTACCTCATCTGTTTGTTTTTGTGCATAAAAAATATTCAGGTCTCTTCATAAAATAAAGGTTGAACCACTGTAGTCATATGGACGATTTTAACAAAATCGTTTTTAATACCTTTCTGGGCCTTGAAAGTGTTAATTAAATATCTGTCTATGGAGAGGTCAGAGAGTTCTGCGATTTCATCAAAAATATTAATTTGTGTTCTGAAGATGAACAAAGGTCTTGCGGGATTGGAATGACATGAGGGTGAGTACTTCATGACAGAATGTAAATTTTTGGGTGAACTAATCATTTAACGAGTTAATTTGCCCATATAATACGTTTACAATGTCATTTAAAGGGCACCTATTATGCCCATTTTTACAAGATATAATATAAGTCTCAGGTGTCCCCTGAGTTTGCCTGTGAAGTTTCAGATCAAAATTCCTTTACAGTTTATTTAATATATCATTTGGCAATGGCAATTTTGGGGTTGAAGAAAAATGAGCTGTTCTGTGCATGGCTCCTTTAATGCAAATGAGCTGCTGCTCTGCTACACATCTCGTTCACAGCTCATTCACAGCAGTAAACACGCAAATGAAAACTGAAACATGCTATGATCATCTCTATCACAGACACGTTCATGTGACATTGCAGTTCTTCATCATCATGAACTCAAACTGAAACTGAACTGAACTGAACTGAACTGAAACATGCTCTCCACTTAAACACACACACATGCTCCTGTCGCCTGCGCACTGAGCTGGATGTCAGCACATCCGTGAGTAGTCTATTAAACTAGACTAGTTCTCTATCTATCAAACAACAGAAGATAAACAGAAATTCACTCACTGCTCTTGACTGACTGAACTTTAGTAGCTTTAATAAAAACACATTTCTTACTTGAATGTTGCTGTTAATGCTCTGGCGAGGAGATAAACATGGCGGACTGTGAACAGCTCAGCTACAGCTCTCTGAGGGAGGGGTCTGTGCTAGTATATCTAGCAGCATTAGCAGCAGCATTAAGTCATTAGCAGCAGTGTCAGCTTTTCTTGGGTTGACTGTTTACTTTAGACCACATTAGAGGAAATTATATTAAAATGCTCTGCACTGTTATCAAATTCTTTATTCAAATGATCCAGGAACAAAGTTAATAAAAATACTTTAAATATAACCCATCTTTATTCTAAGATAACAGGATATTTAATTTATGTAAACCTTTGAATTTGCGATCTGTGCTTGACTTTAAGGTCATTTGTTTTTAGGTAAATACATTTTTCGAGAACTGTTTTTTAGGCTTCAATCCATGCTTTCAGATACTGGTGTCACTGCAGTCCTAAGTTTATGGGTGAAACTTCATCTTACCTAAAACCAAACTTGTCCATTGACACCGAGAGGTGGCGCGGCTGGCTCGAGCACTTGTAGGTGTTGCGGTCATCCATAGGGATGATGTCTACATCACTGAAGATGAAACAGTCATAATCGTACTCCTTTAGTGCCTCTACATAACCCACGTTGAGCAGTTTTGCCCTGTTGAATGTGTCCTCGCCGTCCTAAACATAAAGCATGTTTAAATTAAATCTCATGACAGGAGGAAACATATCTATGTTTTGGCCAGGAATGTGAAGTTCACATATAAACTGTCCATAGGTTTTATGCAAAAACAATTGCTTTGACATCGATAAGACTTTAAAGGGTTAGTTCACCTAAAAATTCTGTCATTAATGACTCCCCCTTATGTCGTTCAAAACCTGTAACACCTCCGTTCATCTCCGGAACACAGTTTAAGATATTTTAGATTTAGTCCGAGAGCCTTCTGTCCCTCCATTAAAAGTGTATGCACAGTATACATCGGCAATACATTTTGGTCCAAAAAAAAACAAAAACTACGACTTTATTCAGCATTGTCTTCTCTTCCGTGTTTGTTTGAATCTCATCCACGAGTCCACAGTGACACTGCTAGCATAAGACACACATCGTGCGTCTCCCTCAGACTGCAATCTTAGCTCTGGCGCACCAGATAACACGTCTGCAGCATCTTATTCAAAAAGGACCTGGTTCTGTGGTCAGATGAAACTATAATAAGAGCTTTTTGGCAGCAAACCCACCAGATGTGTTTGGTGCAAATAGGGATAAAAAGTACCCCATGCCCACTGTTAAAGCTGGATCTTTAATGTTATGGGCCTATTTTTTGCTGAAGGCTCTGGACATCTTGTTCAGATACATGGTATCATGGATCCTAGCAAATACCAACAGATAAAAAAATCTGTTGCTCTGCTAGAAATCTTACAATGGGCCGTGGTTGGATCTTCCATCAGGACAATGATCCAAAACAAACATAAAAATCAAAACACACAAATGTGTCACTAAGAACAAAATGAACCTTCTGTCCCAGTCCCAGTCCCCTGACTGAACCCTATAGAAAATGAGTGGGGTAAACTGAAGAGAAGAAGCACCACCAACATGGAGCTGGGAATATAAAGAATCTGGAGAGATTCTGAATGAAAGAATGGTCTCTGATCTGTTCTCATCAGCCACTGTAAAAGACTCTGAGCTGTTATCTTGGCAAAAAGAGGTTTCAAAAAGTATTTAATAAAAGGGTGCCAATAATTATGGCCAACATGTTTTATTTCATAATGTGATTTAGTGAATAAACTTGCAACTCTTAGTCTGCATGGCAGTTTGCATGCTGATATTCCTGTTAACAAGGTGAATAGAACATGAAAATGGGGCTGAAATGACAAAAAAAAAAAAAGAAACAAAAAGGAGGTAGCCATGTATTGATCCTGAAATCCAATTTCAGAATCTCTTATTTGGTATGTCTCCCTTTTGTTCGAACAGTAGCCGCATTTAAGACGACAAGAACTAAACCAAATGTATACACTAGCGTTAAAAAGTTTGGGGTCAGTACATTTTATATATTAAGACATTAATATATTTATTCATCAAGAATGTGTTAAATTAATCAAAAGATACATTTATAATGTAACAAAGGTTCTTTTGAACCTTATATTCATCAAAGAATGCTAAAAATGTATGTATGAAAATGTTTCAGTTTCCACAAAAAATATTCAGCAGCACATCTGTTTTCAAAACTGATAATAAGAAGAAACGCATTTTGATCAACCATCAGCATATTAGATTGATTTCTGAAGGATCATGTGACTGAAGACTGGAGTAATGATGCTGAAAAAAACAGCTTTGTCTTCACAGGAATAAATTACATTTTTTTTAAATATTAAAAATAAAAACAGTTATTTTAAACTGTAATAATATTTCACAAAACCACTGCTCTTGTTGTGTTTTTGATCAAATAAATGCAGCCTTGGTGAGCATAATAGACATTAAAACATCTTGCTGACCAAACGTTTGAACAGTAGTATTTATTTCAGATCCCAGACTGACCATTTTCAACACAGCAGTAGTCTGAGAGGTATTTCAGACCCAATCCAGCACCAAACATCCAAAAATTTACTTATAAATACATAAAAGTTTCTACATCCAAATAAACAGAAAGAGACATTCTATGTTCTATTTATGTTGGTGTTCAGAGGTTGTATTCCTCTTTTTCGCTAAGCAAAGCAAATTTCAAAACAGTCAAATGTCAAACCAAAAATATCATCTATGCAAAGCCAGTCACCACATTTCCATACTTCAAGGTGAACGTCTCCTGAAGAAAAGTCAAACTACCTATCCATCTAACAAGTAAATCTATTGGAGGTTTGTGTGGTGAGATTAGGTGTGGATTTCGGAGCATTGTGTTGACTTGTTTGTAAAGTGAGTGTATCTAAGAACCACATAACTCTTTTCCACCCTGCTGAGTAAGATGGAGTACAAGTAAATATAAATTGTGTGAGTGAGTGCTGTACCTGTTGTATAACATAAATCCCATAATCAAGCTGCTGTCTCTGTAGGATGGGGTGAAGATAGTGCAGCCAGTACATCAGGTGTGCATCTCTGTTTCTGAATGGGATGATTAATGCCACTTTTTGCAGAGCCACACAATCGCTGGGTTTATTCCTGCCGCCCATTACCAGCTGTGGATTTTCTTTACGTACCAAATCCAAATTCACTAGCTCAGAAAATTCAATTCGCATTGGACCCACTGAAATGGGAACAAGAAGAGCATGGAAGTGAGAGAAAGTGGGGGTCGAAGGGTGTGCATACATAAAAGAGGAAAACTCCTCTTATGAAACAACAGTTTACTTCCTGTTTCAAACAGGCCATCTTCCTTTCCCTGTCTTTTTTTCTCTTAGTCATTTTCAATATTCCATTTTTAATTTTTACATCTTTCTCTTTTACTCAAACTGATAAGACGGTAAAGCTTTGTAATAATAAATACATGGGCCACCTAATATGGGAATATTTATTTTTTTAAGAAAATATATTTAGTTAATGTCTGAGTCCTCGGTATGCTAAATTTACAACTAAACATCTTTTAGCAGGCATTAACATTAAATATATATATGTAAAATATTTCTCTTCTGGAAAAAAGCCAGGTAAATATGGATGACTCCTGCACTACACATATTTTAATCCAATCAGATTCTTAGAAATAAAATCACCTGAAACAGCCAATTTCGTCTATAATGTAGGCTAAGTATAGCCTATAGTAATAAAATGAACAAATCCTTCAATTTGTCCAACACAAATGTACAGTTTTACTAATAGCTAAATAAGTTAAATGGAAGAGAGAGAGAGAGAGAGGGGGGGAAGGGGGTCTCTCAAAACTTACTACAAAACAATCCTATTCTGGAAAATATTAATTGGGGGCAATGTGTGCATTTAGTCGTCCCTATCGTGATGTGAATTTAACAACACACACACACACACACACACACACACACACACACACACACACACACACACACTGAGCAACACGAACAAATGCTTAAGTTTTAAGTTCACGAAATAAACTTACCCAAAAGTGGTGACGTCTCAGGACACGGTTTTAGTACTGTTACTGTGGGTTTTTCTTCGTCGTGTTTAATTACTCTTGCGTCGGTATAGGTCAGTTTATTTACTTCTGTCCCATTGTATTGGACGAGAAGTTCGTCTATTCTGTGAGTTTGTGAGGTAACTAAATGTTTCGTGAATTTTGTAGGTGACTCTGTTAAATAAAAAAACAGTGCAACGATGAGTTGAACTCCGCAGAGACACACGAGCACGACGCATAATTTAGTGTAGAAACCCACATTCAACAGCCCCGATTCCTGCATTCTCACAAAATAATGGAAGACCGCTTCATGTACGAAGAAAAAAAACTCAGTAAGAAGTCGTTCATCGGATGATCAGCACAATCCTTTTCATGAAACTTTTTATGATACTGATCCCGTCTGGCAACTGTTAATAGTTGTTTTTCAGGCATTGAAGAAGAGCTGTCTTGCACTTTCCAAAGGAAAGTGACAGCGGTGGGCGTTTCTAATGTATAAAAGGCAATGAGCTTTACTCACACACACACACACACACACATCATGACACACATGCATAGTGTATGAGTGTAATTTAATATAAGCAAAGAAATGTAGGCTACTTTGTTGCATTAAAATCAAACCAAGTGGAATTTGCATTGTACACTGTCAGAAAAAAAGGTACAGTGCTGTCACTGGGGCGGTACCCTAAGGTACAAAACCGAAAAGGTACTAATATGTACCTTTAAGGTATTAATATGCACCTTTAAGGTACTAATATGCACTCTTAAAGTACTGATATGTACCTTTAAGGTACTAATATGTACCATTTAGGGGTGAGTAAAGTACAAAGATTTTCACTTTTGTACCTTAGGGTACCGCCCCAGTGACAGCACTGTACCTTTTTTCTGAGAGTATACCATGCCAGACCGTTCCTCAGAACTAACTTCACTTTTCAAGACAATAGCTACTCCCAAGTTTACACAGGTGTGCTAGTGTAATCACAAGTGTAGTTTATTTCATTTATACAAATTCTAAGATATTTTGAAGATATAGGCTACATAGGCCTACATTAGATATCATATGTTAGCTAGAGTTATACAAATAGTCTATTGAAAATTATTCTCATTAGACAAGTCATTTGAAGTCAAGAGTGAATTATTACTGGCGGGCTCTTAATTCTCATCTCATGAACAGCGCAGCGCCCCCGTGTGTTGATATCCGTGATCAACAGCATATCATACCATAAAATTATTCTCACCTGTTTCATCTGCATCAGTTTCAATGTCATCGTTAAAGGCACAATGTACGATTTTTGGCTTAAAATATCGGGGGAAACCACTAGAACAAAGTTAAATATATTTTGTTGACTTGTGCCTACTTATTATTCCAAATGTTTCCAAGAATGTTTTAAGCAATTTTAACCAGGACACGATCCGAATCCCACACTGATTGCACCGCAATAGCAAAAGTGCAGCCGATGTACACTAAACGGCTGTCCAACTTCTCGCACCCCTTTTTATATTCACCATTGTAATAGTCGACTAACGTAGGGAATGAGGGTTTAGGGGGCAACTTCGGATTCAGCCCTAGCCTGAATCCGAAGTCGCCCCGTATACCCTTTGAGGGGACAGCCATTTGTAGTGGTGTCCAAAACCACAGTGGACGTTATTAAGTGCACTCATTCAATCCCACATTACATCTCAATAACAAGTGTACAGCCAATGTAGTCTACGCTCATTGGTTGTCCGACTTCACGCACTCGTTTTCATTCACTCCTTCAAGTGAACTATATTAGATTACTAAAGTAGGGAGTAGTGAATGAGGGTTTAGGGGGCAATTTCGGATTCAGCCTAACGCTTTAAAAATTACATCTTGTTGCTTTAACGCGTAATTGTTAATACTGATGCATTGTAGATTATTATTTATTGTTATTTTGTGTTACAAATGATGTGACAATATTTACAAATTTGATTTTGATTTCTCTGTGCATGATTTCTCAGATAGTTTTTCATGACATTGGTATACACCAATTTACATCAGATAACTGAAAAATTATTCAAAGATTACCGGTAACACTTTACAATAAGTTCCCATTAGTAACTGCATTAACTAACATTATCAAACAATGAGCTATTGCAGTTGTTACAGTATTTATTCATCTTTGTTAACGTTGGTTACTAAAAATACTGTTCATTGTGAGTTCATGTTAGCTCAGTGGCCTGTTGCACAAAAGCTGGTTTCAGTTGCTACCCAGGTAAGTTTGAGATTAGTTTGAGCAAACTCTGGTTTTTCGGGCTCAAGAAGGTGGATTGGTTTTTAGCAGTGTTAATCACCATGGTAACTTACACTACACAGCTAACCTGCTCTGGAGCAGGTTTTATTCTGGGTTAGAGATCACAAACTCAAACTGGACCAATCAGCTGCAAGTAAAACTCACACCACCTGTATCTCTCAAATTAAAGTAGTTTATAGTGAAAAAAGCTTTTGGTGCAAATTATTTATTATATTTATAATATATGAATTATAATTACTTTTAATTCACATAATATATTCATATAATTATATTATATTGACAAATAGCCAAATATTAATATAAATATAAAACATGCATCCATAATTCTTTTAAACAGCGTGTATTTATTTGAGCTCTTTGTGAACCTATAATTATTAGGCATATTTCTTTGATTAACATCATGCATTGATATAGTCAGATATTCTTTCAGCTGCCTTCTTAAATTGACGCTGCAGCATAAGTGTTTATTCCTGCTATAAACACATTTAATTTCATGATAATTTTCAGAACGATCTCTCTATCTTCAGAAGAGAAGTGAATCGAACGGACACTGTGATTGGCTGTTTGCCGCATGTGTCACGCTTTCAGGTGCACGCGCTTCAGTGTTAATTGCAAACTCTGGATTGAACCTGAGTTGACAGAGAAAGTTTATACCAAGCTTTGAGAAACATTTGAGCTTGATCAAAACCAGGTTGGATTTATCTGGATTTGTCAACTCTAAACCTACTCTGAAACTCAGAGTTTCTTCAGCTAGCTTCATGCAACAGGCCTCAGGTCAATGAAAATATAAGTTACCGGATGTGCCACTAAGCATAGCGGCATGTGTCAATGGCTTTATGTGTAAGATGCCATGGCACTTAATGGTAATACCGCTACTGGGCAATGCTATAATACACAAACAGAGAAAGAGTGAGTTCTAAATCATCTGCTGGTCTTATCTATGTAGGTCTTATCTATGTTTGGACTCCTATTACACAGTAACAGTACAGTCAATAAAACGCACTGGCACATCTCTCTCTGTGAGAGTTACACTAGCATCTGGTCTAGGTCAAAGGTCGTCCAGTCATGTGATTAGATATCTACGTCCTGATTCATGAAGTGAAAGCTTTCATATCATAGTATATTGGACCTAATGTCTGTTATGACAGAGAGCTATTTTTTCGGTAAGGTCTAACTAGTCTTTGTCAATAAGCAACAGAGCAACATTGCTCCTGTGCTTCTCCAGCAGAACGGGAGTCATCGCTAACCAAAGAAATCATGTAAGTTACTTCTGCTTTTGAAACACTTTTCAGAATGACTGGAAAATAATATTTCACACTACTCGCTATGACATTCTGCCTTATAATGTTTATTAGAGTTTAGACTACAATATTCGTATTTAAAATTAGATTGCTTAATTTGAATTGAAAGCTCCTTTACCTAAACCAATATTTAATCGCTCAAAACCGATCACAGAAAAATATATTATTAACAATCTCTTTAAAAATAAGTAATTAACAGATATATTAAAAGTATGTCATGTTCTGTGAAATAGATCTAAAATAGAATTGATCATTACAATTATTTTAAAATAAAGTAAAATACACAGAACAATAGTGTAATGTACTTAGAACAAAGGTTAGCCTACAATAGGGCAGATCTTTCAAAATTATAGTTATCATTTTTCTGTTGATAAGAGGAAGTGTGTTTAGGTCACAGGTGTCTGCTGATAAATCTTATCTGTCAATATTCAGAAAATCTTTTGAGGACACAACATAACTTATATAATAACAATAAAACAATATTGATAATTACCCTAAAAATATTGCCTACTTTTATTGTATAAAGTAAGTTGGTCATTTTATGTTTTAATAGAACTGAATCACCAAAGCAGTTTTCATTCAGCCTCTATTTTAGTCATTCATTTCTTCGTGCTGTGCTCAAAACCCTTGCTGATTGTTTTTCATTTTTTGCTCTCTCTCCATTCTTTCTCTTAGGGAGGAATGTCAGAATGGAATTTCCTTGGATTTGTTCCTGCATTGCTCTCTTGTTCCTGCTGTGAGTAATGCCTGCATTTGTCCAGACAGAGCTCCCTCCCCTCAGGATAAACATCCAACACTTTCTCTAGACAAGGAAGTGATACTAAAGCTAAGACTTGATGATTTCATGATTACATGAATATCATTTTTACAGTTACTCAATCGGTTATTGTCAACTGCTGCCTAAATACTGTTTGGAGCCACTGCAGTTCCCTACTTTATTAGAATCGTCACATCATTAGACTTCTCTGGTAATGTGGTCATTGTCTTTATGTTTCAGGTCTGCATTGTGTTTCTGCTGTCAGTTGTACAGCGCAGAGCGAGGGCTCAGCCCTTTGAGAATCGCTTTCCTTATCTCAGGGGTCGATTTGGCATTGTGGTGTGAGTGATCTCGGAATGAAATGTGGAGTTCTACGTTTGATATTCATCCGTGTTTTTAGGTTTTTAAAGACTTTTCATGTTTTGTGTGTGTGTGTATTTTCCTTTGCAGTCCATTGGATTTCATTGGCAATCTAAGTAACCGATGGTCTTATGGTTTTGCATTTGGTGCGATTGCTCCCAGTGTGATTCAGCTTTTCTCTGAGTCCTACACACCATTTAATGTGCCTAACTGGGCTAAAGGTAGTTTAACAATTCAAATATTTTATATTTGTTATACTAAATTTTTTTTACACTTTTATTCAGCAAGATGCATTCAGTTGATCAAAAGTGACAGTAAAGACTGCTGTAGTTTTGCACTTTCTATTCATTAAAAGGATAAAATTATAAGAGGATAAAATTTGGAATAAAAAAAAGCAGCTCAGAGGTTTTCAACACTGATAATAAAAAAATGTTTCTCGAGTACAGTGTGACAATAAAGACTGCAACAAACAGGAATAAATTAACAGTTATTTTGAATTGTAAACATATTTAACAATATTTCTGTTTATACTGTATTTTAAATCAGATAAATGCAGACTTGGTGAGCATAAAAGAGACTTTCAAAAACATAAAACAATCTTACAGCGACCAAACTTTTGCACATTATTGTATTGTATATAGAAACAGTTTTGTGGGAAAGTTACTTTGAAAAGTAATGCACAATATTGCGCTATTCTCTTAAAAAGTAACTAATTGCAGTACTTAGTTACTTTTTAAGGAAAGTAATATGTTAAGTTACTTTTGCATTACTTTTTATTTCCTGGGGCAGTAAGAGCAAAACAGTTCTATGGGCGAATGTAAAGGCTCTTTCACACCAAAATGTAAATAATACGCCTCAAGCTGAAGGACATGCAAATTCACACATATGCAGAGGACGCCGCTCAAACAAACCTTTCAGTTGTGCTGCTATTCTGGATTGCTGAAGAATAGGATGCAGGAGAAGAAAGTTTAACACTTACTTCAATAAAAACAAAACATTTTGCTTATGGTTCAACTGAATCATCGAAGGTCAGCAGCAAGTATTGGTCTATAAAGTCAGATTAAATGTATTAAAATATTTGTTTCATTTAACATTTAATTATTGCAGGATTGTGTAAGATTTTGCATTCCACTGATTTTATTCATTTTGAGGGATACTGAATCTGTTTGTGTGATGAGATGCCTGCTCACATTTAGTCTAACTACAATAACCATCATGTTTACACACAATGTTACTTTACTAGTTACTTGATAAACGTAATCTTGTAATGCGTTATCCCCAACACTGTATACAAACAGCCAAGAAACAAATTCTTTATTTATGTTACATTTGTTATATTGTTATTTATAATATTATATATATATATATATATATATATATATATATATATATATATATATATATATATATATATATATATATATATTTGTATTGTGTTTATATAATCTTAACAAAAGGAGTTACAACAATGTTGATCAAAAATGTACAGTTCGAAGGAAAGTTACAGTTGATCTATGTGCGTTTCTTGCAGCCATTTTGTACCTGGTAGGAGCCATAGAAGTTGGCGTGGCGTACCTGCCATTCTTTGCTTGTCTGTCTACACCACAACGAGCACTAGGAGGGGTTTTAGGTCTTCTATACACACTCATGTGGTATGTAAAAAACTACAAATACACACAGATAAAAATATTGGCCTTCCTTGTTTGGCCTTCAAACTTCTCTGTTTGTACTTGTAGGGAATTTTGTTGTTGAACTGTTGACTGTTCTGTGGGTTTCAGGCTCATTGTGAGACTGTATGACACGATAAGCTGTCCCTCTGGAAGGGTTGGTGAATATTATTAATGATTAACTTTAATGTATTCATTATTAACTTTATATTATTACGTTTAAGTTTGCATGTTGAGATTAGTAATTTCTTAGTGTTCAAAGCTTGCAATACTCTGAATTAATATAACATTTCTAATGTGTAGTTTTGACAGTGGATAATTAAAACACATTTTGCTGATTGCAGATTTTAGGTCGTCACCAGAAATTGATCATTCTGTGGCCGTTCTTCCTGTGCCTGCTTTTCCTGCTGGGACGGTTTGTGTATATCATTGTGAAGGCAGTCAGAATCCACCTGAAGCTACAAGCTGATGAGGTCAGATCATGAGGAAGTCTTGTTATTCATTGTATGGTAACAATTTACAACAAGGTTCATTTTGTTGGTATAGGAGATAGTAAAGTTAAAAATGAAATAACAATGAACAGTACTTTAACAGCATTTATTAATCTACATGCTTAAAAATAAGGTTCTTTATTGGCATATGGTTCCTCAAAGAACCTGAAACATTCATTAGGGACATCAAAAATGGTTCATCGCTGAGAAAACCCCCTTATGGGACGTTTATTTTTAACTTCTAATGCAAGTATATTTTTAACATTTTAAGTTATAAAAATGAACATTAATATGCATAGTGAACCGACATGAATTAACATTAAACAATAGTATATTTATGGATTTACACTTAATGTTTCTCTCCTGATATTTAGAATGAAGAGGATCTACAATTCCATCAGTTCAAATATGTACAGACTCTACTGAAACGCCCCTCTGAACGGTACGCACTCATTCAACCCATCTAATAACCATAATTTCACCGTCTCGGTTAACTATAGACCTAATATAGTCCAGCTGTGAGTAACCCACTTCTAGCCTAAAGAATCTTGAATTTAGTTAAATGTCATTTTTGCCAAAATAACTTGCGAGATGTATGATATTCTATCATGTAAGCAAAGTCAACAGTGATTACAAGGTGCTTGGTTTATTTTCTTTGACATGTTCTAGATGACTAGTCTATTCTTGGGCTTAGACATCTATTCCTGACAGCCCAAATTTTGCCTTGTTCTAGCCTAGACGTCAGGGCTGTGTCTGTATGGCTACTAGACATCTTTTTAAATGCAAAATTTGGGAGGGAAACATGAACAGAAATAAATCACTGTATTGTATTCAAAACAATCAGCCGATACTCATTCTTCTGTTGTCCCTCAGGCTGGAAGAAAAGAGTTGGTTCCAAAGAAAAGTGTATGACTGGGATCCTCACTTTAAATTCCCTAACAGAATGATTGGCACATCCATTATCTCTTTGATTGGTTTGTACACGGTCAGTTAGCACTCACTTGTGTATATGCATTATTGTATTTTTGTTTTGTTTTTTTAGATTAAGACAATGCAAATGTGTTTGCCTATGTGTAGATGGCCCTAGCAGACTACAGCTTGAGTGACTACACCTTTGACAAACTAGATGCTTTAAAGGACTCACTTGCAAAGATAGCATTATCCTGCAATCAAACAGACAACATTTTCACATCCTTCATTCCCAGGCTGAATGAGTTCAGCATTGTTGCACAAAGTAAGTTCCGCCTCTTTTTCTACTTGTCTTTTTGTTTATATTTATAGTCTCTGTGACAATATTATTCAAAAGTTAGTTCATTTTTTATTTTTAAGAAATTAAATTGGACAAATTAAATTGATCAAAAGTGACAGTAAAGACCTTTTACAGACATAGATAGATAGATAGATAGACAGATAGATAGACAGACAGACAGACAGACAGAAAGACAGACAGACAGACAGACAGACAGACAGACAGACAGACAGACAGACAGACAGATAGATAGATAGATAGATAGATAGATAGATAGATAGACAGATAGATAGATAGATAGATAGACAGACATATATATATATATATATATAGATAGATAGATAGACAGACAGACAGACAGACAGACAGACAGACAGACAGACAGACAGACAGACAGACAGACAGATAGATAGATAGATAGATAGATAGATAGATAGATAGATAGATAGATAGATAGATAGATAGATAGATAGATAGATAGATAGATAGATAGATAGATAGACAGACATATATATATATATATATATATATATATATAGATAGATAGACAGACAGACAGACAGACAGACAGACAGACAGACAGACAGACAGACAGACAGACAGACAGACAGACAGACAAATAGATAGATATTTAGATAGATATTTAGATAGATAGATAGATAGATAGATAGATAGATAGATAGATAGATAGATAGATAGATAGATAGATAGATAGATAGATAGATAGATAGATAGATAGATAGATAGATAGATAGATAGATAGATAGATAGATAGATAGATAGATAGATAGATAGATAGATAGATAGATAGATAGATGGACTAGAACGGAAAAAAAACATTATTAGATTATTTTATTAAAAAAATCTTTAATACTGAAAAGTGAATTATTGTTTAATATTTTTGTATTAGGGTCTTGGCTGGCGACAACCATTTTTTCCACTCTGACATCTGTTACTTACACTTTTCATGTGCTAGTATGTTACAGGTATACAGGTCTTTATATATCAAATTCAACACTATGGCAATTCTTTAAAAAAAAGACAAACAATGAGCTGCATTTATGTCTGCAGGAAACATTTGAAGAGGTTGTGGCGGGGGCAAAAATCTTTTCTTCCAGAGAAGTTCCATAAACCAAGTCCTGCAGTCAGCGTGGCAAGTTAAGATTTGTGAAAGGATTCATTTGGTTTCTTTATGATTTGAGGATTACAACATCATTAAGACAAACTCATCATAATGCCAAATAATGTTCTCTCTCTCTCTCAGGCTGCTATAACAAGATATTCAGGCTGGCAGATTGCCTTCACTTTGTGGGGTATGTAAAACTCTAACATTTGGACTGTTGTTGTAAGATCAGCTGATAAACTTGTTCAGAGAGGTCATTACCTTCAGAGGCATCTGTCCCTTTGCATACTTTGCACTTTTCTGTTTTTAGTCAGTGATATGGAATAATTGGATGACTGTTTGCTGTATTGCTTAAAATTATTTTTGTTTCTGCAGGGTTTCTGATAGTTCACTTTGTGCAGTTTCTTTTTGCCTTGATGTTTGTGTATGGAGTTGTTCTACCAATTCAGAATGGACAATTTCTCAGCTGGCTTTCTAGTGTAGGCACCATTCTGTGAGTTCTGACATTTCAAGACCAAATTACTTTCATAAGCATAATTATTAGGCCTTTTTTTATTTGCTTGGCAACCTTATAAACCACTTTTCAAAAGTATGGGGGCAGTATGTTTTCTTTTAGTGAAATCATTTTTCTATTTTAATATATATATATATATATAATTTTTTTTTTTTTTAATGTAATTTATTCCTGTCATGGCAAAGCAGAATTTTCAGCATCATCACTCCAGTCTTCAGTGTCACATGATCCTAATTCTAATATGCTGATTTGTAGCTCAAGAAACAGTTCTCATTATTATAAATGTTGAAAACAGTTGTGGTGCTTCATTTGTTTGTGGAATAGAAAATTCAAAACAAGAGCATTTATTTGAAATATAATCTTTCCTGACACTTTTAAAGCTTCCTTACGGAATAAAAGTGTTAAGAAAAGTCTTACTGACCGCAAACTTTTGAACAGTAGTGTGTTTTATGGCCAACCATACCATAATCTAATACTAATACTTATCTATTAAAGATGCTGCATGTGTTTAAGTAACATTTCATTGTGTTTTTATGTAATTTCAGGCTCACAATATTCATAATTGTAGCCTTGGTGGTAGGGCAGATTATTCTGGTCCAAGTGTTTTTCCTGCAGGACAAACTCTCACCTGAAGACAAAGAAAAGCCCCTTGCGATCAACAACAGGTAGGACCATTCAAAAGCAAATTTTATAAAAAGAAAACAAATAGAGCTATAAATATGACAGTCATGATTCTAGGGTGTCCTGAGTGATAAATATAATTATAAATATGAAACATAAAAGCCTTTTTTGAAAGATATTTCTGAAATTACCCTTCTCTCTTTTGTCCTTCCACAGAAAAGCGTTCCACTGCTTCACCTACTTTTTCTTCTTCTATAATGTGATTATGGGGTTGAGCAACTGTATTTTGCGCCTTTTAAGTAGCTGTATTGTGGGTACATGGCTGGTGTCACGCATTGATCGGACCATCATGCAGCGTGGCTATGAGTCCATGGATCCAGGTAATAATGTGCAGGTAATAATATGCATATGCATGGCTGTGCAGTAATAATGTAATTTTCCAAATATAATTTTAGTCTTAAAGGGGTGGTTCACCCCAAAATTCTGCCATTAATGACTCTCCCTCATGTCGTTCCCATCCCGTAAGACCTTCGTTCATCTTCGGAATACAAATGAAGATATTTCTGATCAAATCTGAGAGTTTTCTGTCCCTTTGATGCAAGAACCATTAAGGTTCATTCTCGTGTTACGCATCACAATATGAGCTTCCGCAAGAACCAATGAGGTTTGTTCTCACGCGTCAAGCAGGTTTAGTTGAGCTTCAGTTTAAGTTTGCTGATCGATGTTTATATGTGAATAAAAGTCTAAATTAAACCTGTTCATCATATAAAGTGATCAAGTCTCTTCATAAAATTTTAACTAAACTGTTCAATTCATATGGATTAGTTTTACAATCTCTTCATCAATATCTCTATTCAATGGGGAGACAGAACGTTTTTTTTAATTACAAAGATCTTCATTTTTGTTCCGATGATGAACAACCCCTAGGTCGTACGGGTTCGGAACCACATGAGGGTGAGTAATTAATGACACAATTTTCATTTTTAGTTGAACTAACCCTTTAAATTCGATAATGGAAACATGATAATTATGATGTTAATTATTTCATTAATATTTGATCAATTCATTATAATTGGGTGATTAAATATTTTCCCTTTACAGGCTCTAAAATGTAAGATTAATGCCAGTATTTCTGCACAATGGTTATAATTTACTTTTTTGGGGCAGGATATAGCACATGGATAGGGATGATATTTGCTGATCATTACCACAGCAACCCAGTTATGGTGTCTTTCTGCCATCTACTGCTTGGTAGAACACTGGAAAAACAGGGACCTGCAGTGCCCTCTTATGCAACTTTTAGCAATAACACAGGTAAAAATGACAGATATATGAAACTACACATTTCTTTAAACAGATCAAATTAAATAACTTTGCCTGTCTGCTGTTTAACAGGATGTTCAGCAGGGGCAGAGTACGCGTGCGCTGGCTGCTGCTGTACACACTGCTGAGGAACCCTGCACTCATCCTGCTGAGAAAGAGAAAAAAAATGACACAGAACGACAATCAAGACCCGCTCCTCTTGGCCCGAACCATCACCTCACAGGCTCAACAAGCAGATGAACTGGTCAACAGCAAAACTGTCAAAACAGAACCAACACAGTTAGACATCTGAAAGAGTTGGAGCTCTTGGAACTGGTTCCTGGAAAGCAGAGCAGTGTCAGGGTGTCTATCGGTGTGAAGACAGACGACATGTTTCAAAACTGAAGACTGCGTTTGAAACTTTGAGGTCATCTACTGTAATGCTTTTGCATACTGACAAAAGAGACTTCTGTCTTCTTTTTTGATACAAAGAACCAAAATGATTGAGGACTCATCTTCATGTAAAATTTTTTTGACCAATAAGATGTTCTCTATATGAGAATGTCCTCTTTAATTTGTAACTTCACACATCAAAGCTATTAAATGGAGCCTTGAACTTGAGACTGAATTTCATCAGCGAACTGGACTGAGAAAATGCTGGATTCAGAGTGCAGGAGCAATGCAGGGCTTCATGCTTCTGAAACAAAGTTGAACATTTGATTTGTTCAGTCGCATTGGAGAAACTGTATTTTGTAATAAAATATGAAATATTTGTTTGGGTGAATAAACTTCTTGGTGTATGCCAACAAATAAAATAAAATAACACCATATAACTTTTTGGTAAGTTTTGTAAGTGCAAGTCCATGAATATTATTTTATTATAATTATAATTCACTTATTTGAATATATTATTTTCTGAAGCTTTTGCTTTATCTCCACTGATTCCTTAGTGAATAGTTTTTAAATTTAGTTAGTCAAGACACTGGTGTGTGAGCACATGACTATCATCACCCTGAATTCTCACAGTTTTATTTATCGCTTTTTGCCTTCAGCACCTTTACAGAGCAAGATTACACATTTTAATACGTGTTTGGATGGCCTTTAAAACTAGTCTAGTTAGGGACGTTGGGATTCATTTATATATTTTAATTTATTTGTTAAGTAAAAATAATAGAATAGTAAATAACGTACTTGGATTCAGTTGATTTATTTATTTATTTGGCTTTTTGACATTTGACCTCGGTCCTTTTTTCAGATGACGTGTGACGTAGCTGGAGTGATGGCAAATGCACGTGTGAATGCGCGCGATATTAAACGGCTAAATTAGTGTGAAGAGAAAAAGCAATCAGGTGAGTTTAATTTGCAATTGCTTCCCTTATTAATGTTAAGTTGATATTTTTATGACGTTGGATTAAAAAAGTTGCTTTCTAAGTTAAAAGAAACGGAATAATAAAGTTAAATCAGTTGCAAATCGCTTGCTTAGCTCGTTAATTACTGTCTGATGAAAGTTAGCTTCCTCTCTTCCCGCCTGTCTTTCTGATATTTGTGATATTAAATGTAAATGGTTTACGTAAGTGTAAGGTTATCTTGGTTGATAAATAAAATTTATATTTTTGAGGGGATGTTTGTCGTATTCATATACGACATTCAAACAAGCATGATCCATAACGTTTGAAATGAAAATCATTTCGGTTTAAGGGTTGATGACATACGTTTAACGTCAACGTTATATTACTTAGTTCATAAATACAATAAGACAAATTTTAAAACGTTTATATGTGATACTTTTATGTAATATGAAGCTTAATATGTGTATTGATGTAAGTTCATACATTTTTGGACATGTATAACGTTACTTTTTTAAACAACAATAAAATTAAATTGTGTGTGCATCGCTTCAATTATGTTTTTTTTTAAAGAAAACTTTTTTTTGTTTGTTGGTTAATCCATTTGACCTGAACTTTTCATTAAAAATATTGCCTTTCTGTTATAAAGAACTTGAGTTTGATGGGTTGCTATTTTATGTAACGTTAGGCCCAAAACATTCCTCAATTACCTTAGACATGACTAACTATAAACCTTCAAAGCAGGCCTACATAGACAGTATTTTTGAGTAGCTCATAACTAATCTTACTCTAAATGTGCCTGTGATGTCCAAAAGTGTCATAGTGTTTTCATTCATGCTTTGTGTTTGAGTGCAGGATGAGTGATGTGGAGTTGGTGAAAAAGATGCTGCGAGCTGTTCTTCAGAGCAGTAAGCATGGTGTGGCCATGGCCCGTCTTCAGGGAGATTACCGGGCTCTGACAGGAGAGATGATCCCTTATCGGAAGTTTGGCCATGGCAGTCTAGAGAACTTTCTGCACAGCATTCCCAGTGTGGTGCGACTTGAACGCTCCAGTTCTGGAGAGGTGATGCATTCACTTGATCTTTTAAAAGACCACCTGTATTTTGTTTTCAACTGCTGAAGACTTTAGGCTATGTGAAAACAAAAGCATTAGCGAGGCTATATATATATATATATAGCCTCGCTAATGCTTTTGTTTTCACATAGCCTGAAGTATTTCACATATATATATATATATATAAACCTCAAAAGTAGGACCATGATATACAGATCTTGTGAATCAACAATTACATTTTCCAAAAAACGCATCCTGTATGAATGGCCCTAAACTGATTAAAAGATAAACAGCCCATTATTTCAGTGAGCTGATATTTAAACAGTCAGTTTGCCTCGTACATTCAGTTTACAGCATCAACAGCAAGCCAAAGAGGGTGAGGTTTCAACTGAACTATGCATTTGCATTTTAAACTCTTCGCTACGTTAGGTTCTAGCTCTGTCCATGCAATAAATGCACGTTCTTAAATTTCAAATTAGCATGAATCAAATCAAATCAGAGCTGTATATTAATATTTGCAAGATATATGGCATTTTCACAAATACAACTCGTCGTACGTGCCTTAAAAGCACGCAACTATTTCTGCCCATGCGTGTGACCGCAATCTCTGCTTTTCTGCTCCAGACTGAAGCCCGCGAGCAGTGTTGGGGCTAGTTACTCAAAAAAGTAATATATTACATATTACATATTACTCTCAAAAATAGTAATGCCTTACTTTACTTTATTACTCCCTGGAGAAAGTAACTAGTTATATTACAAGTTATATTACTAGTTACATTTTTTCTTAATTACTCTATAATGGCCTGAGATGCATCAGATGGAGGGAGAACATACAAAGGAGGAGTGTTCTTTAGGGTCTTTATTATGCCAACAACAGACTGGCACTGCCTAGCACAAATAACTACGGTAACACTTTACAATAAGGTTGTATTAGTTAATGCATTAGTTAACATTAACTAATGATGAACTGCACTTATAAAGCATTTATTTATCTTTGTTAATTTCAACATTTACTAATGCATTAATAAAATCTTGTTGACATTAGTTAATGCACTGTGAACTAACATGAACAGCTGTATTTTTATTAACTAGTGTTAACAAAGATTAACTAATGATGAACAGAGGTGTTGTTCATGGTTAGTTTATGTTAACTAATGCGTTAACTAATACAACCTTATTGTAAAGTGTTACCATAACTACGAACAACTGTACTTGTGCAATCAAGTACAAACAAGTATTAACTTCCTCAATGTTTAACAAACACCTCTGGTGCAAACAATCAATATATTTGATTGTCAATTTATAACAAGTCCAAAGATATATTAACTTCCTCAATGTTAAACAAAAACCATCTAGTGCAAAAAATCAATTTGATTACAAGCGGTGGAGAGCAGCTATGTCCCGGGCAGAGTGTGCACTTCACCGTCAAGTTATTTTCCGTTGAACATACTCAAAATAATTACTGAATCTCCACCCGTCAAAACTAGCTTTCTGTTGCTGGGAACCTTCATCTGAAAAAGAGCTTGTTGTTTACGCTTCCATTTTCCCCATCTGTCTTTGAGGGGTGCCGCTCTGCTGCCTGGCTGCCGGTTGTCGAACCAATCGGTGATGGTAAATGATACCTCGTGCCAAACCCAGACCAATCACTGTTCCATTCACGCCCTCCTCCCCTTCCCTTCTGTTCTCTGTGTCGTGTGCGATGAAGGTGCTACTGGCAAATGTAACGCAAGTAACTAGCTCGGGAAAACTGTAATAATATTACCATTTTCAGACGAGTAATGCCTTACACTACCAGTTACTGAAAAAAGTAATATTATTACAGTAACGCGTTACTTTGTAACGCGTTACACCCAACACTGCCCGCGAGTAGCCTATAACGTGCCGCACCGTTACTTTCAGTTAATAAAGAAAAAAATACTGCAAATTTCGGATGTTATTTTTGTGATTGTTTGGGGTCATTCTACAGCCATTCATCAACACTTTCAACACATAGCCCACCTCTGATTGTTTTAATCAATGCACAATTAGTAAAAAACAAATGAACACCATCAGTTCCTAAATTTTGATGGGTGTACAAGGCAGACGTTTGGGTGGGCTCAGCCCTTGCCTAGAATCGGCCCCGGATAGAAATGCCAAAAAATAGAAACACTTAGTATAAAGAAAATGTTCAGGTAATGATTAGTTTATGAACCATTATGTCGGAACCAAACTATAATAGGGCTGTCATTTTTGAGAAAAATCTAATTTGATCGGATATCAAATATCAAGCAATATATTCGAATATCTACGATCTGGATCTGGATCAAGTGCGGCTGTCTTTTTATTGACGATGTTCCCCGCGGTGGATAACACTCGTTTGAAGCGCACAGACATGCCTGGCAAACACAGGTATTTGCGCATCAATGTTGAGAGAAGTGGATGTGTAAGTAAACTGTTTTTTGCAAATTCGGCAAACTACCTTATCTTTTTACTTTACCATCTATGGTGTAGAACCCAAAATCTTTTAAGATGGGTTGGGGTCATAATAGTCCGCTCAGGCTGGCCGTTCTGAAAGTTATCTTCCATTTTCAAAACATACTTTTATTTGCTTGATTTGGTCATGGGCCTATGCTACAATACTTTTAGAGCGCCCTCTATTGGATGAGATGGCAAACAATAAAATAAAAATCAAACAGTCTAATCATAAACTAAAAAATGCGCTACATGACACTTTAAAAACCGGATCATTTATTTATACGGATATTTCACGTCATGTTCGAATGCATATTCGAATATCAAATAAAAAGTGACAGCCCTAAACTATAATTTGACAGACTTTGTGTTTGTTTCTAGGTCATGTGTTTTGCTGGTGTCTGTGAGGAGACAGCACACATTGCCCAGCTGGTCGCCCGACAGAAGAATGTGAAGAAGTCTGGCTGCTCTAAATTACTGAACTTCCAAATGAGAGCAAAGTCTTCCTCTTTGTTTTCATATAACGGTAACACGCATGCACAGACAAATGAAAGACTCCAGTGAGAGATTCTGTTTGGCTATGTTGTCATTTTTGTGGGTAATTCAAATTAAGTTTTGCATTTCATAATGATTTCCTAATCATTCCCGTTTCTAGCTTGTACTATTCTAGGCGATGTTTGAATTGAAATTTGTATTGCAAGCACCTCTCGTGTTATTGTCTCCTTAGTCCTCATTAGGTTGCTTCAAAGAAAAGCATCTGCTAAATGAATAAATGTAACTTCTGTATTATTTTGCCATTCATATATTAATGTTGTACATCTTAAAATAAACTTTATTTTACAAAATTATATATATATTTTTTGTCTGTTTTACAGTCAAATAGTTTTCTTTAGTTGTAAAACAGGAAAAGTGTTTAAATACACATCACCTTTAAATAGCATGTTAACCACATAAATCAAGTTAATGGGATTAACAACATTGAAAATAGAATTCTAGTTTGTGTGCCCATGTCCCAAGAGAGAGCTTATTAAAGGGTTTAATGCTTTGTCTTTGCCCACCAAGCTTGTCTGTATATTTGTGCTGACTATATCTGTGCCAGTCAGTCACTGTTGCACACTAATGACACAAACTGTTTAGCATCCTGCAGTCCATCATGTAGCCCTTCGAGGTTTGTGCTTCTTTATTGATATGCTTTAACTGTTTTGGTCTTCGCAGTTAAACCTCGCTTGTCTCTGCGGCAACCGGGCCACATGACTCATCCCGCTCGAGGCACCGCATCCAAATCCAGTTTTTACCCTAACCAGCGGCAGCTTTACAGTACTGACCTCCCCTCCTCCCGAGCTCCTTCACGGCAACTGAACTGGAGATCTCCAGGGTGAGTGACATGAGACAAAACATTTGTAAGCACGAATACGTTCTCAAAATATTCATCCCAACACTTGTGTGATTTTTAGGTTAGGTGGGACTACATTTGTACCCAGCAAGATCAATACAGAAATAAAGACACACCCTAATAAGACCAGTGGGACACCAGGTAAAGCTCATGTTTTGCCCTATTACATTTTTTTTGTGAGTATTTTCTTCATGACAACAGCTAAGTTTATGTTGGCTCAGATAGTGTTTGATTTAGACTGAACCGAAGTCTAAACTAGAGCTGCATGATTCCGGATAAACTGAGAATCCCAATATGTTTTTTGTTTAAAATAGATTCTCCTAGTAATCTCAATAGACAACTAAACAAAATAACATCTATTTTATTAGAGGTTCTGACAAAATGTTAATTGTCTATTTAAAATTGTAAATTAATTTGAATGAACTATTTAAAAAATCCAATGGCTCACTCATAAATACGTCACCTGTTTCAATACTGGGTGAATTGATCAGCATTTCTGAACTTATCTCTTGAACGATTCAATCAGAAAACATGTAAGTCACTTGTCGCCACCTACTGGTGTAACAATGTAATCGATGCAATAGTTATTTATTTCAAAAGGTGATTTGCTCTATTTTGATCACTTCTGTAGACATCAGTGTTTCTATCCAAACTATAAAGTTTTATCCCAGTACTTCAGTGATCATTTGATTATTTGTAACACGGAAATGTTGATACTGTGGGTAGTTAAATACTGTTTGTTAAAGCGATTTCATAACTATATAGCTGTATCGCTAAGCATCATTCAGTTCTGCTTGTCATAGAGACTATTTAGGATATTTTAGGATTTGCTAACTTTTTGATGTATTCAATCAGTTTGAGTGTGACGTTTTTTTTCTGTCGCATTCTTCAGCTCCGCAAAAGCCTGTAAACCGCGCTGAAGTTGAGGTGGTTCAGGGTCGAATCAAACAGCTTTTGCAGAAGTACTGCAGTGGAGTCTGGCTGTCCAAAATCCCTCAGCTCTATAAGGATATGTTCAAGGAAGAGCTCCACATGCACAAAGAAGTGGAGACGTGGACGCACATATGCACTGTGAGCTGAAATACACAAACACATGCTGACTACTAAAATCACCCATTAATCTATATGATCAAACAACGCGTGGCGCACTCTCTCGTTTCATTAAAATCCAACTTGCATCTCTGTTTTTGAATGTATTGAAAATAAAATCAGAGGACTTCACTATTAATACTACTATAATTACTATAACTTCTTTTGATCATCTTGTCTGGACAATTGTTTTGTATGCTGTACAAAGTGGATTTACAAACATGTTAGATTGAAAACATTAATCTCAATTCAATATGTTCCCTTAATTATTTATGTGTTAAATAAAATCGGTGTAATAAGTGTACAATGAATATACAATATTATCCCTTAAATGTCACCCTTAATAGTCTTATTTGAACTTGTTCGTTCATCTTTGGCTCAAAGCCACTTTGAGCTTCAGAAGCTTCACGTTAATTTCAAGCAAGTGAGATAAAATATTTAAACTTTGTGTCCAATTATTTCCAAGACAAAGTTTTGGTGTTGAGGTCAAAGTCCACTTGCCTTGCGTTCGCTATACACTGAAGACGACTGAATTGTTTCCCCTATTGCAGCGACTTTCTTTTTGCATGTTCTGCAGACAGGGTGACCATCTTCGATTGAATTTCCCTCAGAACTTTTGTAAAAGACAAAATATGACCACACCTCAGAATTGGTCCTTTTAGAAGGCTGAACAATCCCCAAAGCGCTGTCACTGCCTTTTTTCCATTTTTTGTTCAAAAAAACAATGTTGCTCGCTGTGCCTGCACCAGACTGATGCTGGCTGGACAGGATTTACTGGATTTAAACGATATTACTAGCCGTCAGTACAGTTTATCATGAAACTGGTAATCGTTTCACCCCTAGAAGTGACACACACCCCCGTCCTCTCACTCATCTCATTCTCTCAGGTTAAATAGTGCTTGTATTATGCATAATTTTACTCATTCAGGTTTTAAACTCACACTAAAAGCATGCGCACCACTGATCAATATAAGTGGAAAACACGGACGGTATCCAGTCAAAAAAACGGAATTTGATATATAACGTGGAATTTGTCATTTTTGGATGAATAAATCAAAAGTAGGTCAATACACTTAAATCACAAGAAGATATCGACTAGTGTCTGAATATTAAACCGCAAGAAGACCATTTGAATATGAATCCTACATGTCTTGTGTGAATGAATGGCGCATACGTGCAGTTTCATTTCCCACACACATACTGAAGCATGCGTGATGCTCACGGAGTTCCAGAGCTCCTCTGAGAGTCACTTTGAGTGTTTTACCATTTAATGTGAGAAACTGTCTCATCATATACACAGAAAATATACACAGTTTATTATAAAATATCAATAATGCTTTTGTTCGCGAATGTCTGCTTAGATGCTATAAATATAGTATCAGTAAAACGTATTTTGTATCATACTGATGTGAATTTGTGAATTTCATTTTGGATAAATTGTATCTTAATTTTAATCAATGTTTTTAATATATTTGCTTCTTATTTAATAAATAATAGGGAAATATAGGAGACAAAAGCCTTAGCGCTGGCGTGATCATGCATTGCACGTGTGTCTCATAAATTAACCGAAACTCTAAATGATATTTGAGTATTGTTTGTATTGGACAGTTTACAAAATCAAATGATTCAGAAAATGTTTGCCATTGAAATGACTGGGAAAAAAGTGCCCCAATCAATGAATTCCCACATATATTTCTTGTATACATAAGTCATCATTACAAATTCAGTTATTTGTATTTACTGAATACTGAATTGTTCAGTGCCACAATATTAGCCTACTGCTTTTTTAGCATGAGACTTCTTTTAAAAACATTAAAAATAGAATACTGGGGAAAAAATGCTCTTAGTTATCTATAAATTCTTAAATCAAGATGCATTTACTAGATAAATAGAATGACATAAGATATTTTTTTTTGTTGAAAATTAAGTAATACAATTAAATTTAAAACAAGCAACATTATCTGCCAATGGGAAGAAAAATAATCTTGTTTCTGATTGAAATCTTGTTTCTTGTTTCTGTCCCAAACAAAAATATGATTATTTTTCTAACCCCATTGGCAGATAATTCTGCTTGTTTTAAGCAAAAACTCACTTCATTTAGATTTTTTTCCCCAGAAAGCAAGAACAAATATCTTAAGTCCTTTTACTTATCTAGTAAATTAATCTTGATTTAAGATTTTTTTGATATTTGGACTGGAAACAAGAAAAAAATACTAAATAAAAAGAGAATTTTTTGCAGTGTAGTCAAATCTTTTGATCATTTAAAATATAATAGGCCTTTGTAATGTGCCTTTGTTGACTACATTCTCAATAAACTACAACACTTGTCCTGTTACTCCCTCTCAGAGTCATATACCGGAAGCTCATTTATTATGCAGCTCATTATGCTGTCTTTTGTTAACTCAGGTGTGATTCTCATCTATGTTCATGGTCGTTCATGCCTCTTTGAGGTGTTTTTCTTTTGACTTACAGTTTTAGTTTTGTAACTAATTTTAAGCATTAATCTGTATTTAATTTTAACAAATGGCCATACAGTAATGACATGAGGATGGAAAAATGATGACACTGTATACTTTTGGGTGAGCTATTCCTTAAAGCTGCAGTAAGCAAAGGGTTCTGATCAGGCAAGAACTTTAGGAACCACATTAATATTAGAAAAGCTTTCCAAAGCGGGAAGGCCTTAAATGGACCCAGAGGTTGCGTTGTTTCTTCTGCATATGTGAGCAACATTGGTTTTGCTATGTTTTACAGAACCAAGCGCTGTTGTTGTTGTAATATTAACTATAAAAACAGGAAAGCTTTGCGTGTCATTGTTTGTCTGGAGCTGGTGTTCTGCTGGCGACTTTCAACATGCATTTCAAAATTTGCCCTAGCTATGATAGTCATAGAGATCCACTCTTGCATTGTGTGTTCTTGCATTTTGGGGGCGGAGCAATGAAGGGAGGGGTGTGTTTGTTTGGGTTGATTTCAAATATCAACAGTGTTTTCAGAAATCACTTCCTCAACTTTAAATGTAATAAAGTTGGTGACTGTTACATGATAAATTATCATTTTGTTTCTCTCTGCTGTTCTTTAGGTTGAAAAGCCAGGCAGCAATAACATAGTGGACCGCCTGGTTTACCCTTTCATGGACCCTGCTCCAAAACCAAGCACTGTGCCTGCTGTAACTCCATGCAAGCGGTCTCCTAACACAACGCCTAGGAAACAGCCAACACCTGCCCAGCAAACTACCCGCATCCTCAGAACTCTAGCCATTAACATTCCTCCTTCAACCCAGAAATCCCCAGCACCCTTGAGCCCAACATCACCCAACTCTACTATGATGGATTTGAATTTCGCTGAAACACCCAAAGCTCACCCCAACTCGATCATCACCCCTCCCTCCACTCCACCCTCTCACCAGCCTCTGACTCCAGAGATCAAGCAGAAGCTGCGGCAGCTGCTCAATAAATACAGCCAGGGCCTGTGGGCTCATGCACTTCCACAACTTTTCCAGGAGGCGTTTGGGTAGGGTGCTATTCTGTATACATATTTTGTATAGTGCATACTTTTTTCAGTATGCAATGGACCAAAGTATGCTAACTGATCACAGAAACCGTATTCATCTCTCAAAGTCCATTTATCATTAAAATTCTATAATTTACATTGTTTACATTTAGTAAAAACATGGTAATTTTTAGCTTTCCAAACAAAAATAAATCAAGATTGAGATGATATACTATTTCGCAGTATTCAATTTTTTTTGAGTGGTATATTATTTCAAAATATGCAGAAATATCACTGAACATTCAGCCTTGGCCAAATAACAATACAAAATAATACTAATATCACTAGTGTAACAAAATGTAGAAGTATCTTATGCTTACCAAGTCTGCTTTTGAGCAAACATACAGTCAAAACAGTAATACTGTGAAATATTAATTTATAATAACTTTTAAAGTTTCTATTTTAATATTTTTATTTATTCCTGTGATGGCAAAGCTGAATTTTCAGCATCATTATTCCAATCTTCATTGTCACATGATGCTTCAAATATCATTTGAATATGCTGATTTGCTGCACAAGTGACGTTTCTGCCTTACATTTTTGTGGAAACCGTAATACATGTTTTGCATGCATTCTTTGAGTAGAAACGTTTTTGAGTATTTGCTATAGAAATCCTTTGTAACATAAATGTCTTTATGATCACTTTTGATCAAAGCTTTCTTGCTGAATAAAAGTACTGTACTTATGATTAGTGAATGCACAAGAGACATTCATACACCGTGACAGACATGCTTTTGTACTTTTTTGTTGTTGCTGAATTTGTATCATGTATAAGAGAGTAGTACAGTTACTTTTTTTTTCTCCATTAACTGATATTTAAAGAATGTTGTTTTTTTCTCACAGGTGTGAGTTTCCACAGTACGTGTTGCAGGATCTGTCTTTGTTGGCAGATGTGTGTATGGTAGAGTACCCCATGCCGGACAATCGAAAGCGAGTCATACTGTACGCACTACCATGCCAGGTGCAGACACAGCCCCGTCCTCGCCCACCCCCACTGGTTATGCTCTGTGACAGCAATCCACATGTGCCACCTCTGATTATCCCAGCGGCAGAGTATCTATCTGTTTTGGTGATGGAGGTCAGAAGCACCAACAACGTTGTTCTCCGGTAACGCTAACCCTACCCCATATTTTACTATTACATATGATTTTTACTGTTAAAGGTGCTCTAAGCGATCCTGAGTAGATTCACTTCTTGTTGACATTCGAAGTGTTGTCAAACAAAACAGAGGCTAGCTAGACCCTTCTCCTCATCCTCCTCCCCCTCCCCTCCGTGCTTCCTGAAACAGTCATGAACTCCGCCGGAGTTCTCGCCACCTTTCGAAGGCTTATCCGATGTAAATTCGGGACATTGCATGTTCCTTTTCCCTTTTCGTTGCAAGTTGTTTATCAAAACAGTGGCTCTTTTGTCGCGTGTCGGCCATATCAAAACCATATAATTCGATCTTCCATCTTCATGCTACTCTCTTCTGCACCCCCTCCTTCATGTGCACGCGCACTAACCCCAAACCTCCACCCCCAAATCGTTCTTGTCGGTTATTGGCTGGAGCACTGTTTATTATGTTTCATTGTCCAGTGGCCTGTTGCACAAAGCTGGTTTCAGTTGCTACCCAGGTAAGTTTGAGATTAGTTTGAGCAAACTCTGGTTTTTCGGGCTCAAGAAGGTGGATTGGTTTTTAGCAGTGTTAATCACCATGGTAACTTACACTACACAGCTAACCTGCTCTGGAGCAGGGTTATTCTGGGTTAGAGATCACAAACTCAAACTGGACCAATCAGCTGCAAGTAAAACTCACACCACCTGTATCTCTCAAATTAAAGTGGTTTATAGTGAAAAAACTTTAGAGACAAAATTGCTCATCTTTTGGTGCAAATTATTTATTATATTTATAATATATTAATTATAATCACTTTTAATTCACATAATATATTCA
The DNA here is from genome assembly GCA_023029165.1 of Gobiocypris rarus. NCBI lineage: Eukaryota > Metazoa > Chordata > Actinopteri > Cypriniformes > Gobionidae > Gobiocypris > Gobiocypris rarus. Next base: position 5,969,937 of record CM040914.1, on the reverse strand, counting down.
TATAATTATATTATATTGACAAGTAGCCAAATATTAATATAAATATAAAACATGCATTCATAATTCTTTTAAGCAACGTGTATTTATTTGAGCTCTTTGTGAACCTATAATTATTAGGCATATTTCTTTGATTAACATCATGCATTGATATAGTCAGATATTCTTTCAGCTGCCTTCTTAAATTGACGCTGCAGCATAAGTGTTTATTCCTGCTTTAAACACATTTAATTTCATGATAATTTTCAGAATGATCTCTCAATCTTCAGAAGAGAAGTGAATCGAACAGACACTGTGATTGGCTGTTTGCCGCATGTGTCACGCTTTCAGGTGCACGCGCTTCAGTGTTAATTGCAAACTCTGGATTGAACCTGAGTTGACAGAGAAAGTTTATACCAAGCTTTGAGAAACAATTGAACTTTATCTAAACCAGGTTGGATTTGTCAACTCTAAACCTACTCTGAAACTCAGAGTTTGTTCAGCTAGCTTCATGCAACAGGCCTCTGACTTTCCAAGTTTGTTTTTGTTGCCGTTTGTGGAGCTTGTGCTGACTACAGACAAAGCATTTTTTTTTTTTTTTTTACAGTTTGTTCAGGGGACAGGCAGCTAGCGGATAGTGAGATGTTTGCTGTATGTGACACAATGTTTTGGCTTAACATGCGCGACATCGCTTATAGCACCTTTTAATAAGATTAATCTCTAATTCTATTATTTGCATTATATTTGGTTGTGGATTCATGATAGCATCCTATTTTTCAGGTTTGTGGGGGAAGGCTACTCTAAAGCTCTGGAAGTGATGGAGGAGGCTATGCTTCAATTCTATAATACAGTTGGAATTGGACTTTGTCTTCTCTCCCCAAAAATCGGACAACTGGTGGCAGTTGCTGTGGAGGAAGATGCAATACTAAGAGCTCAGGTTCACCAGGTCACAGAGGACAATGTGAAGGTACCAGACACTTCTGTATCCACTTTATTCATAACTTAAGAGCAGAAATGGCCATATCATCTGCTTCTAGGTATGTTTTCTGTACAAAAACTGTTATGCTGCTTGATATTAAAAACTGGTATTTATCATTTTTTATTTTTAATTTATAAGTGTAATCCTAAATACTGTTTACTAGACTTAATTTTTTCCTTTTTTTCCACAAGCAAATGACTGGTTTTGCTGTTTTTTTAAAAACTATTTTCAGAGGCAACCACTGCATTTTGATACCGATCCAAACTAAATGAAATGAACTCGCTGACAGTAGGTGCTGCTCATTAAACAGCAGCGGTTTCTTTGGGTACCACTTGTACTAGGGGTGTGGGGTTTATATTGCCTGCGTTAATATCGTAATTGTTTTAACGATGTGCAATCTTATATTATCGATTGAGTCCCTCACACCCAGAGAGCAGGGGGTTTGCTCGAATATTCGATCTGTAATTAATGTTTGGAAAATAAAAATACTATTTAAATTTTACTACGTTGCTTTGCTGTAAATGCAGTGAATTCATGACAAATCCCATTAAAGGGATATTCACCCAAAAATTTAAATTAGCACATGATTTACTTGCCCTCAAGTCATCCTAGGTGTATATGACATTCTGCTTTCAGATGAATACAATCAGTTATATTTAAAAAAAATGTTCTGGCTCTTCCAAGCTTTATAATGGCAGTGAATGTTGCTTTGTTTTTGAAGTCCATAAAAGTGCATCTGTCTGTCATAAAAGTGCTCCACACTTCCTTCTAAAGTGAATCAATGTGTTTGTGAGAGAGAAATATGCACATTTAAAATGTTAAGGAAAATAACTTTTTAGTGCATAGAGATTTTGCTCTATCCTCAGCGTTCTCATCCGAGAATTTCATCCACATGATATTGTTTTTCTCAACATGAAAATGTGAAGCAATATAAATACGACAACCATACACTGACTCGAGTGTACAGTATACATATCAAAGGTTTATGAATTGATATGCAGATAAAATTAACTTTTATTTAGCACAGTAAAGTGCAAAAAAGTATAGTGAATTTTAATATTATGCTCTTATTAAATATGTTACCATTGTTCTTTTATAGTATCACACTGAACTGACCAACAGCTTCAATTATTATTAAAGGTGCGCTGTTACTTGTTTTCTGGGTAATTTAGTCACAATTTGAAGAAAAGTTTTGTTTTCATGAGACTGTGTCTTCCTACGTTTGTCCATTTATTATGTGGAAGAGTGGAACTGTCTAATAAGTCAAGTGCTCCTCTGCTGCCATCTACTGGTTATAGTGGTCATTTAATATCTTTTTAAATAAGTGCTTGTTTGCCACAGTTGTCTACATATATAAAAAAAAAATCTATTCCTTCCACAATACTCGTTTACACTTTTAGTTTTACAAATCATCACATTAACATTAAAATTAGATAATATTTAGAGCTTTGAAGTGCTGTAAAATGTGTGAAGCCCTTGAAAACCATTGAATACTGCTTGAATTTCAATCTCAAAATGTTGTATACGAATTCTGAGATGAATAATGACAACAACATTAAATCCATGTGGTGTTACTACAGTAAATCATGGTGAATGTTGGTGATTTGTGACTGAACCTGCCTCTTTTCATGTTTTAAATCATTTAAAATATCAATATTCAATGTTTCATGTTTAAAACATAAAAACAATGAATCTGAGCTGCATTAAATGGATACATCTAAATACATCTGTTTAAATGCATCTAAATGCCACCAGATGCAGCTTCTGTGTTTATTATTTTCCATTGCAAAAATTAATTACGTTGATACCGATTTAGTTTGATTGCTAACAGCCCTATTGTGTTGTATTATTAGAATTTCATTTATTGATTTAAATCTAAGAATTTTGACTCAAAAGATGATGCGCGCATATATATATATATATATATATATATATATGTATGAGAAAAATGGCTTTATAAAGGTAAAACTTCCCCATAATATATTGTCCAATTATCAATATAAAATCCCAGAAAATATTGATATGATTTTGTCAATATCTCACTGCCCTAAACTGTACACAAAGCTGCATTGAAATTGAGATAGTAAAAATTATTAGAAAGACAAAGATGAAAAAAATCGTTAAACTACTTTATACAAAGGTAAGAGGAAAAGAAAATGTCATCAAAACTTTTCTGAAGACAGTCAGTTCCCTTCAGAGATATATTCGTATGAACCCCCACCCCAAATTCAATATACTTTTCTTCCTGTATTATCACAATATAGTATCACACACAGCGAGCTTCTTGTGCCTAGTACAGTATTTGCTCTGTTGGCACATTTTTGTTTGTTTCTTTGTGTCTTCAGCCTGTCCTGCCTCTGGTCTGTGTTAACGACTATGTGATTTTTCCAAACAAATTGCACTTTGGGAAATGATTGCAAACTAAAAACCAGCCAGTTGCTGATTATGTGTTTGGAGCAAAAAACGTCAGTTTTGATTTATGGTCAACATCATCTTTCCTGTCTGTAGGTGTACTGTATGGATCATGGGTTCTTTGAGGTGGTCAGCAGAAAGAAGATATTCCAGCTGAGGGATCAGTTCCTGACTCTTCCCTTCCAGGCAACCACATGCCAACTTGCAGGTAACATTTATCAGAGGCCTTTGTGTATATGTGTTAGATCAATGTTATCTAATTTTTTTTTGTGTTAACATTCACTGGCTTGTTAGGTCTGGAGCCATTCAGTACAGATGCGGTAGTTCTGAAAACTCTGAAGTCATTAGCTAAAAGCCGTACGCTATTGGCTGAGATTCTGGAGCGTGAGGACACACCGCTTATTGTGCTGTATGACACTTCTCATAACGATGACGTCAATGTGAACGCTGTATGCTTGAAAGCCCTGCAGGATAAGTCCATGGAGAATCCTCTACAGGTCAATCATAAATACAATCACTAAATTATTAAATTGTACTTTCCCCCCAAAATTAAATAATCTATACATTCACAAAATGAATGAATGATAATGATTTTTCTTCCTCTCTCAGGTGAACAGCGTGTACACAAATGTGTGTGTAACGAATGTGTGCTCTGATGGCAGTATTTACTGTCAGCTACCTTCTCGAGGCCAGGCCAAACTCAAAGACATCATGGACAAGATTGAGGCACATTTCATCTCTCAGGTAAAACAATTAAATTCAGTGTTTTTTTGATTATAGGCTTCTGTTAGGTGTATATGATCGTACAAGCATTAAATGTCTCTTATGTGTTTCGAAGTTAACATGGGAGCTGTTGGTGTCCAAACCGTTCTGTGGGAAAGTGTGTCTAGCTAAATACAAGGGCAAATGGGCAAGAGCAGAGGTGAGAAGACATTTTTTCCTTTCATCACTCATCATGTTCTAACTCTGGAGTTGGCTGTCCATACACATAGGGTTGGGGATCGAAAATCGATTCAAATTCTGGAATTGGATAATTACTATTCCACTTAGCGATTCTTGTGTGCACGTTTTAATGTGATTTCAAATAATTTTCAAGCGCAAGAAAACATTTAAAAAAGTTCAATTCGGCACTTGCAGCCTCCTCTCATAGTGAGCAATATATAATTAAGTTCTCGCACACGCCGTCTTGAGCTTGAATGCACAAATACAGAAAAAATTCAAAATATCCTTGTAAAAAAGCAGGCAGCTCTGTCCTAAGTTGATTTAAACAGTTAAGAAAATGCACTTGTAACAAACAACAGTGTATTGAATGTTAATCATCGAACAAAAGAAAATAACAGGGTTCATACAGTCATGAGAACCTGGAAAAGTCCTGTAATTTTAAAATGGCAATTTCCAGGCCTGGAAAAGTTTTGGAAAAATAAATAAACCAGAATGTTTTGGAAAAGTCATGGTATTTATGTAATAGAATATATATTTAAGTTATAATATTGGTTAAACAAACTTCGTAAACACTTTGTTCCTTCGATCCACCCGACTGCCGCATTCCGTCAGATTTCCTTCTGCAGCGTTGAGCCTTATAACCAATTACACGCGTTTCTGTCGAGCATGATGGCCAATCAAAATTGTTCAGATTAGTTATCACTGAAAGAAGAGTTTTGTTCGGTGCGCGCACTTCTCTGTCTGACTGAACTCTGACTGAATCATCATAAACAACAAATTGCTGATTGGATGTAAGAGATTCATGTCGCAGTGTCATCAGCTTCCACGATTTTAACGGGAGTTTTTGTGAGCGCACCCAAGACCCAAGTTATGGACAGCCTCACAATCGGTAACACTCTCTGCTGCTATAGTTTATTCTGGTTAATATAATTTATTCATCATGCTGGTAAGATCATATGAAGTATTAATTTTTGAATGCATAAAAACAAAATCATTAAAATTAATAAATGGTTGGAAGATTTATCTGTGAAGACAGAATATGACGTACAGTTTCCCCAAACAAAACATTTTATGTATATAAATTAATCAACGTCATTAATTATCATTATTACAATATCAAGAGCATTAACTGACAATAATGTCTCTATGAAAGAGTTCCTTTTCATTTGATAATTTGGGTAACATTGAACTTTTAAGGTACGAGTGGTCGTCGCTTGGAGTGGTACCATAAGGGTACATTTTTGTACCTTCTAAATCAGGGGGTAGGCAAGTTCGGTCCTAGAGAGCTGATGTCCGGCAGAGTTTAGCTCAGTTATAAGTTCCCCAAGGAACATAATTGTACCTCCACTGTACCTTTTTTTCCTGAGATTGTACACAGACGTTTCATGGAAGTTTAGGTCATGAATATTTTCCGAAAATTCATGGAAATGTTTTTGTAGAAATGTGTATGAACCCTGAATCACTCACTAACCTTGACTTAATAACTTTTGTAACTGTAATAAGGATTAATCTATATTAATCTATAGGCTGCTAATTTTTGTTCATGGAAATCAACTGCAGCAAAACGTTTTGCCGAAAGACAGAATAGATATGTTTGATATAAATGTTGTACAGGTTATGGTTTTCTGCAATTGCCAAATTGCAAGGGCTGTGATTTAATGAAAAATATGTGTTTGGGGTTTCAGTGACGCAAGGCACTGTGTTCACTTGCATGCTTGCAACTCATGATATGGTTTGCAGTAAATGCTGCTCCACATAAACCTCATCCCTATATTCTTTGAGTTTGATTTGCTCATAATGTGCATTCGGGCATCATTTCTCTAGATTATGAGATTAAGTGTTTGTAAACCAGTTGACAACAAATGAGAAACTTTAAGGACTGAATGAAAATTAAATTTGATGTAAAATTCAACATTTATATATTTTTTGCAGATGTACTTCTTTACAAAATTACTCTTTCCAAATAGAGGTATTCAATTTATTGAGAAACTAAATATCGCAATGTCAGATTTCTTTCCCACCCGTTATTGTGCAGCCATAGGAACATTTTTATTAGTTCAATTAGTTATATGAATGTGTTTCATCTGTGTGTAGATCGTTACCCTTCATGGCAGTCAAGTGTTGGACATCAAGTTTTTGGATCTGGGACTTCCTGCTTCTCTGGAGGTTAGCGAGCTCAGAGAGATTCCGCCAATCTACCTCAGAGAGCTCATCACCATACCACCTCAGGTAAACGTCTCCGTCATTTTTTTCTCACTTGTTTCCATTCATGCTCATCACTTACTACCACTGTGCATGTCCCGTATTTCTTGGTTTTGAATAATTAAACTTATTTTAGCATGTATTGAGTGCTATAATTGAATTAGTCTGCTTTATGAATGAAAGTAATTCTATATATTTCTGCCCCTGTAGGCTATAAAGTGCCTCCTGGAGGATCTGAATGCAGATGGGGGAGTTTGGCCTCCTGAAGCTGTTCTGTGGTTGAGAGAGACGGTCCACAACAAAGTTCCCAGTTGCATGAAGGTCTTGCACATTCACTTACTGTTTACTGATTTTATTTATTAAATTTTTTGATTTAAGTTAATTTAATTGAAACATAACATGCACCAGCAGTGCCACCCATTTCATCAGATTTAAAAGTGTTTCTAAGGGCGTTTTCACACCTACCTTGTTCGGTCCGAATCAAAATTACAGGTGTGAAACCTCCCTCGGTCTCGGTCCAGATCAAACTTAACAACAGTTCTGTTCGTTACTAGTGTGAAAGCATTGTCTGTATGGTATGGACTTTCAGACCATTTACAGTTCTGGTGGTTCCCACGCACCCCAAACAACAGAAGAAGACAGAACTACCAGAACTGGCACAGAAGATAGCAGGAAAATTGAGCCGTAGCACTTGGGGAGAGGAGGAGAAGGTTTTTAATTGAAATATGGTCTGAGGACATAAGATGTTCATTTGGCTAATTTGAACTAGCATTAATATAGTTGGTGCTGCAGATAGTACTGCCATAGCAATAACAGCATAGTGGCAACAATATGCGTCTGTTCTTTCATCTTGTCAAAGTTACCTGCCGAATTGACAACACCCTGACGTCAGACGCACATCCGCTACAAACCAATCAATGTTAAGTTGCAGCCTACATAACTGATGACGACAGGACACAAGTACGTCATGTAAAGTTCTTTAGTGCGCTCGCATAATTGCAGTGTGAAACTCAGAACATGTGAGCGAAGCGGAGCGGTGTGACGCTCCGCTCAATATTCCGCTCTATGCCAGCACGCTCCACTCAATCGCTCACAGCCCAAGCAAACGCTTCGTGTTTCATGAACCGCTTGCGCTCACCAGTGAAAAGAAATCCCGCTCAGATCCCGCTCCGACATGAAAGTGATCTGTAGTAGGCTTATTGCGTTCTGTTTGTAATTCATTTCTTGAATAAATGTATCAAATGCAACGGTTATAAATAGACAAGCCGTTATTTTAGGGTGACAGTCATAGCTTCGTTTTTTATTCATTTAAATGCATTAAATTAACTTTATCAATTAAAACAATATGCCAGCCCTTTGGCAAACTTGCCTATTAAGTGCAATAACTGAAAAAGTATTTGATTTGTGTTATTTTATTTCCGTGAACATTCGCTGTTGCAAAACATGCAGGCACATTAAACAAACACACAAGAAGAAATGCATGTAGAACTCCACAAAACATCTGGATTATAATGCATGAAAAGCACGCAGATGAAGTGCACTTGACAAAAGCTTATATAAGTACCGGATTGTTTACTGCCGTTAATAAAAGAAACAAGCATTCTAAATTTAAGTAGACCGAAACTGCGGGGAAATGCTGTCCATTAAAAACGTTAAATTCATATTGTGTTGGCTATAGGTTATTTTTTAGTTATACTAATAACATTTTAATAATTTAATTAGACTGTGTCCATATTGTATAAGCCGTTGCCTAGTTTTAATAAAATGAGAAAACGAATTATTTCAATGTGGCCACGATTTACTTAACCAGGGACAAAGAATTAAGAAGTTGTGGGAACGAATTTAATTTGTGCCTATTTAGAAATGAGAGAACGAATTCTTAATTTATCGGAACAAAATTTTAATTTGTGTCTAATGGTCATCATATTTTTGTATGCATGTCATGAGAGCAGGGCTCCGTAGCCTACAACACGACCTACTGTACCTTATCTATTAATTTATTATCGAATGGTATTGCTCACCTTTTGCTGCTTTATACCATGTTTGCGTAGCACATCCTCGTGCCTTCTGGCAATGTGCCGCTTTAGATTCCAATATGAATCATTAATAACTCACAATCTCTCCACACTCTCTTTCAATTTCTTCTCCCTGCTCGTTCTTAACTTTTATTTTTACTGTGCATTTATTTATAAGGCTTGCATCTTCATTAAAACAATATTTGAACTCCATAACCTATTGCTCCACTATTGGTTAGCTATTTCACAGATTCTTGAACTAGCAAATCACCAAAGGGCATTCTGGGTTGAGTGAGCGATGCTGAGCGGACTGAGCGAGTTGAGCGGAATCTCCAGAAAGGCACTCACCGCTCTGGAGGAAATATTACCGCTATGGTCCCCGCTCCGCTCACGCTCCACTCTGCTCACATGCTCTGGTGAAACTAAACCAAAACCAACTTTTTTAATTTACAGTACAATAGTGTTATTACAATATATTACTAATTTTATTTGTATTACATATTAATCATAATAACAATTCATTGTTATAGTGAATGTGTCAAAAACAGTGGGAATATATAGCCTTTGATTAATCAACTTCAGGGCTTTAGACTCACTCTTCCCACTGGTGCGGCTAACTTTCTCAGTTGGTTGCACCAACTTACAATTTGGTCGGACCCTTTTAAAAAAAATATTTAATCGTAATGACCTTACATGTTGATGAATTGTTCTCTTATTTATTTATGCTGGTTTTGCATTGATGTAATCACTGACATTGACTAAAAGCTGTTTCTAACAAGAATAAATGTAAAAGAAAACATTACTAAAATCATATAACAAACATATGATTTAAAAACACTGAATATAATATTATTTTATTATTTCCATGGCAATGCGTCATGCTTGTCACGTGACATAGACGTTTTCAAAAAGTTCGCAGTTATTGGCTTCAACTACCTGATATTCCGATTCTCCAATACATGTAAGTGAATGTGTTTTGTTGTTGAAAAAACTTTAGAATGATTAGATTTATAATGTTAGTTGATTATCAAAAAATGATTGCATTTGCGACCATTTTGGTCCCAGTCTGGATCCCTGAAATTTTAGAGCCAAATTTTCCATGTTTTCCCAAATTGTTCAAATCAAAAAGGATAGTTTGCACTTTTGATTTTTTAAATATTTTTATGGAGATACACTCCTCTTCAAAATCAATCAAATTATTCTTTATTATTCTAATAATTATTTAGTAGAGCTATTCAGTGAATGCAATATTTTGCTTTTCTGCAACATGAACAATGTCCATTTATTGGAATGTTTGTGTGTTTAGATAGTCAAGCTCGACGAGACCAGGACTGTGCATGTCTACCTCTTCAGTGGTGACGGAGCTCATGACCTTAAGAGCAGCATTAACCACCAGCTAGCCTCATGTCCATTCTGGCAAAGGGGTGCCTACTTCAGCAAGATGGTCAGGGTTTCTGAACCTATCCTGCCATCTGCAGGGGACAGCCTCTATACATCTCCCCCACAGTCTAATGCCCTCACACTGCCCCCTCCGATGGACTTACCACTGGTCGGGCAAAATATGGATGTGTTTGTGTCTGTTGCATGCCACCCTGGGCACTTTGTGCTGCAGCCGTGGCAGGAACTGTACAAGCTAGTAGTGCTGATGGGAGAGATGATCCTGTTCTACAACAAACAGGAAGTAACCCACATCAACATCCAGAAAAATAACGTCTACGCTGCAAAGATCGACAACAAGTGAGATCTGAATAGCATCTCTGATGATAATTCCTCACCTAAATAACACAACTAAATAATTTTCGGTCTTTTATATTTCTTTCACACTACCTTTGTCTTGTGACCTCTCTTTCTCTTTAACTATAGTTGGCATCGTGTTTTGGTAAAGGGCATCCTGACCAATGGCTTAGTGTCTGTGTATGAACTGGATTATGGGAAATACGAGTTGATAAACTACTCCCAGATCCAACCTCTCATCGATGAGTTCCGGCAGCTGCCGTTCCAGAGCATTTCTGCTCAGCTGGCTGGTAAGAGAGAATGGAGCTAAAACAATATTATATATGGATTATTTTTCAGCCTTTTACTAATATTTGATAAACATACTGTATTTGCTCTGAAATGGTTTAAAGGGATGTGTATCTTTAAGAGAAGCCATATTTTAGCCAAACATTTTCAAAATTTCATCAAAAATGTTTAAAGGAAGTATGTAAAAAATGTTGAGCAAAATAAGGCTTTTTACAAAAATATCAAAAGGAAGAATATTTTGCTATTTTTATATCTGCACCAGTATAATAAATAGTGCCATATTGTTACGAATACAAGACAAAAACGGGTTTGTCTTATATTCAAGGACTAGACTTGTGTGTCAGAGTGTAATGTTAGAAGATGGCGAGTGCAAAAAGACAAACAGCCAAAGAAAAGCTTACCATCTAAGAGCCGCGTGTCTGTCATGTTTATGGGCCTCGCTGACGGGACCAAACGTCCCCCGTACGTGATTTTAAAACGAAAGATGTACCCAGATTTCACTTCTTCTGTTAATGAAGTTTTGGTAGGCTACATGGTTTTCATTATAATTTTCGTCTTGTAATCAGGGTCATCTTCTATTCTGAACAATACAGTAATATTTAGCTGCATATTTTTTAAAGCATGTGAAATTTCACACAGGGACTTCTGTGAACAGTTTTAAATGGTTGTACAAATGAAGTGATGAATCAGTGATTTAACAACATCTCTGATTTAAATTGAATCAATTCATAAATATTTAAATGAGTTGTGAAAAAAAGGCTGATTCCTTTGGGAAAAAATGACAATCGAATAAAAATGCAAAACTTCCAGTAAACAAAATAAAAAATATTACAATAATCACAGTACTTAGGTTGCCTGTATTGATGTTTTATGTTGTCAACAAAATAGCAAATATATTGTAAAAATGTGATGCATCACCCAGACATTGCAAGTTACCTCAAAATGTATGTGTGTTGAAGCTTCTGATTTACGTGCAAAATGTTTGTTTTCAGGTGTCAAGCAAGGGGTCTGGATTGAGGAAGCTTCTATGGTGTTCCGCAACCATGTTGAGAAAAAGCCTCTGGTGGCCCAGATCGAGTCAGTTGAGGAGGGGGAGTGGCCCTGGGAGCGCAAAATCTCTGTCTACCTAGTGGACACCACACAAGAGGACAATGACATCTGGATCCACAACATTATGGTGGAGTTTTTAGATGAGATCAGCAGAGCAGCTTGAGACTGTTAAAATGACCAGAACCATGCTGAAACCTTGAGCCTGAAGAAATCTAGATCCAGAATTCAAGAGCGTTGACTCTAATTGTGTTTGGTCGGCTCATTTTATTTACATGTTCACCAATTGTTTCAGTTATCGTTCTGAGTGCCATGGGAAAGTAACTTCTTTACCTCTTTTTGCTGTTATGATAAATAATAAAATTATACCATTGCCAAATTAATTCATTATTATGTGAACAGCTTCCCGTTTCTGCGTCTTTACAATAGGGCCATTTCTCTTGGAGTAATTTGATTTATTTATGTTTGTTTTGTGTGAGACACTATTACTTGTATTGTTTATACTCTTGATTTTGCACTTTGGTTTATTTGCTGTGGTCTTGTGTGTTTTCTTAAAGGAAAATGGCCTAATTGTAAAATAACATTTGTATTAAGGTTCATGTTTGTTTTATTTCCCAGTTACCATTTGTTTCGAACCATTAAAAGAAAAGACTACAACATGACACACTTGGGTGACTGTCATTTGTCTCTGCCACTTGATTGGTGGGCTGGATGAATGGCGTCAGTGATTGGCAGGGCTGCGTGGTGGGCGGGGCGAGGTTCTGCGCTACTCCGGGTTTGTGTTGAAACTCTTTGATCGCCACCGACCTCTGGACTTGCTGAAAGAAGTCTGGAGCTTTGACCACTTTTAATATTTTGACTTTCTCCGTCGTGTCAAGCGTTGTTCTTTTATGAACTCTGGATTTGAGAAATCATTGCTTGAAGCAGCTGCACATTTGTGTGAATTAGCGGCTCCGAAAAGAAACCATATCTGGTCAAAGTATTCAGCTGTCACATGCGCTATATATAGTGTCGGATAAGCGCTGTCTGAAGTAAGTGAGAATGATAGACGCTTTGTTTTCAATGCATTGACCCATGAAACATACAAATATGCATATTAACAGGGCAGATGGAGCTGGGAGAAAATTACATTTGATTAATTATTAAACTTGCGGTTTTAAATGTTTTTTTTTCAAAAGTTATGTATCTGAAGTAACGCAACTTTATTCAGGCATAATTAATTGTAGTTTTATTAACTGAAGTGGAAAAGCAATTTGTTTGGAGGAACTGCCTTGAAATGTGTATATAATAACTAGTTTATTGATTTGGCAAACCTAAACTAGAGGCAGTATAGTAATAATAAAGTTTCATTATATAGTGTGATGGAGTTTGCTGGTCAATGTCCTTGTCTGTTGGCTTTACCAAGGACAATGGAGATGGTCCAAAGAGCAGAGGCCAGCCTTCAGTTTGATTAGTTTTCTGTAAGATACATTACATTACTCAATTTATCTGTTTAAGACCATACTGTGTATATTTCTTTAAAATAAAAGCGGCATGCATTTGAAAAATAAATAAAGCAAACATAAAAAGTAAAACATTTTGCATAAAACGTTTAGGTTTTAAATAGTAGCCTAAAGCAGATACAGTCCGAAGTTAAGACTAAATTTGTGTGCTTTTTCTAGTTGTTCAGTGTTAGCACAGCATGTCCTTAGTTAATGTGACGAAGTACACCTGTGGCTACTCTGCACTCCATAACCCATATGATTTGTCTAGAATAATCCGTGATCATGAACTATGAATTTAGAATAGGCCTGATAATAGATGTCTCTCTTGTCTTCACCAAGGTCCTGTAGCTGGGGGGCTCGACTGTTCCTGCCTTTTCTTTTCTTCTGTCCTCTTCCTCCCTTTTATCTTGTACGTCATGTTCCGTAAAGAGATGGAGAAGTACCGGGATGTGGATGAAGATGAGCTCTTGCAGAAGCTCAGTGAAGAGGAGCTCAGGAGACTTGAGGATGAACTTGAAGAGCTTGATCCTGATGTAAGTGCACTTAAAATAAGGTGAAACATCTCAAATTGGACCTTAAAATCAGCATGAATTCACTCAATTCATAAATGTGCTCACACATGTCAGTTGAATACTTGGCATTTTGAAAGGTTGAGAAACTTTTTTTTGTGATTTGGCACTGAAAACTGTTAAGTGAGTTTTGTAAAGGAGGCCTGTTGTATTTCTTAGTTATATATATATATATATATATATATATATATAATATAAAAATAATATAAAGATGGAGTTTGTTTGCTACCTGGTTTAGGTTTGTTTGTCTTGACTGTTTTTTAGTCTTTGGATTTGTTTCTTTTGAAAGAAGGAGTTTGATTGACTGGACTGTTGCTTCCTAGTTTAATTTTTGTGTCTGGACTGTGTTGCTTCCTAGTGTTCTTTGTTTGGCTGTTTTTGTTTGTTTGTTTATGTGTGTTTGTCTTGATTGTTTTATATGTAAGTTTCAGCCACAGATTAAATACATTATACAATTAGAATACACCGCGTTTACATCTCGCACTTCTGACTTCTTTCTCGCAATTCTGTTTTAATTTCTTAGAACAGTGAGATATAAACTTGCAATTGCGAATTAGAAAGTTCAGGTCTGAGGGGAAAAAAATACTTTTTTTCTCTCAAAACTATGACTTATCTCACTTACTTTTTGTGTTTTTGTTTGTTTGGGCTGTATTGTTTCATAGTCATGTTTGTTTGGCTAGACTTTTTTTCTATCATGTATAATGGTGTTTGTTTGACTGGACTCTGTTACTACCTAGTCTGGTATGTTTGTCTGGACTTTGATGGTGTTTGTTTTAGTTTTTGCGTAATGGTGTTTGTTTGACTGGACTGTGTTGTGTCATAGTGGTGTTTGACTGTGGTGTTTTATTTTGGTCTGTGTTGTGTAGCCTATTATGTTTTATTTGGTGTCCGACATTGTTTTAGTGCCATTTTTGTTTGAGAGAACCACTTTTATTCCTGTGGTTTTTGTTTGTCTGGACTGTGTTGTATCATATTGCCGTATCATGGCGGAGACAGGTTGACAGGACTTTGTTGTTTTTCAGTGAATGGAGTGTGCTGTGTTGTATTGCAGTAGTGTTTTTAGGGAATTCTCTGTCGAAAGGCTGTGGTTCTCTCTGTTGATAGTGTTCTTTTTCTTACTCAGACCACAGTTTTTTATTTGCTCTTCAGGAATCTGGTTTGACTCCAGCATCTAAGCACTTCTTGACAGATTTAGACACAGACGTAGAATAAATGTCCAGCAACAGAGAAGAGGGAAAAGAGAATTTCTTCTCCCTTACTGAGATGTTCAGCCAGAGGTGCAGAAGTTTACCATAAATACTGGTGCTGGAACAAAAGTTAAATCTGCTCAAATGGAACAAAAATAAACATTCTCCACCAAAGCAGAGCCTTTTCCCGAAACACTAAATTTAGCTGTAAATTTAGCTGTGGAAATCTCTACTTTAATGATTTTAAATGTCACTTTATAAATAAGTTGTCTTAATTTTATCTGCACTAAGAATAAACAATACTAAGGTGTCGTATAAAGTTATTTTCTCTCCGAGTTCTCTTTGAAATGCTATATGTGTTCTGGATTCTGTCATCACATTTAACATGCACATACGTTGACATCCCCCCCGTTTGCTCTGCAGCCCTTTTTTGTGGATGTGGGCTGATAGGCCCTGACTTAAAAGAATGTTATCATCGCTCACTGTGTTTCGGGAGGTGGTGGAGTTATGTGGTTACAAGTTAGAAAACCTGGGTTAGGTGGACACGTCCTATATCTAATGTATCAAATAGTTGCAAAGGAAGGAAATTGGTGGAAAGTGGCTCCTGTGACTATACCATGGTAAAGTGATGGTATTAGAATCAATTCAATTTTTTTATTGTAATATTCTATCTTACATTCCATGTGCTTTTTATGTAAGTTGGATGACAAAACTAGTGTTTTATAAATTGTATTGTTTTCAGAATGCACTGTTGCCAGCAGGATACAGACAGAGGGATCAGACTAAGAAAGCTCCGACCGGAACGTTCCAGAGAGATGACCTTCTAGCTCATCTGGAGAAACAAGCCAAAGAACACCCAGACCGAGATGATCTTGTTCCCTTCACTGGTGAGAAAAGAGGTGAGGAGAGCGACTTACATTTAGAACCATGAGCATTTTGACCCTGTGAACTCTTAGTTTATTAGTTTGTATTTTGTCTACTAACAATGTCCAACAGTGTGTATACTGTACATCACAGAAGTAGTTGTATTCATATTTTTTCTTTTTATCCTGAAAGTTATAAACATTGCCATTAGACTGGCATTTCCAGCTTTTAAAATAAAGAACAAACTACTTTGACTAACTAATACAAATTTCCTAGCATTTTTATGAATCAAAATTAAAGATTCATACCGTGCACTTTGTATTTTTGTCTTTTTGCATAACATGATGAAATTACAGCTTCAAATTATGCACAGTTACATTCGGTTCACAGGTAGTATTTACTTTTTATTTGTCTTCATTTTCTTGCAATCTCTCTTCAATTTCTTCTATGTCTCCATCTCATTTATGTATCATGTTTTTTCTTCGCTGAGAGTGTTGTCTCCTTTATTTAAAGGTGCACTGTGTAAATGTTAGCGGCATCTAGTGGTGAGGTTGCGAATTGCAACATCCAACCTCTCACCCCTCCCTTTTGAAGCACAAAGAGAAGCTACAGTGGCCGACACAGGACAAAGACGTCTGAGACAGCATAGAGTAGCAAGCACTCTGTAGAGCAATTTGTCCATTTAAAGGGCACCTATTATGCAAAATTCAGTTTGAACATAAATGTGTGTTGTCAGTGTGTGTACACAACAACCCTATAATGGTAAAAATCCACCCACTCCTTTTTTTAATTCTCATAAATCATAAGCTGCGATAGAGATGATCATTAAAACAAACAGATATCATGTTTCAGTTTTCATTTGCGTGTTTACTGCTGTGAATGAGCTGTGAAGATGTGTAGGCTCCGCCCTCTCGGGTGGGGAGCTGCAGCTCATTTGCATTAAAGGAGCCATGCACAGAACAGCTCATTTTTCTTCAACCCCAAAATTGCCATTGCCAAATGGTATATTAAATAAACTGTTAAGGAATTTTGATCTGAAACTTCACAGGCACACTCAGGGGACAACTGAGACTTATATTACATCTTGTAAAAAGGGGCATAATAGGTGCTCTTTAAGGCTACTGTAGAAACATGGCGGCGATAAATGACGACTTTAATGTAAGGGGACCCGTGGTGTTTGTAGATAGAAATTACTCATTCTAAGGTAATAAAAACATAACGGTTCATTGTGTAAGGTGTTTATACTGTAAACATAGTTATGTATATTATATTGCATTTCTGTCAATAGATCATCATAAATACTACACACTGCACCTTTAAAAGTACACTAACTTTGAAAATAGTCTTTTGGGGGTAAAACCATAATGTTGAAATGACGGCTCGTGTTGGATAGTCATAATTTAAGCAAAAATTTAAAAAAGACATTTTCCCTCTGTGTATGTAGGAAAAGTGTGGGAGCCTAAGACAAAAGTTGACCCTATCCTGGAAGATGTCACTCTGGAGCCTGAACTAGAAGAAGCGCTATCTAGTGCTACTGATGCAGAATTGTGTGATATAGCAGGTACATTATAATGTTACCAATTTGATTTCTTTATGTAGACTATGCATCTTTGATTCTTAGGATCCAAGACCATTTTATAATAAAATTTTTAATTATTAATATATAATTCTGACTTTATATGGGTATGTGCGTAATCTGTAATGGATTTTAAAGAGTCCAGTTTTTACTGTTATTTTGTAACGACACTTAATCTTTATTAAGGCTTAATTAAATTCAGCACTCTGTTCACTAATTTTAATTCAAATTCAAATGAGTGAATCCATCTATAATTTCATTGACTAATTTAAACTTCCTCTGTGTGTGTATGTCTATCTCACAATGTGCCTCTGTCTCTGTAGTCTTCTCCACTCCATTTTCACATCTCCATTCCTAATTCTCTCTGTCCACTTCCCTGCTCCACCGTTTCTAAGCCACGGATCACTCCAGTAGGTTAATCTGCAACATTGAATGCTGCTCTAACATTTCCAGAATGTTCCTTATGCATTAGCTGAGTATTTGCATGGTATGTTCAGCATATTATGTTATATGCATGATGATTTAAATGTTATTTCAAGGTTGCTTTAAAAAAATGAAAACGCTGGCATCTTGTAGTAGTCATGATGTTCCCAACTCATTTGACTGTCTTTCCTTTTATCCTCTACTGTTATACTTCAGCTGTACTGGAAAGAGCAGCATGAACATTCTTCAAAATGTCTTGCTTTGTGTTTCACGAAGAAACAAAATCATACATATTTAGAATGACAGGGTAAATAATTTTTTTTTTTTTTTTTAAATGAACTAGTCCTTCACATGTAGTAGCATGCAAATGTTAGTTTCTGAAACTGCGTATGCAACTTTGCGTTCTTTTTCTTTCATAACAATGACTCATCCTTGTGCACTGAGGACACTTGGCTACCAAAAAAGGGTAACAACGTTTTTCTGCTGGCTAAAAAAAACCCTCTCAACTGTCAGCTACTTGCTTTACTCATTTAGCATGATGGAGTGGTTTCCCTAAAAATGAGGTCAATTGTTTGTTTTTTTACCCTTCGGGATCATGTTTCAAAAACAGCAGGATTTAAGGAGTTGACTTAACAGGCTGAACATCTTATATGTGCTGACAGATTAGAGCTTCATATGGGAATGAGGTTAGTTCAGTTGTCTTTGGCCCACGGTCAACTATCAGATGCAGTATACATGCCAGACTCATAAATTGCACTTTCCTCTTGACTTGCTTTTTAGATGTTCTGCTGTCCTTTTTCATTTTATTTTATTTATTTATTTTATTTTGTGTGTTTGTTGGTCTGCACTATTTAATTTTATGCCATTACTGTTCTGCTTGATATATTATTCATCAGGTAAATGTGAATGATTTTGAGTTGATCTTGGACTACATGAATTTTCGTATGATTTGCATTAGGTGTAAATAGCAAACACTGCCTTTTTTATTTAGAGGATCATATATAGAGAGTGCATAATGGACATGTAAAACTATTCGTTTTAAGTCAAGAAAGTTTGACTAACATAAGCAGGGAAAATTTTAATATATGAAGAGATGCATACATTCATTCATTCATGAATTCATGCATACATACATGCATACATACATGCATACATACATACATAGATTTAATTTCATATATACATACATACATACATTTAATTTCATATATACATACATACATACAAACATACATTTAATTACATGCATGCATACATACACACATGTATACATTTAATTTCATGCATTCATTTATTCATTCATTTTTTAATTCTTTCATTCATTCATTCATTCATTCATTCATTCATTCATTCATTCATTCATACATACATACAGTACATGTATACATTTAATTTCATGCATGCATACATACATACATACATACATTTAATTTCATACATACATACATTCATTTAATTTAATTCATGCATTCATTCATTCATTCATTCATACATATGTACATAGATTTCATTCACATATATACATACATAAATAATGTGAAAATCTTTTTCTCTTGCTGCAGCCATCTTGGGTATGCACACACTGATGAGCAATCAGCAGTATTATGAAGCACTGGCCAGCAGTACAATCGTCAACAAACAGGGTTTGAACAGTAAGTGAATACAGCAGTTATTCTGTTATGTTTTTTTCTGGTTTGAAGCTTTATATTTGTCTCATTGATTCTTTATGATCAAATGGGTTTATTCCGGTTTATAAATCTTTACTGTTTTTATTTTATTTTTGTTTATTCGCTTTGGTACTATTTTCACAAGTAAGGTGTACATTTTCAAAACTCTTTGTACAAAAATACAAACTGATCTTACTTGTATGGCAGCTAGTCATTCTTTCAAAACCTGATGTAATGCTTTCATTTAGTTGCACATATTTTCATTCCACATAATCATTGTTTCAAACAGATTTAGATTATTGTAATATGTAGAGAACATTTGGTTTAATCACATAAACACAACAGTATGATCTTCTTTTAATTTTAATGTAAAAATTATTAATTTCATATGGATATCCATTTTGGGAAAATTGCAAACAAAGTAGAATCAATGTCAATATCTATAGAATCAAGACACTTCTTTTCCAGCAGCACTTGACCAATAAAGAATAGCACTTATCACTCTATTCGTTTCTGTTTGTTGTTATAAAAAAAAAAAAAAAAAAACTGTCCTGTGTTTTGTGTTTCGTGAGACTTGTTACAGCGCTTGCATATTGTTGCCCTTGACTGGTGTTGGTTGCTTCTATTACTCTCATTTGTAAGTCGCTTTGCATAAAAGCGTCTGCTAAATGACTAAATGTATGTAAATCAATATCAATAGACATCTAAAGGTTTACCAAATAATTCATTGCTTAACCATTAAGATCAGTTGGATTAAATAATAGTATTAAATACATTTATTAAAATGAACAAGAAGAGATGCAAATAAAAAGTTTGATAGTAAGAGCTTTATAAAAGGAAACTACTGTGAATGAAACATTTATATAGATTAAACACTTATTTTGTGTGTTTGTGTTATTTTGTAAAAACTGTGGTTGATAGAATCAATAATGCAGGTGGCACAATAGAAAGCCACATGATGAATCAGAATCGTAAGCGGCCTGTTTTTAAAACATGGTCAATGCCCGTATAAACAGTGCACAGGATCATACACAAAGACATAACACCATCAGGGTAACACACATGACACTAAAACATTAACTAAATAACATGACTGGGTCACTCAAGACATGGGTTTTTATTGATAAGCGAAGATCCGCCTTTATGTCTCTCGTGTCAAGTTCCTTTGACTGTTATACATATTCTGTTGGACTGTAGTTTTTATGATGCTATTCTTTTATGCAGAAACATGTTTACGTGGAATATTTTAGAATGCATAACCTGAATGTGTTTTAGATTTTCTATCTTATGTCAAGTTGAAATGTTTTATATAATCATTTAAAATGTATGGATTGTGATATTGACCTTGTGTTTGCCATGTAAATAGCCCTGATGGCGTTAAAACAGCGTTAACATGGCGTTAAAACCTTAATAAACAAACAAATAATTAAATAAATAACATAAAATGTAACACAAAACAAGCTAATATACAAACTGATAACAAAAATAAGAGACAGATTTATTTATTTAAAAAATGTAATCATATGTGATGTGTAATGCAGGGACTTCTGGGAATGTCCTTGTACTGGTTTTTTATTTATTTTTATTTTTACTTAAGTTATATGGTAATTCATAGATTTTACTTGCAAAAACATATATTTGACAGTATTTTACAAAATATGCATGTGATATATGTAATATCTATGTAAACATTTACATTAAATGTAAAATGTAAATAAATGTAAAACAGTGCCATACATCTAAGTGTGGCTTGGGACCATTTTAACACTGTGTATGCAGTGTACTGTTTGATATAGTGTTGTGTTGTATCTGGCACTGAACCATATGATTTGTTGTAATTGAGTTGTATTATATACACAGGTGTAATCCAGTGTACTCAGTATAAGCCAGTGCCAGATGAACAGCCCAATGACACAGATGTAGAGGAAACACTACAGAGAATCAAAAGCAATGATCCAGATCTTATTGAGGTCAACCTAAATAACATCAAGGTGCCAATAACACTCTTTTATTTATACTTTCTGTTGAATATTGTGTCTTTTATATGTCTGCTAGCCTGCAGTTTTGATGGTTTGCCCTGTTATGTGTTCTCTTTTTTTCTGGTGATATGTAGAATATTCCAGTCCCAACTTTAAAAGCATATGCTGAAGCTCTTAAAGGGAACAGAGTTGTGGAGCGCCTGAGCATCGTTGGCACCAGAAGTAATGATCCTGTAGCATTTGTGAGTTAAAGAAGCACGCTTATTCTGAAAGTTCTGATTTTTCAAATATTTCAAATAAGAAATTATATTTTTCATAAAGAAAATGCAGCCTCTCTTTACAAATGTAATTTTTGGAATTGTGACTTAAGACAATTATGCACATTACTGTTTTATTTACACTATATTGCCAAAAGTATTGGGACACCCCTCCAAATCATTGAATTCAGGTGTTCCGATCACTTCCATGGCCACAGGTCTATAAAATCAAGCACCTAGGCATGCAGACTGCTTCTACAAATATTTGTGAAAGAATGGGTCACTCTCAAGAGCTCAGTGAATTCAAGCGTCCATTCATGAAATTTCCTCACTACTAAATATTCCACAGTCAGCTGTTAGTGGAAGCAATTGGGAACAACAGTACCTCGACCATGAAAATAACTATCAATAGCTAGAGACCTCTAAACTTTGTGTGGCCTTCAGATTAGCTCAAGAACAGCACATCGAGGGCTTCATGGAATGGGTTTCCATGGCCGAGCAGCTGCATTCAGGCCTTACATCACCAATGCAATGCAAAGTGTTGGATGCAGTGGTGTAAAGCACACTGGACTCTAGAGCAGTAGAGACGTGTTCTCTGGAGTGACTAATCACCTCTCTCTGTCTGGCAATCCGATGGACGAGTCTGGGTTTGGCGGTTGCAAGGATAACTTGCCTGACTGCATTGTGCCAAGTGTAAAGTTTGGTGGAGGGGTGATTATGTTGTGGGGTTGTTTTTCAGGGGTTGGGCTTGGCCCCTTAGTTCCAGTGAAAGGAACTCTTAATGCTTCAGCATATCAATACATTTTGGACAATTTTATGCTCCCAACTTTGTGGGAACAGTATGGGAATGGCCCCTTCCTGTTTTAACATGACTGCTCAAAGCAAGGTCCATAAAGACATGGATGAGTGAGTTTGGTGTGGAGGAATTTGACTGGCCTGCACAGATTCCTGACCTCAACCTGATAGAACACTTTTGGGATGAATTTGAGCAGAGACTGCAAGCCCTTCTCATCCAACATCAGTGCCTGACCTCACAAATGTGCTTCTAGAATGGTCAAATATTCCCATAAACACACTCCTAAACCTTGTGGAAAGCCTTGTTGAAGCTGTTATAGCTTCAAAGGGTGGGCCAACTCCATTTAAAACCCTACGGATTAAGAATGGGATGTCATTAAAGTCCATGTACATGTAAAAACTATTGGCTATATAGTGTGTATAAATACACAGTATAGTGTATATAATATATACACACATACCAATCAGACTCTGACACTGATCAGGCACTGAAGTGAATAACACTGATTATCTCTTCATCACAGCACCTGTTAGTGGGTGGGATATACAGGTCCTTCTCAAAAAATTAGCATATTGTGATAAAAGTTCATTATTTTCCATAATGTAATGATAAAAATTTAACTTTCATATATTTTAGATTCATTGCACACCAACTGAAATATTTCAGGTCTTTTATTGTTTTAATACTGATGATTTTGGCATACAGCTCATGAAAACCCCAAATTCCTATCTCAAAAAATTAGCATATCATGAAAAGGTTCTCTAAACGAGCTATTAACCTAATCATCTGAATCAACTAATTAACTCTAAACACCTGCAAAAGATTCCTGAGGCTTTTAAAAACTCCCAGCCTGGTTCATTACTCAAAACTGCAATTATGGGTAAGACTGCCGACCTGACTGCTGTCCAGAAGGCCATCATTGACACCCTCAAGCGAGAGGGTAAGACACAGAAAGAAATTTCTGAACGAATAGGCTGTTCCCAGAGTGCTGTATCAAGGCACCTCAGTGGGAAGTCTGTGGGAAGGAAAAAGTGTGGCAAAAAACGCTGCACAACGAGAAGAGGGGACCGGACCCAGAGGAAGATTGTGGAGAAGGACCGATTCCAGACCTTGGGGGACCTGCGGAAGCAGTGGACTGAGTCTGGAGTAGAAACATCCAGAGCCACCGTGCACAGGCGTGTGAAGGAAATGGGCTACAGGTGCCGCATTCCCTAGGTCAAGCCTCTTTTGAACCAGAAACAGCGGCAGAAGCATCTGACCTGGGCTACAGAGAAGCAGCACTGGACTGTCGCTCAAATTTTGCATGTCATTCTGAAATCAAGGTGCCAGAGTCTGGAAGCAGACTGGGGAGAAGGAAATGCCAAAATGCCTGAATTCCAGTGTCAAGTACCCACAGTCAGTGATGGTCTGGGGTGCCATGTCAGCTGCTGTTGTTGGTCCACTGTGTTTTATCAAGGCCAGGGTAAATGCAGCTAGCTATCAGGAGATTTTGGAGCACTTCATGCTTCCATCTGCTGAAAAGCTTTATGGAGATGAAGATTTCGTTTTTCAGCACGACCTGGCACCTGCTCACAGTGCCAAAACCACTGGTAAATGGTTTACTGACCATGGTATTACTGTGCTCAATTGGCCTGCCAACTCTCCTGACCTGAACTCCATAGAGAATCTGTGGGATATTGTGAAGAGAAAGTTGAGAGACGCAAGACTCAACACTCTGGATGAGCTTAAGGCCGCTATCGAAGCATCCTGGGGATCCATAACAGCTCAGCAGTGCCACAGGCTGATTGCCTCCATGCCACGCCGCATTGAAGCAGTCATTTCTGCAAAAGGATTGCCGACCAAGTATTGAGTGCATAACTGAACATAATTATTTGAAGGTTGACTTTTTTTGTATTAAAAACACTTTTCTTTTATTGGTCGGATGAAATATGCTAATTATTTGAGATTTTCATGAGCTGTATGCCAAAATCATCAGTATTAAAACAATAAAAGACCTGAAATATTTCAGTTGGTGTGCAATGAATCTAAAATATATGAAAGTTTAATTTTTATCATTACATAATGGAAAATAATGAACTTTTATCACAACGTTAATTTTTTGAGAAGGACCTGTATTAGGAAGCATGTGAACATTTTGTCCTCAGAGTTGATGTGTTAGAAGAGGGAAAAATGGGCAAGCGTAAGGATTTGAGCAAGTTTGACAAGGGCCAAATTGTGATGGCTAAACAACTGTGTCAGAGCATCTCCAAAACTGCAGCTCAGTATCCAGTAAAAGTGGTCCAAGGAAGGAACAGTGGTGAACCAACAACAGGAACATGGGAGGAAAATTCAGCTTTGTCATCACAGGAAATTAAAAAAAAAAAAAGTTTTGACATTGTAATAATATTTTATAGTTTTTACTATATTTTTTTCTTATCAAATAAATGGTCTTGGTGAGCATATAAGACTTTTCAAAACAAACAAAAAATCTAACTGAGCTCAAACTTTTAAATGCTAGTGTAGATATTAAACAACATGTCATGTTTGGTTTCCAGGCACTTGCAGACATGCTGAAAGTGAACACCACTCTGAAGAGTCTAAACGTGGAGTCAAACTTCATTACTGGAGCCGGAATTCTGGCACTCGTGGAATCCTTAAAGAGCAACACTACACTGCATGAGCTAAAGATTGACAACCAGGTACGCTCACACACACAAACACTGAAGAAAGTTGTATAAAGGTCTGAGCCATAATCCATGAGGTCTGAAAGTAATGATGATGGAGGGACAAATGAAGGCAAGGGGTAGCTCTGGTCTAAAAGAGTTACTGAATTATATCTTTATTTATCTTGCATTTATGTAATCTGTGTTTGTGTGATACAGAGTCAGCCTTTGGGTAATAAGGTTGAGATGGAGATAGCTAATATTTTGGAGAAGAACACTACTCTGCTTAAGTTCGGATACCACTTCACCCAGCAGGGCCCACGCTTGCGTGGATCTAATGCCATGATGAGCAACAATGACCTTGGTAAGAAACGCACGCACTGATGCTGTCAGATTTATTATTTGTATGTGTATTTTCAGAATTATCATTGATTTTGTGTGTGTGTGCGTGTGTGTGCGTGTGCGTGTGTGTATATATATTTGCTGAAAATGCATAAATGTGTGTTTGTGTGCTGAAATAGGTACACTACCTAATTCACCATCCAGTTTGATGTCAGGAACTTATGCTTACCAAAGCTGCAAGACATTTCATATCATTATCAATTTTGAAAACAGTTGTGCTGCTTAATTATTTTGTGCTGCTTAATTAGTTTGTGGAAACCATGATACATTTTTTTTTAGGATTCTTTGAATAAAGTTCAACAGCATTTATTTGAAATATAAATGTCACGTTTGATCAATTTAATGCAGCCTTGCTTAATAAAAGTATCAATCTAGTGTGTGTATTGGTGTGTTCATGCCAAGTATGTGTTTACAGCACGTATAGTTCGGTCGGACGCAGATGGCGCGATCACATTCACTCTGTCGGTCCCTGAGCTGGAAAGAGCCTTCTGTAAAAAGTTCAAGTTCACGTCAAAACTCAAGTAAACACAGAGTCTTGCCCTCCTTCTCTCCTTCTGGGCACTATCTGCTGTCTTTTTGCTCTTATTTCAGCCTTCTTGCAATACCTCAAGCCTCTGGATCGTTATGAGCTTTTATACTTTTTCTCAAGCTCCCTTCTGCCGCTTCAGCATCTCCACTACTGCATTTCCCTCCATCATCGTGAATTCAAAACCTGTCTGTCTTCATTATCTGGTTGTTTCTTGGTTGTTTTGTTTGTCTGTGCTGTGTGTCTGACTGTCTGATGGGCTGTCTTGAGGTTTTCAGGTTTTAGTCTTTACTTTCTTCTGCATTGAGAGACTCTTCTGATGCCAAATCTACAGAAACATTATTGAAAATGGCCTCTGGCTTGCTGTGCATGCAGAGCTTATTCTTTAAGGAATAGTTCTCCCCATATTTTTATTATTTTGATTTTGCCAAGTGCATAAGCCTTTCTTTCTTTAAAAGAAGAATTGAGAATATCTCAATAAAAGAGATTTTGAGCTCCAAAAACACCAATAGTAGCTAATTTGACTCTATATGTCTAGTCTTTTGAAGCCATATAAACTAACTAAACTTTTAATTGAGTTGAACTATTCCTTTAATAGCAATTTCCAGTTTCTGTCTTTGGTATCTACAAATGCAATAAGGATTTCCCAACATAAAGATTTTGTGAGAAATTGTAAGAATGTCCTTTAATAAATCAGAAATGTATTGTTTTTCAGCAAAAAAAAAAAAAAATGCATGTATGATTTCATAGCTTTAATTGCCAGTTATTATAGCACATTATTTTATTTTTAATGTTTAAAAACATATTTTGCATTTATTAAAATATTTTTAATTATTTTTAAGAATTTAAAGGGATAGTTCACCAAAACATGAAAATGATCCCATAATTTACCCATCCTCAAGCTATCCTAGGTGTATATGACATTCTTAGTTATATTAAAAAAAATTCCTGGCTAATCCAAGCATTATAATGGCAGTAAATCAAGTCAACGTAGCATAAGAGTTTTGAACTGCGAGAGGGCTTCACATTTTGGGCTGCCATTCACTGGCATTATAATATAATTTTTTTTTATTATAACTGATTGTATTAATCTGAAAGAAGCATGTCATATACATCTAGGATGGCTTGAGGGTGAGTCAATTATGGGATGATTTACATCTTTCGGTGAACTATCCCTTTAAAGAAATTATGTTGGGCTAGTGAATTTTTTTAATGTCCTAAAAAGTGATCAACCCTTTTTTGTTTGTGTGTGCAGTAAGAAAGAGAAGGCTTGAAGGAGGGCCCATCTTTCCTAAATGTCGGACAAACGTGTAGCAGCAGCGGGAACCCTCTATGGCCTGGGACCTGCACCAGTATAATGTACATCACATCACACCCATCTCATCCAATTTCCTCCCTCCATTTATGTCCCTTTCACAGGTAACTCACAGGGTCATCTAAAGAAAACATATTCAAATCAGATTGCTTTTTTCAAAGCCCCAGATCTGGAAAGTGAAAATACCACTCTGTTTAGCAGACACATAGTTACTCATGGCGGAGCGTTTTAAAAATGTGTAAACTACCTGCCATAACATTGGTAGGGAAAAATCACCTACTTGTGATGAAATGGCGCTCTGTTTATCACAATTATCTCAGCTGACATAATCTTATTGCTGCAAACAGTTCGACCTTAAAGCCAGCCATTTTGCTCTGTCTGGATGCACACCAAGAGCATCAAACTTCAAACTTGATTAATTGTAGCTGTGGTTTTGCATTCACCGGGCCAGTTTGAGTCTCACTATAGTGGTAGTACATTGTATAGATGCATGCTTTTACCGTGTGTTTTTGGGATATGCTGTAATTTTGACCTGTTCTTCTCTTTTTAAATGTTTAACAACTGGTATTTTTGTTGCTCTACAAATTAATTGTTGGAAAGGCACTGTACTGTGGTTTATAGTATGCGCATTTGACTGCAGAATCAGGTGAGCTCCGTTATGTGGCCGATACCAATGGAAGTGCATTGTTTGTCGCCTCAGATCACCAAGTCGCATTGAAAATGAATGCAAATTAATTTTGCAAAGTCAGTATGAATGTACCTTTATTGTTCACCTGATAACAGTGCATGTATTTGCACCACTCCAACATATTTATGAAATTATTTATAGATTTTATATTCTTTGTTTGATGAGGGAAAACCTCTTTTTCATGTTCAGGAAAAGCTGTTTCATTTTCCACAATTAGCAATAATATCTATTTTATTATACTAACAGTCTCTTTCTATGATAACCACTTACTATAAAATGAATGTGTTTGACATGTAAACAGTGATCTCTGTAGTCGGCTTCCTCATTAAATGTTTTTAACTTTTGAATGAGGATCATAACACAATAGAAAAAGTATCATACAACAATATGTATTATTGCCTGTGCCTGCTCTCATAAAGTAATGTCCAGGTTATTTTTCCACCCAAAATGAAAAATATAAAATGTGTGTATGTTTATATTCCTTTAGTGCTTTTGATAATGTTTTGTTTTTTAAAAATTTTTAGTTCATTGAAAAGACATGATTCGAAAAGGTTAAATGGTACTCAAAAAAAAAATCACACTTGGAAATGAATAGGAGACAAATTTCCTCTATTGGAAACATTTGGTACTGCGCACAAAAAAAATCTTACTGAAAGCTAATTTTTTGACACATCAACTTCAAATTTGGAACACAGCTTGTTTAGATTAATGACTATCATAGTTTAAGAGTAAAACACGTTATGGTAAATATATATTTCATGTAAAAGTTTAAAATGTTATTTTTGTGCATTTTTCATAACAATAAATATTCACTTTTTTCCACTTGAGCAATAATCTGCCAAGTGTCGTCTTTAAAAAAAGACTAAACTTTAGTCCTTAAACTTTATAGTCTATTTACACCAAGTGCAAATAGCGTGCCTTGTTGGCAAGTGCTATTCGCACTAGCTCCACTTAACAATGCCTGGCTGTGCCGAACAACATTTTTAAAAAAACGCTCATAATTCAATATCTTCAGTGGCGCAATCAGTAAAGCGTATGGCTAACGATGCGATCAACACAGGGTCGAATCCACCTTTTGCAGAGCTTGCTCTTCTCTCTTTGCCCATCAAATATTACATATATTTTTTAAATGTTCTCTCTGTGTAGAAATGTTTAATAATAACATTTATTGGGTCGGTTTAGGGGTAGGTGTAGTGAGGGCTTTTATTATCCCTTACTGGCGGCATCCATTTAATAATTTTTGCACTTAGTGTAAATAGCAATTACCATTAAGAAAATATGCTTATTTCACTGAGTGTAAATAGAATCTAGTTTCTATTAACACTTAGTGTAAATCTATCGCTAAATAGCCGCTGCCAAACTTAACTTAAATCTGCTCCAAAGCATTAAAGATTTATGACCATCTAAGTTGGAAATTTAATTTTCAGGTCCATGCTCAAAAAATGACTGCATGAATATAATTATACAAAAATTATACAAAAAGATTATACAAAAAAAAAAAAATTAAATAAAACATTATTTAAACTAAATGGTAACACTTTACAATAAGGTTCATTAGTTAACTACATTAGTTAACATGAACTAATAATGAACTGCACTTATAAAGCATTTATTTATCTTTGTTAATGTTAATTTCAACATTTACTAATACATTATTCAAATCTTATTAACATTAGTTAATGCACTGTGAACTAACATGAACAGCTAACGTTAACAAAGATTAACAAATGCAGTAACTAATGTATTCCTCATGGTTAGTTCCTGTTAGTTAATACATTAACTAATGTAAACTAATGAAACGTTATTGTAAAGTGTTACCAACTAAAATACAGTACAATCATTTAATTGAAATCATTTTTTTTTGTAATTTTTGACTGACACTGGAACAGTACTAGCGGGGATATATGTACAATTATCAAATTATCATGCAAGTATTGTGCATTGTGATGGCATCATAGCAATTAAGCACATCTTATAGCAATGTTTTTACTGTAAAGATCTAAAAAACAAGTCAAAATTCAGTACAATAAACACAACTGTACTTAACAATTTAAATAATATAATTATTTAGCAAAATGTAATTTTTTTCATGCATCTCGATTTTAATATGAAATATGACCTGGTAATTTCTTGGCAGTTTTTGTGAGAATATGCATCATTTGCAATCTTGCATGTGTGTGATTTCGCAGGGTGTGTGTGTTTCTCAGATATTTGTTGTCCGTGATCAGGCCTTACTCCTTTTGTACTCTCCCAGAACAGTAAAAGTCAGTATGTTTTATGGATGTAAACATTTTCCTACTGTTTAAAGGACAGAATATTTATAGGACTTTGTCTTGTTCAGAACCAAAAAGGGAAAATTCACTGTTGATTGTCTTGTCCCGTGTTTGGAAGAAGGCCCATAATCATTGCCATAGAGTGCCTGGGCTGGTGCACATAAGTACATTTTGTTAGTGCACCTTACTGTATGTGGTTTATTGAGTTAATAAAGATTGAAAAAGTTCAATGGAAATGTTTCCCTCAGTAGAAACTGTTTTTGTTTACTTTACCACATTGCATCAAGAATACTATTTAAATATTTATGCTTGGAAGAGAAAAAATTGTGACTAACAGTGCCACTTTGTGGTTTAGTGTATTAATGGTGGCTGCACCATTAATGGTGGTTTACTGTATTTTTGGATGGATGGATGGATGGATGGATGGATGGATGGATGGATGGATGGATGGATGGATGGATGGATAGATAGATAGATAGATAGATAGATAGATAGATAGATAGATAGATAGATAGATAGATAGATAGATAGATAGATAGATAGATAGATAGATAGATAGATGCTTTTCAGAAACCTACGGGTGACGTCATGGACACTACGTCCATAGTTTTATACAGTCTATGGCTCTTACAGAAAGCTGATTTGGTAGCACTGGGAGTCTGACAATCAAGCACTGAGCTTGCGTTGAGATGCAGATAAAATCAACTTTAATCTTGTATAAATGTATAAATATTCATTCAAAAGCAAAACGAGTGGGGAAAAATATATATATATAATAGGGAGTGAAAATAGCTAGTTAGCCAATAGGTTCTTCTCTACAGCCACTTACTGGTTACAATGGTCAATTTAATCTTTTTTATTTTTAAATAAGCGTGGGTTTTCCTACATCTTGAAACTTTTGGTTTTATAAATGGGGACAATATTTCAAGGATGCAAAACAAATAATTTTTTGGTCATCCCAATCTTATAAAAATAAGATTTATTAAATATGATAATATTAGAGTTTTGAAGGGCTGGAAAAAGATGTGTGAAGTGCCTGAACGCCTTTAATTTCGATTTCTGCCACAATACCATGGTTACAGTTAGTGTTACTACATTAAATCCATGGTGAATGCGATTAAAGCCTTCTTGTTTCTCATGGTTTCTGTTTCCTCCAGAACTCTTCACCAAATTTGAATGCTTCTCACTAAATCTTGCAGCAATGTTATTAATTATGTGGCAAAATCAATGGCTTTCTTCACTGTGCAGTAATCTCGATCGATCGCGCTGCGCTGACCTATTTTAGCTCCGAACTGATCAATGGTGCTTGAAGCACAAATGAGTAGCTCAGTTTTGTTCCTTTTATTTCATTTACCATTTGATGGGCAACCTCTAACAGGGAGAAAAAAAAAAACTTATATATATTCCAAATTCCATTAAATGCACAAAAACAACTAGATTTGTGTGACTGTTTTATTATAGTGCCATACCCATAAATTCTTGAAACAGACATATCACATTTCATCTTTTTTTTTTTTTTTAAACATCAGAGCCATTCATACAATTCATACGATTTTATTTCTTGTTTTACTGCAAGCCAAGCAAACAGAATATGTTATTATTGCTGAGAATGTTGTAGATCACAGACGAAAATTCCCCCATGGCTCTAGACCAGAGAAATTACAGTCCATTCAAAACTCACAGGGTGTTCCTGTGAAACTGAGTTTGTCGTAAAGCGAAATATCGGTGAGAAAACGCATCTCGACAACACTGTTAAACTGAATTGAGGCATTACATATTCCAGACTGATGATACTACAGTGCAAGTGTGACAAGATTCACCAGAATGAACTAAATGGCATAGAGACAAATGTACAAAGATAGATGTCGTTTAGCTAAAAGCGTGGGAAAATGTTATTGCCTTCTTTATCGGATTGCAATCTCTGCAGTGACAAAAACAAGATGTCAGTGAGCACACAAACACTATGGACACATGCAAGACTAGAATGTCTTCAACCAAGTTGACGATACTTTTTCTTCATATCGAACGCTAAATGAACACGGACAGGTGGGACAGACACTCGAACAATTCATGCATATATATTGCTTTTTACGTATTGGATAATAAATAACTGCTAAAGAGATGATGTGATTCAGGTTTCCGCGTAAAGATAAAATATGGCTTATATTCTGATATTTAACCCCTCTTTCTTGATTGACCTGTCACTAATATCTAAAGCTCCTCACGAATCAAAATGTGTGAAAAGTAAATGGTGTAGTCAGGTGTTTGCTCTAGTGTGCTCTCTTCTCGCCGAAGTCATTACACATTAAAATAATATCTAAAGCTGCGTGTGCTCAAGATTATTCAGGGTATTACTTCTTCAGCATGTCCTGCAGCGGGCCCGGTAGATACTTCATCATCGTGTCCATGATGTTTTCCTCCTCGTCGTCGTCTCCGCAGCCGGACGGTACTGCTTTCTTTGGACGGGTCAGACTGCCTTCGCTAGCCTGCTCCATGGCCGCCTGCGCCTCGGCTTCGGCCACCTCTCGCTTTTTAATGCCGTACTGATAAACAATAGAGCATGGCGTTAAAAATAAAAATTGTATAATACAAAGCATTCCCTAGGCCATAAAAGTGCTTGAAGCTTCAGAAACTCTCAGGTAGAATTTATAATTGTCTACCAA
Organism: Gobiocypris rarus; assembly: GCA_023029165.1. NCBI lineage: Eukaryota > Metazoa > Chordata > Actinopteri > Cypriniformes > Gobionidae > Gobiocypris > Gobiocypris rarus. The sequence continues at coordinate 5,937,031 of CM040914.1, read as the reverse complement.
ACTACAAAAAAATGCACTTCAGAGTCTTAAAGGGATAGTTCATTAATAAATTAATCTCAGCCCCATTAACTACCAAAGTAGAAAAAATAATAATATTGTAGTCAATGGAGGCCGAGGTCTGATTGGTTACAAACATTCTTCCAAATATCTTCCTTTGTTTTCAGCAGAACAAATACATTTATACAGGTTTGAAACAACAAAACTAACTGGAAGTTGTGTGCATTTTTGTATTCATTTATTGGTATAAAATGGTATTTTAAGCATTTTTCTGAAATGAAAATTGACATTATTTACTCTCCCTCATGTCATTCCAAACCTGTATGTTTTTTTGTTGTCTTCTGTGGAACACAATAGAAGATATTTTGAAGCATGTTAATAACCAAACAGTTTTGGTTCCCATCGACTCCATTTAAAGTCAATGGGGTCTGAAACTGGTTATCAACATGCTTCAAAATATATATTTATGTTCCACAGAAAAAAAGATATAGGTCACAATGGGACTACAGGCACACCTTAAGAAAAATGTGCTTTTCACTACTCCCATAGTGTATGATTGCTGAAATAAAAAGAATATGTTTGTGTTGAACATTGATGGAGCAACAGATTTTGTGTGAAAATAAATCATAAAAGTGGTTTATTTTGTTTAAAAAGGTGGCAAATGGCACATAGATACAAATACTTTAGCTAAAATAAAATAAATGTCTAAGTTAATACTTGTTTAAAACAATCACTTTAGCAAATGTATATTTTATTGACAAATAAAATAATTCATTTTTTATTAATAAATAAATTGATTATTAAAAATACAGAAATACAATTATTTTACAAAGGATTCTGAAATCATTGAAGGAGATCCCAAAATAATTTAATATAAATTTATATTAGTAACAATATATTTTATTATATGACTAATATCCTATTTTTATATATAATGGTTTCATTGTAAATATGGTGATGATCTTTAAGGTGGACACTCAACTTAATATATGACATTACCATCTGAATCAATGTCCTGTCAACAAATGTAAAAATCAGCCAACTGTTTATTATCATGTTAATTATTGTGCCTTTCTCCCCAACAGCAAATACCATACTTTTACATATTCTTCCATAATTGAAAAACTGTTGCTTTAATTGAAAATAATTAAAATGATGTGCATCTTTAAAAGCGGATGTTTTGGAAAATACTGTGGCAAGTTTTTGTGCCATCTTGTGGTTTACAGGAAAAAGATCAAATGTGCCATTTACCCTGGTGTGCCATTAGCCCCGTTGTACCCTACAGGTTTATAACGACATGACGGTGAGTAAATGATGACAGAATTTTCATTTTCGGTTGGACTGTCCCTTTAACAAGATGAAAAATATTGACTATGAGACACTAAGGATGGATAATAATGATTATATTCCAAGAAGTAAATGAAACTAGATGACATTTGATAATGATGGCTTTATGTAAGATGTTCTACTGGTTGCTCTAACCTTGTCTCTGATGCCCTGTCTTATGACTTCCCGCTCTGCTTCCATCTTGGTGTGTTTGGCCTTCCTCTCCTCCTCCTCCTGTCTGAGAGCTTCCTGTCTCTCCTCTTCCTTCTCTTTTTCTGCTTCCGGGTCTTTGTCCTCCTCTCCTCCCAGCATTTTACCAACATCAGGGGGGCCTCCTGCAAACAGATGATGAGTTATGTAACATATTAATATTGTACAGTATATGTATATTTTTTGTAATAGCCTATTACAACCCCAAATCAGAAAAAGTTGGGACAGTATGGAAAAAGAAAAAAAAATAAGAAAAAAAAGTGATTTCTAAATGTACTTCGTCTTGTATTTCATTGCAGACAATATGAACAAAAAATATTTCATGTTTTGTCTGGTCAACTTCATGTCATTTGTAAATATGCATCCTTTCCTATCATTCAGACCTGCAACACATTTTAGAAAAAGTTGGGACAGTAAAGCATTTACCACTTTGTAATGTTGCCATTCCTTTTCACAACACTTCCTTTTGGCACAGTACAGTTTTAACTGGCATTTGTGGATGTAACTATGTATTGTGGTACTTGACAAAGGTTTGTCAAAGTAGTCCTGAGCCCATGTGGTGATATCGCTTATAGATGAATGACGATTCTTGATGCAGTGCCGCCTGAGGGATCGGAGATCACGGTTGTTCAGCTTAGGCTTGCGCCCTTGTCCTTTACACACTGAAATTCCTCCAGATTCCTTGAATCTTTTAATTATGTTATGCACTGTTGAATGTGAAATATCCAAATCTCTTCCTATCTTTCTTTGAGGAACATTGTTTTTAAACATTTCAATAATTTTCTCACGTATTTGTTGGCAAACTGGCGATCTTCGGCCCATCTTTGCTCCTAAAGGATTAGACCTTTCTTGGATGCTGCTTTTGGACCAAATCATAATTACAATCACCTTTTTCAAATCACATCATTATTTAATCATTTTACCACATTACTAGCCCTAAATTGCTCCTGTCCAAACTTTTTTGAAATGTGTTGCAGGTCTGAATGACAGGAAAGGATGCATATTTACAAATGACATGAAGTTGACCAGACAAAACATGAAATATTTTTTGTTCATATTGTCTGCAATGTCAAAGTCAATTTAGAAATCACTTATTTTTTTTATTTATTTGCGTTTTCCATACCGTCCCAACTTTTTCTGATTTGGGGTTGTATTTACATATGTAATGTAGGACACTAATCATTCAAATATGCTAATTTGGTGCTCAAAAAAGATTTCTTATTATTATCAATGATGAAAACAGCTTTAATAGTTTTGTGGAAACCGTCTTTTTTTTCAGGATTCTTTACTGAATTGAAAGTTCATAAAAAAAACTGAATTTATTTGAAATAGAAATCGTTTGTAGCGTTATAAGTGTCATTTTTTGATCAGATTAATGCTTTCTGAATAAAAGTATTAATTTATTTCCCAAACAATGAAATCTTGCTGGCACAAAACCTTTTGAATGATGGTGTATATGCTGAAATTGCATTGGTTTGCTATGAACTGAAAAACACCTCTTTATCTGGAGGGAAAAAATGATGATGATGTCAAAAAAGCCCAACCAACGCAGCAAAACAAAGTGACCTTATACATAATATATTCACCAGAGCGGGTCAAGTAGCCTGGAGGCACACAGATACATTCCAGAGCATCAGAGAAAAATATCAGATGGAGAATCTATCCAACCACTGAAGGAAGAAAGGGCTCCTTCACACAGAACACGTTCTTGCTTTAAAAAACGTAATGTGTCGAGACAGGTTTTTTAAGGGTTCCGTGTCATGCGTGAGCGCAACTATTATTTACGTCCGTTGCATATTTATATAGAAAAAACTAAGGACATGAAGCGGATTGGAATGGAAAAACGCGTTCTGTGCAAATGTCCTCTAACACTGCAGAGCATCCTAGCAGAAACAGGAATAATTCATGGACTGGTCGGTCACAGTACCACTGCCTCTGTCCCGGGGAGACCACATCATGCCTCGACACACTTCCAAAAATATACAGAGGGCAGTGGCATGCACAGGGCAGGGGGAGGGGGGCCCCTGCCCCTTTGAAAGAGCCCTTTTCGATTGCACCGCAGTGCCCCCTTTCGATAATCCTCCCCCCTCAAACCCCTGGAACGTGATCTCTACAGAGGACAGAGAGGGAACACCTCCTGGCCCCCACCTGGAATGCAATTGCCCCTGCCCCCGCGGAGGTCTGTGCACGCCACTGACAGAGGGAATGTCAATGGGAATCCTGGCCTCTATATTAATACTACACAGAGAACATGTTCAGGTTCATATTGCAAATTCTGAAATGTGAAAGGAGGATAAATGCGACAATGATCTGCCGTTGTGTGACGTGTGAAGAGGAGGGGGAGTGCTATGTATCAAAACTCTTTCACAGATTCACACAGATCAATTTCTGTGGTCTGGCTCTCACCACCCACTGAAACAAACTGTACATCATCAGAACATTACACGACCAGACGAAGAATGTTGGAACTAGTGCAACATCAAGGGAGAAAGAGAGTAAATGCAAGAACGTGATGGAAGCCTGTGGCTCTGAAGAATCGGCCGTAGATAAAATAACCAATAAGTCCAGACACACACAAAAAAGGTAAGAAAATAAAAAAAGGTGGATGAATTGCTTAAAAACTTTCCAAGTGGTGCTCACTGCAGGGCCAAATGACGTCCAGCTCCCACCACCCTAGCTGGAGGGGGAGGAGCTGGATGTCAATGATAACGGTTGGACTGGCTGACAGCTACAGGGCTGTGTCAGCCAGTCCAACCGTTATCGCATGCACTTATATATTAAAAAAATGTGTATTGTACTATATAAATGTATATATAATTAAAATTCGATTGACTACATTTTTACTTTTACTCAAACTGAATATTACATCAACAGTTTATTTCAAAATTATGACACTTTTTTTAATACTAGGATTAAATATGTAATTAGATACACGTCTGATATTTACAGCTAGCTATTTTTCATATTGGGTTCATTTTATGTAATATAATAGTTTATAAAACATGCATATGCATATCGCATGATTTCTCCAAAGTACAAATTACTTACAATTGGTGACAATGCATTCAATTATATTGAAAATGAAAATACAATGTACTGTTTATGATTCTGTACATATTTCTGATGTTTTTGCAACGTGTCTCAGAGTGTGTAGCAGAAATGCATTTATATGGTACAATACACATATTTTATCCACCTGAAACCGATCCAGAGATGGATACAAATGGGAGAAATGCCGTGACCTGCATCATCCATCGGAATTGAATGATTACAGGCCTAATAAAGAATAAAACATATCGAATAGGTCATATGTAATATCAATGAGTTCAAAGCAGAAATCTATGTTTAGGTGAGGAAAAAGTTTATCAGTGCTGCAATATTATAGCAGGGGTCTTAAACACTTTTCAGGTGGAAAATGTGTATTGTACCATGTGAATGTATTTGCATACTTTATTGTAATGCTTACATTGCAATTTGCAACATTAAAATCATGTGTAATGATGATTTTTAATTTAATATTGTTTAGGTTATCTTTATATTGTTAGGTTACCAAATACAATTTTTTTTTTTCTTCAAAAATACTGATCAAATAATAATTGATGGACCAACTTTCAAAGACATGATTCAGCATTGATTAGGTTTAGTAATTTATTATTTGTTGTTGTTTAATATTTGTTTAATTTCAATGTGAACAATTTATGCTACTGATATACTTAACCGTTATTTTTAATGGATAAATATCTCTAGTGAGACAATGAACTGACTGATATGTGAGCAGCTCACTGAAGGATTGGCTTCTGCTGATTGACCTTCTGCCTATAGGTGGCACTATTTTTGGTGGGGGGAGGGGCTATTTCTGTATGTTTCTGAGTGTATATGTATATGCTCTCTGTGCCTCAGTGTCTGTATGCGCTCTTGAGTGCCTGTACATTTTTCAGTGTATACGTATGTCTATGAGAGTCATGTTTTTGACAATTCAAGTAATTTTGGAGCATATTTAATCCGTAGTGACCTTTTTTCCTTGAATGTTAGCTTTAAAAAGAAAGTACAGATTTTTTTTGCAGATAGTGAAACACAAAAATTCCCCAGTCTGGTTCATTTTACAGTGTTACATATGGTGTTGCATGTGCTCTTTTCCGCTTTTGTACCTCTCTACAGATGGCATCCAAATGGTTCTCTTTCTATAACGTTAAAACAAAGCTGGCATTTTCACACAAGTTTGTGACTGAAGACTCGCTGTCACTGACGCACTGCTCTGAGACTGAAATATTTAGTCTTGGGAGCAGTGAGGGCAGCTGGTGCTCTTCACACTGTCCTCTGCTGAGGTCTGCTGCAGTCAGCTGCTACAGCGGTGACATTGGCTCTTCTACTGTAAACACACTCCAGCTCATGTCTGAAAGCTCTGAAGCAAATATTTGAACTGCATGGCCATTTGGGCATCCACATCACAGGACCACACCACGTCACCACACAAACAAGCTTTCACATTGAGCGTACTGTAAGTGAGAGATGGTCTGTTATTATATGAACCAGAGCCGTGCCTCTATATTCATGCACCATGGTGTTTATATGGTGCTTTATGGTATTTCAAAGAATCATGGCACATTCCAGAAATAGGGTACATGGTAGGGTAGAGACCTATTAGATATAATTAAAGTCGTCATGAAATGGAAGTTGCTGTACTCTTTTTCTCTTTTGGGATGCAATCTGGGTAAAACAGCTTCTCAAACAAGAAAGAATGTAGGGCGGGACTTGATTTTGTCCATCAGGAATTGATTGGATGGTTGGGGTTTATTTTTACTGTGATGTCATGTGAGTGACAGGTCATCCCGCCCTCATGTCAGTAAACATTGTAAGAGGGAGGGGAAGTTATTTTGATTATGAGGGCACATGGATTAAAAAAATTGTGCACAGATAAATTATTTTGAATAAATACTGCTATATTGCATGAAAATAATTGTCCATTTTGATGTCATAAAAATAACCTAAGAGGAAAAGTAGCTTGAAGCATATAATTTGAAAAACTAATTTCAAATTTTATTGAACAAAAACATTATTTAAGCATGTAACATTAGGCTTAAAATAGGTGACACCCAGGAAGTGACATCATTTGGACCCATACTGTTAACATGGGGAGACAAGTAAGTAATATCAATATATTTCACATTTCTTGTTGATTTTTCCATAAATTTACTGCATTTGTCAAGCTAATTAATCAACTCTATTATAGTATAACATCTTTTATATTGTATTTTCTTTCATTTATGAATAAAATTCAAAATTATACTAAATGTCTAACCCTGTTGGTTTTAATTTAATTGTAATTTTGATATTTAATTAATATTAATTTAATTGAATGATCAGGAAATAAAACCGCTCAATATTCAATTTAACTTTCTGCTTTTCTGAAGGTTAAAAGCCTTCCACAGAGCATATCCTCGAAAAGTAGAAAAAGAAGAAAATTCTCAGGTGCTATTTTGTACTCCCTTCGTAGAAAGCGCATATTAATGATGATGAGACGCGGATGGCATGCTGTACGGGACAGTGTCCTCTAGCAGAAGAGTACAGCGTGTCTCTGACACGGGTCTCTAGTGTTGCTTCAGAGTCATAACGTTCGCTTCGGTGCGTAAATCTGAAAAGCGAACGACTTCCACGGAGCGCTCACGTGACCACTGCAGCAGCACTACAGCATTGACTCAAGTCTTTCAATGCAACTTTAATCTCCCAATGGGAATACACACTCACCTCCCAAAGCTGCCTTCATCAGGAAATTCATGATGGCTTTTCAAGTGTTCTTGTCCTTGTACTTGGCACTTCAAATTTGTGAGAGCAGAGGTCGTCTTACTGCCAGATCTGTAATCAAAATAGACATCGGTTTCACTAATACTAATGACGATAATAAATGTAACACTTAACTTTAATAGTATATATCCTTTATACATAAGCACAATAACAAATGTTACGCTTAAACGTACAGACAATAATAATAGCAGCACAAATGACGAGACGAGCTCAATAAAGCATGAACAACTTGATGAGAACGGTTTGTCCTTCAGCTCGCAAGGTTCAATGTGAAAACCGGGTATTTTCTTTCAGCGCTGGTCTTCGACCAAAAATATAAGCAAATATCACTCACATCTTCCACAGTGACAGATCATCAAATCCCTCCGTGCAACTGATGCTGATGCGACAATTAGCCTGTCACACTAGCAACCCCATTGTGCTGAGCTAATTCAATTCATTTGCGTCACCCTCTATCACCACCGTGCGTATTTTAGATAGAAAATATACCTATCAACTTCCGGGGGTCAGAGATCCAGAAGGTAACTTTGGACTTATCAACCAATGACTCCCTTAATCCAGCGCAGGACAGTAGTAGTCATATGGTCCAAGCTCGCTCGGATCTCTACAAAGTGTTTTGCGTGAGCAGTCGTTCCAACCTCAGTAGTCTTGGTGCATTACCTTACTTGAACCCCCGCCGCAAAGGCTCGGCACAGTAAAATACACAAGCCGTTTTCAGCACCACCTTCGCTGGACAGCGCCTGCTCGTGACCGCGCACCTCCAGCAGCCGTAAGAAATGCGATGTAAATACCTGCAAAGGGTCCGCGGATGGAGCGAGCAATCGTGCCGATTTGGAAGTTGACGTGGGCCAGTTGTGGAGGATGTGTATCATTAGCCCACTATGAGGATCCCTGAATCTCCAGGCGTCTCTTCCTGCTCGCCCAGCGCCTGTCAGAGTGTTGGCCACGGGAACTGCAGCCGGAACGCAGGACGGTGAAAGCCCTTTGCATCACACGCAGCCTTTTTCCATCAAAACATCCCACGTCCCCAGCCGGAGAGAGGAGCAATTGATTGGAGGTGCCGTTGTGGAACACGCCTCTGCCAGTGCCTAGCAGCTGATCCCAACGCTGCTGTTGTAAGCTTCGTTTAACAGATGCTGTCAGTCCTGGAGAATGAAAGATGGAAGGATCTTCACCCCTCATGACTTGAGCATCGAAGTCTCTTTGGAAAAAGAGCTGATTCAGAATGAATGGCTCAGACTGGGCTTGCCCTTTACAGGTACAACTCACCCACATTAACCTTGGGTGCACAGTGGCCCCAAAATGCACTGCGTTTGGACACTACAGTCACACACCAAAGCATGTGGTTTAAATTGACAATATTATTATTATTTTAAAAATAATACTTCTTATTCAGCATGCAATGAATAAACCGAACAAAACAGAGTAAAAATCAGCCTAATGCTAAAAAGATTTCAATTTCAAGTAAATTCTGTTCTTTAAAACATTCTATTAATCAAAGAATCATGGGTCCCTCAAAAATATTAAGCGCCGCAACTGTTTTCAGCATTGAAAATAATAATAAATGTTTAGCAGCAAATCAGCGTATTATGATTTCTGATGCACACTGAATGATCACACCACATAAGTTAATGACATTTTAAAATATAATGAAATAGAAAGCAGTTATTTTAAATTGTAATATTTCACATGAGTACTGTTTTACTGTATTTTTTATCAAATAAATGCAGCCTTGAGCGGAAGAGACTTATTTCAAAAACATTTAAAGTCTTGCCGACCCCAAACTCTTTGAATACTCCCTTTATCAGGAATTATCAGTAGACTTTATGGCTGTTTTCATTCTCCTAGGACACCTGTGTTAAATATTCGTACATCAACTAAAACGGCACAGCTGAACAGTTGGTTTAAAGTGAATGCAAAAAGAACAAAGAAAAGAGTTAGTTCTGAGAAACAATAAACAATCACAATAACATAAGAGTAGAGTAGAGTAGAGTAGAGTAGCCTTTATTGTCATTGCACTGTGGAAGTACAACGAAATTTAGGAAATATAACCATTTCAACAATAAAATATCATTAAAAAAAATTGTTTTAGGTGCTGTTTTGCAATGTCAGCTGTACGCATTTACCAATCACTTTAAGTGCTCTGCATTGACAAATTGAATACATGAGGTCACCCTTCCCATGCTAAGGCAAAAAAAAAAAATATATATATATATATATACATTTTAAATTCACACCAGACACATAAAATGGCACTTTTTATTCAAAGCATTCTGCAGTAGAAGTAACTAAGTAGGGACAGGAACATTGCGTTTACGCACAAAAAATATTTCTCAAGATGTGTATGCAAAAAGCTGTCTGACACCAGAAAGAATCAATATCTAGTAAGACATAGCCACCTTTTAGCCTAGGACACACAACATGACTCAACATGACTCAACATGCATGATTCAAACACACCCTCGCTCAACACTGCAGTGCGCAAAGGTTCTCCCTACAGTCATAACACCTCCCTGTTGCTGTAGTGTTATTAAAAACTGGGCTGATGCAACTGACCCATGAAAAGGTTTGGTATTCCGGTGCTCTCTCTGCCAAGAGGAGACGGTGTGTTTACCAAACTGAGAACGTTTTAAAGGTTTTGAAGCGATGGCATGGAAGAACTACTCTTTGTTCCCCCAAAGAGGCTTAGTTTTAAAGGTACACATGTAACTTTTTTGGGTTCAAAATGAAGGGTTGTTCAGGAGCACCAAAATTGTAAGTGCTGGGGGGGTTGGGGTTGGGGCAGGGTGGGAAGCGACCTTTTGAAGGGATAGTTCTCCCCAAAATGAAAATTAGCCCATGATTTACTCACCCTCAAGCCATCCTAGGTGTATATGACATTCTTCTTTCAGACAAATACAATCGGAGATATATTTAAAAAATATCCTGGCTCTTCCAAGCTTCTAACCTTTAAAGAACCTAAAGAACCTTTTTCCAATCGCAAAGACCTTTTGTGCATTTGAAAGGCTCCATGGATGTCAATGTTTCTTCATGGAGCCATCCACTTTTCTTCATTTCTTTCATCACGCAGATATATTCCCATGTCTGAGTTTGACAAAGGAGTATAGCGGGTCATTATATCAAGCAATGAACAGAAAGGCCCACTGAGATCATCAGTTACATTGATCATGAATGTAGATCAATATTGAGGGACTGAGAGAGAGAGAGAGAGAGAGAGAGAGAGAGAGGGGATGTTTTATGGTCCGACTGTTTCTGCTGAATTTGTATTCTGTGGGCATTTATCTCTTCTGGACTGCAGCCAAATGGGAAACACTGATTTATTCGCTCTAAGCGCAGTGAGCTGAGTGGACAAAAAGAGGAGGGAGTGGGGAGAGGAGAGAAGTCTCTGATATTGAAGAATTTAAAGAATAAGAGAAAGAGAATTATGTGTTTGAAATGTCTTATAAATATCTTGCACAAGTCATATTGATCTCCGCCATGTCCTTTTCACTGTGTAGAGCGTCCCTGAAGAGTTATTCGTGCTGGCATCCCCCACTTATGTTGGTCAGAACAATTTTAACAGGTTATGACTGCAACAGGACTCAGCAAAATAGGGAGGGACAGCATGGGAAAAGACAGACATTCTGCAAGACTGGTTTAACTCTAGCTCCAAAATGTGCATGAAGTGAAAAATAAACCGGTACTTATTCCAAAGGTGTGAATGGTGGTATCCCTAATAACACACTATACACATATTATTTTCAGTATGAACACATTTATACTACAAAATGGCATATAATAGAGCTGCGTGAATTAGGATGCACCTTGTATCTATTCATTTAGTCTTTATTAGCCTACTTATCCACCACTTTCCACTGATATATATACAATCATTTAGATCAGTGATTATTATTTATTTGTCTTCTAGTCATTTTCCCAAAAGTGTTTTTTTTAAATAGTAACCTGTACTGTTTTATTTGTAAATTTGATCTTATCTTACTTTTTTTGGTATTTAACAATAAATAGCCATTTTGAATAATAATAATGGAACTGTTAATGAATATTTACTAAACCTTGAGGTAACAGCAACAGTCGTTACTATTTAGAAGTGAATAGCTGATATATTACACTAAAACAATGTGAAATGACTGTGACATTTAAAGTGTCTGTTTTGTTCGGTTTGTCTAAAATTAAGTAACACTCCCTATTGAAAATAAAATAAAAATTGTGTGTGTGTGTGTGTGTGTTTTTAAATCTTTTGGTTCAGAAAAATAAAAAAAACACCAGACAAATTAATTTCAATATTAACATTTGTCAAAACATGCATATTTTAAAAAGACATCACAATAAATTAAGGTCTTTCAATGTTGTCTTAGTAAGTAAACTAAATTAAACATTGGCTAACAAAATGTTTTTGAGTGTTATTTTAAGTGAAAATTCTACATTTTCTCTAGCTTTGATTTCTGGTGAAATTAAGTTGTAAAAAGCCAAGCAATATTATATTGACCTACATTAAGTGACATTTTTGCTTGTGTCTAACGAACTATATTAAGTATGGTATGGTCTTAAATCTTTTTATTAATGTTTTTATCTTGAAAAAATACACATTTTTTATTATTATTAAAAGTTTAAGTTCCAAATCAAACCTTAAATAGCCTACGCAACTTTTGTCTGTAGCTAATTAAAATGTATCCCAAAAAAGAAATTGGCTCTTCATAATTCAATGATAAAATAGTGCAATTTGTTACCAGTGACAGCAGAATAGTTTTTGTTGTTGTTGTTGTTGTTGTTGTCACATTTGTGACCCTGGACCACAAATAATCATAAGTCGTGCACGGGTATATTTGTGGCAAAAGCCAACATTGTATGGGTCAAAATTATTTTCTTTTTATGCCAAAAATCACTAGGATATTAAGTAAAGTAAAGATCATGTTCCATAAAGATATTTTGCAAATGTCCTACCATAAACATATAAAAATGTATTATTATTAGCAATATGCATTGTTAAGGACTTAATTTGGACAATTGTAAAGGCGATTTTCTCAATATTTAGATTTTTTTGCACCCTCAGATTCCAGATTTTCAAATAGTTGTATCTTGGCCAAAAATAAGCTAATTTATTTAGCTTTCAGGTAATGTGTAAATCTCAATTGCAAAAAATGGACCCTTATGACTGGTTTTGTGGTTCAGGGTCACATAATAATGAATAATGACTAGAAAATCAAGTAATAGCCAAGTATTGAGATAATGTGGGAAAAAAATACTATAGTCACAATTGGATTAGCCTATTCAAAAAGCACTATTAACCTACAAATGATGGTAAGCTTAAAGAAACACATATTAAAACGGCTTGCCACAGGCTACCTGTCACTGTGTGGTTATCCAGTGACAGATAACCTCATTAATTCTGTGGACTGTTTGGTGCTTGTTTTTGCTTTGAAAGTGCCCTTCCTCTCTCTCACGTTTCACTGCGACACGCTGGGTCAAGAGTAGCCTATTATACCCCCCACCCCTCCCATTCACGCATCGGGTTTTTACAAAGCGAAGTTCGCGGAATGATTCTCTTTTGATTATACAACCTGGTCCACTTTAACGCACATCATGCCAATGCCACTGCAATGCAGCATCGACCGAGCGCGCATCCAGCCGCACTGCTACTGCTGTTCTGCAGTAGTGCTGCTGGCACGCGACCATCTCGCGGTATTGAGTAGGCGTGTATTGAGTATTGATAAGTGTGATGCAGCGTGAGACTGAGCCTGTATTCATCGCGCCTTTTACTGGTGAAAAAGGTGCAGAGCAGCTGAATTAGGCTACATGTCCTAGTCTGACTATAAAATAGTTTCTAAAATCGCGGGATAATGCGTGTGATACGTTTGTCTATGTTTGAGGAAGACAGACATACACACAGTCAAAACAACAGTTATCCAGAAACCTTCAACATTTTCGCACACTATCACAGTTTTTTCGCTATAGTAGGTAAATGGTAATAGAATATGACAAGAGTTAAACTGTTTGAACAAATCTTGACAATGTCATATAACTTTGATAGAAAGGTATAGGCCTATATGTAGCTAATGGATTACTATCAATCAATCAATCAATCAATCAATCAATCAATCAATCAATCAATCAATCAATCAATCAATCAATCAATCAATCAATCAATCAATCAATCAATCAATCAATCAATCAATCAATCAGCTGTTAAATTTAAGTACATAATTAGATCACACCAATAACCATGCAATGCTTCATTTTGTTCAGACTGTGGTGTAAAGTTAACATTAGCAATTAAAGAAAAAACACTTAAGCAAAACATGGTCAGGTCAAAGTGTCTGAATAATTTTGGTCCTTCATTTTTACAAATGTCACTGGTAGTCCACTGTGTGAAGAATTTATGGGTATAGAATATCACAGTTTACTTTATTTTGCTATCCTCACTTACATAAATGAACTATAGTGTCCTGCACCCACTAAAAAAATGATATCTGGTGTCTGAATAATTTTTGGTTTGACTGTATAAGAAATCCCAAAAAATAAAAACCCATGTCTCAGAATAAACAACAACTATTTTAATTTAACTGCATTTTCTATCGTTAAGGATAACGGTACAGAAAATAAAGTTAAATTAAAATTCCATAATATCCTATTATCCATAACCTATGCTCAGAAGTGCTGAGAAATAAATGGCCTGTCCCATTTAATCCACTCTATCAGCTATGAATGTGTTAAGGAACGTTTGCTTTTTAATGTCATGTTATTTATGTCATAGAAAGAAAAACATTAATGTGTTATTGTTTGCCCTAATGGAGATTGCAGCGAAAATTATCTAATAACTTTTTTATTTTTTATTATTAATTTTTTGACATTTCTGTCTATATCTTAGAATACTTTTAAGCCAGTGTGTTCAAAATGTGATTCAAACTAGACACAAGTGTCTGCTATTAAATGAGATGGCTATTATCATTGGAACACAAACAGAAAATGCATGGTTTAGTTTCAAACACGAGGAGTGAAATGTTACAATTCACCCCATAGTCTGTGTCAGTTGTAACACCTGGGGTGAGATGTAACACAATCAAATAAGGATTATGATAAAAAAAATATTTTGAAAGATTTTTATTCAACACTGAACGGTCATCAGTCATCGTAATTGACCATAATAAATTGAACTTGAACACAAAAAAGCATGTTTGTTACAGTCAGTCACATGCAGTGGCCAAAGTAAAATATTGAAATTGAATACTCGAACATGTGTGTGTGTGTGTGTGTGTGTGTGTGTGTGTGTGTGTGTGTGTGACTCTGAGACTCTCAGTCATAGTAATTGACCTTAATTATTTGAAATAACATTTCATTATTGTTACAAATAACCCCGGGTCTTGTTGTTACAACAAACCCAGAGTCATAGCCAGGGGTGCCGCCAGAAATTCTTGGCCCTATGGAAAACAAAATTTCTGGGCCCCCTACAATTTTACAGATAAAATTTAACCCAATAAACATGCCCTGTTGTTACGTACGCAGGGCTACGTAAGCTGTCTTTTTGGTTTATTTTTGTATGTATATGTACATACGTGTGTTCGTGTGAGTCATCTGTCTGTTTCAGATAACGCGAGTGGAGGAACCGCCTGTCAGTCATCAGACGTCAGCTGCTGACGTCAGGATTGACCAGCCAATCATCGATCCGGAGGCTCTTTATGAATGGCGACAACTTCAATCATGGAGTGGCTCACGCTGACTCTGGGGAGAGTGTGCGCTCTGTGACGACGGTCTCTCGTTCGAGAGGTCCAGTCTGAGAGAGAGTTCTTTGGAGCTCACTGCTGTAAGGGCAGTTTGACCAGATATGAGTTTGTTCGCGTGCTATACGCCGTTTGACCAGATATGAGTGTGTTTGTGTGCTATACGTCTGACGTTAGTACTATGCCTGATCACTGATGTGTGATCGCTGTTCTCTGATATACCATCGTAAAGCTGCCATCTAGTGCTGTATAACATATACCGGGTAAGAGAGGTTGTGAGACAGGTAAGCAGGTCGCGACCTACATTTTTCCACACGTAGAGATTCCATGTATTAGACACACTAGGCTTAGGAGTGGTGCTTCGCTTGTATGTTTTCTTTTTGGTTAGTTAGGAAGTTTAGTTATGGCTTTATGCCGAAGATGTTTCTTTTCACATCTTTTGTTGTTAGTTAGTTTATCTTTCTTAAACTATTAGTTATCTGGGTTTTGGTTTTGTTTTGTTCTTTGATTTAAGCACCACCTGTTTGCTCCTTCCTCTCCCCTGGTTGGTTTGTTTATTGTTGCTCAATTCCAATTTCTTTGTAAATATTCTTTAAATACTTTACTTCTTTATCTTTTCATATTACTTCACTTTATTTTGTTTATACACATTAAATCCTTCTTAATTGAAGTTGACTTGTTTCTGCCCATCTTTTACAGTTCCCCTGCTGTCTTAAACACCCACACACTACACTATGTGTTATGTCTGATACCACCCTAGACAATTTAACATCTAATTCACGAGGGACGTAACACCTGTATACTTTAAAAAAGATACTTAGCACATTGCATAGTTAAAATATAGAAAGATGTACTTGTTTACATAAAAGGGAGAACATTTATTATCTCAATTGCAAGCATAACAGAACATAACATAATGTCTTAATATAAAATATTAAAATATCTATTTTGTAAACTCCTTATAGCCAGTTGTTACTACAGACACATGTTTTACTCCATTTTATATTATATTATTTTTTCTGGGGCATTTTGTTCATATTAAGAACATCAAGTGACGCCCGTTTCACACATAGGGGCCTACTCCGTCTGCAGGGCGTATGCGGTGGGTATTTTTTTCCGAACCCATGTTAACGGATTACAGCTTTCACACTGCACGCGGATGCTGTCTGGCCGTGCGTTCCAGGTGCGATGCGTCTGCAGCAGTTGGGCGATCGTTTCCGTACAGAGTCTATTTTTTGCTGTGCTGCACTACTGCATTAAAGTGACAGAACATTGTTCGCATTAAAATAAACATGTACTGATGCGGAAATCATAGTAATTTCACCACATATGCATATAATTTAAAGTCTACTTGTTACTAAGTCTACACATGGCTTTTTGGGTAAAGCAAGGAATGGAAACGACACCTTACCTGACATTTAGGTAAAAAAAAACGTGACATAATGGATAGCACTCATCCTTTCTTGGAGATTAAAAAAATAAATTTCTTTATGATCTGTAGGATTCCTTTTAAAGGGGTTTAAAAACGAAAGAAAAGAAGGGAGTCGGCTGTTTTTAATAGCATATTGTAAGTTTCTAATTTAAAATGCTTGTGATTTTAGGCTATAAACAATGTTTAAATGTTTTGCCACTTGTGTGAGCTACATCTAAAGTATAGGCTATATAAATATTAGTGCTTTAAAACCTGACATCTATGAAAGTGTAAACAAAGAGAATTGCAATTCTGGTGAGCCATGTTCAGTAACAACTTTTAGATTTGAAATGAAAAATAATGAATTAATGCTGTGTTTGTGGTATACAACCGCAGATCAGTTGCGCACTGCAAACGCAGCATATGTGAAAGCACAACAGCTCGTGCTGCTCCGGCACCGAATACACACCGCAACATGCACTGCAGACGGAGTGTGTGTGAAACGGGCGTAAGACAGCATCAATCGTAGCAGCAGCACTGTCACTTCACAGAACATACGACACACACGGCAAACTGATTTTGTAGTTTTTGAAGCGTGTAGATTACTTTTTGTTTATCATCATTCATGTGGCGAACACAGTAGTTAAGACGTGTTTAGAGGCTTCATTCTTTGTGAAGTTTCGCGCTCAGGCTCACCTTGTTCGTCTGGGGGATGTGGGACGTGGGGAGGAGAGCAGCAGCCACTGAATCTGTGTCTACGAGACATGATAACCCGAAGACAGCACAGCAGGTATGTAATGTTGGATGTAAATCATAATTCAGTAATTATTTTACTAAGCTAGCTAGATAAAAGCAGGTCATACGTAGCAACAAAAATAAGTTACTCTGAAAGTTTTGGAATAACGTTACAGGAATAGGGCAAGCTACCTTTCTTTTTGAAAAACTGTGAAAAACATTTTGAAATTCGTTTTTTAAATATAAAATCTATGGTCTAAATGGACAAAATACACATTTAGGGCATGAGGGGCCCTAGCATATTTAATGTATGTATAAAAAATAGAAAAGAAATAAAAGAAAAAGGGGGTCTGCTCTTCTGGGCCCTAAATCAGCCTGGGCCCTTAGAATCGTCCTAACCTTGTTCCACCCCTTTACGGCGCCCTTGGTCATAGCCATGAACTCACCTTACAGCTAACAACTAAAACATTAGGACTAACAACTTGCATGAAAAATATCTACACAGACACACACAATAAACATAATTTAAATTAGATGAGTTTATCAACAAAACATAAATTCCTATAACAAAAATAAAAAGAAGTAAAAAAAGTTACTTTCTTACCTCAAAATAGTTTTTTTCACTCTAACATCTGCTATGTCTGCCACAGAACTCTACTTTTTCACATATGGAATAAGGGCTAAATTTAGCATGTGCGAAGTGAATTAGGTGATTTTTAACTAGTTCCTGGTTGGACAGATTGGAGTTGTTACAACTGACCCGTGTTACAACCATCCTCGGTCACCCCAAACTCATTACAATAGTTTTTCTTTGACACAATGAATCGACAGTTACTAAAGACACCTGCCAGTGGGTGGCAGCAGTGAGCCGTGACTCGTCCGCTCTTGCAATAGAAACAGAGAAAGAATTTCTCACCAGTGCTGTCGTCGGTTAGCAGTTGAAACTGCCTATATTGATTATTGATCAAGTAAATCAGCATTTGGTATATTCGAGTCTATAAAAGCCTGTTATCACGCAAGGGAATGTACTACAGATAATCGTGTCAAACGTAAGTAATGTGCAGTGCTAACATAGCTTGCTAGCATTCCCAGTAGAGTGTGTGTGAGAAACTTTTCGCCACGTTACGTTGTGACTCGTCATCTGTCGTAGGATAGAAACATACAGTTCTTATGAATGATTATTGCAGATATCATACGTAACTGTACTCCTTTATTTGTTATTAACTTAAAATAATCAATATACTTTGTCTTCCCTGTGCTATATTGTGAATGTGATATTGATGATATGGTAAGGTAGCCTACTTACATACTGTACGTTTAAAATGTTCTATAGATTATATAGATAGATAGACAACATATCTATAAGTAGTATTCACAAAAACCCATCGCACAATAACAACATTAGTGTTATAAGGAGGGTAATAGTATAATTTTAAGTTAATGTTGTGAAAAAGTCTATATGAGCTCTTCTGTCAATCTTGAATTCTTTTGTCCTAGAGTTTAGTTTATCATAATACAATTTCTGATGGTTACCTAGTCATTTGGACACATGCCTTCTTTGGTTAGAGATTGTGTATCCAATTATCAAGATCTCCTGAAGATCTTCATTAGCTTGTTAAATTTTGTGCTGATCAGGATTGGAACTGCATTTTGTATGAAAGTATATCTCCAGGAATTGAAGACGCTAAATTGTGTGTGTGTGTGTGTGTGAGAGAGAGAGAGTCCCAAGGCTTGTAATGGGGAATGTTTGTGAATGACTCACTGGGAAAACCTAACCCCAAAAAATAATTGACAAGAAAATTCATGGACAGTCTCTCGTGTATGGTGAAAGATAGCCATAGAATAGTCGGATACAGGAACATGATTGGGCACCCCCATAGACAATAAAAGAAATGGACACAGCGACCCCATAAACTTCAAAGGAGATAAGTGAAGTCAGTTAGAAGCACTAACTTCCTGATGGCTGAGCGTACTGCGCATTCTGAGCTTGATAATGTAGATGGGATGTGAGCAACATGTCTGACAGCTGTAAGTCTTCTAGTAGTTGTGCAAACTGCAAAGTGAAATCTGAATCACGTTGTTGAAATATTTATTTTGTCCCGTTGTTTTTGGCTCTCTATATGGGCTTCTCCCTGGACTATCAGCAGGTGATGGCTTGGTTAGCAATGGCTGCCCCTAAGGAAGGCATGCTTTCTGGGTGCTGGATTACCCCCTTGGGCACCCCTCAAGTGGTGCAGGTATGACGTCACGCTATTGGCCAACCAAGCGGCAACCTCCCCCAGTTTCTCTTGAAGCCAACACGGGTTAAACTGCAATTCATCGACTGGCCGCTAGGGACAGGCTCCAAAAGAGAGCAGAATCTCATTGAGCCCCAAGTTAAAATGGCCAACTTTACAGCAGAAAAAAACATGTTTACAGCCTGGTACAAATTGTGGTTTTAGTCTGTACAGCTAATTTTGCCCTTCATGACAACATGGGGGTGAACTCGTTTCCGTTATATAAAGCCTTAAAGTTCTGCATAATTAAGGGCGTGGCCATTTTGAGTGACAAGTGGATTGCTGTTTGTCTGCTGTCTGTTAGTCATCACGTCACCTCAGCTCCACCTACGTTCCGCCTCTGGCCATTTTCAGTTATCTGGGATCGGCGCATAGTGACGCTTACAAGATGGCAACGGCCAATTTTGTGGCGCTCCTCAGAAACCAATGGGTGACGTCACGGACACTACGTCCATATTTTTTTACAGTCTACGAGGCCAACCGGCGGTTAGCATCATGCTGGTTCCCCTATAGGATTTTCCCATAGGCTTTGGATTATTGCAAAAAAACAAGCTCTGTGATCAACAAAATTTTATGATACTTACACATTTTGTCCATCAAGATAATTTTCACAGATAAACAAAACTTTTATTAATTTTGAAGCATAAATGCAGTTGCCAGAAGTAAAAGGCTAAAGGTAGGCTATAACTAACTCACAACGATCGCACAACTTCAATGATGCTTTAAAAGCGGACTGAGGTTACCTTTTCGCCATGATGACATTTACTCTCCCCGACAGCCTCTGTAGTGCCATCTAGATGATAAAGCACGAGTGGAGTAATACTGCTGTATTTTTTATGTCATATAATAGACTTGAAAAAAACTTGAAAGTGTCTTGAGCTTTTGTTCTCCACAGGCCTTATTACAGACATCAGGACGATGGAACGTTTTTGGGGACGTTTTGGCCTACAAAGTGATGTCATACCTGCACCAATCTCTTGTGATCAGATAATAATAATAATAATAATACATTTTATTTGTAATGCACTTTATATTGAGCAAAATCTCAAAGTGCTACAGATTTAAAACAATCAACAACAAAAATAAATAAAAAACTGAAAAATAAGAAGTAACAAATCAAACAAGCTTTTTTAAGGCCATGTTTAAAAGCTTTTAAAAGCTGAGCAGCCGATCTCCCATAGTTCGGAGTTTGGTCCTTGGAGTTTTGAGAAAATAAGTGGTAACAGAACGGAGGTTACGTGTGGATGTTTGTGTGCTGAGGAGTTCCTTGAGATAGGTGGGTGCGTCACCATGGATGCACTGGTGAGTAGTGAGGGAGATCTTATACTCGATCCTCAGCGAGACAGGAAGCCAGTGCAGTGATTTGAGAATGTGGTTGAAATGCTCGTATTTGTCAGGGATGCTGATAAGCATTGCAGTGGTCCAGCCTGGAGGGGACAAAGGCGTTGACAAGCTTTTCCGCATCTGCCAGTGTTTGTATAGGACGAAGTTTGGCAATGTCTTTGAATCAGCTGGCCCTGGTCCTGTGCTTGTCTCTTATTCTTCCAGTAGATGGCACCATTTTCCTTGGTTTTGATGGACCCAGTCTCTTCTGACAAAGATGTGCCTCAGTTTCAGATACCTTTCTGTATTATTGCACACTATCTCACTTTAAGTTATACAGCTTCCTAAAGAGACTGCATGCTGTCGCTGTAGGGTTTTTTTTTTTTTTTCTCGTCTGGCACCTCTGGTTGAAGCTCTTGATCTACACTTTGTGTGTCTCTGTGAATCTCTTCCTCACTGTGCCTTTTAATGAACAGGTATGTTTAAAACTTAGTCATAAGAAACACTAGTTTAAAATGCCATTACTGCTTAATCCATAAAAGGAGCACTGATGTTGATTTGGCACCATTTCAGATCAATATTCAGTCTAAATCAACAAAAAATAAAAAATAAATGATATGGACATGGGAAGATTTGAGTAGTAAAGTCTTAAGAGCTTCCTTATTGCCGATCATACCTCTATTAATGGTGACGTCTGTTACTTGATGCAGATCATAAAACACATATCGCTCTCTGTCAATGCAATGCCTAAATTCTGCTTTAGGATGTAACAGTTGAAATGCAAACATACAGTTCCTTGTCCACCGCACTAAAGTTTAATGCTCAGCACACAACACACACCCCCTTACAAATGAAAAGAGATGTGGATAGCTAAAGAGATTATGTCAATCACATAGAGAGCACGCTGTACCTGCTTTGTCACTCTTACTGTGGAGGTCGCAGGTTATGAGGACATGGCTGTTTTACAGAGCACAGTGAAAGTGTCATTTCAAATACAGCTTCAGATAAAAAAAAAAAAAATTTTGTCTGGTTGTTGTATTGGTTCACTGCAAAGTAACTCAGAAATTCTGGAAAAAAAGTAGTTTATGATAAACGCATACATTAAAGTGCCTATAATTTAAAAATATTTACCCTTTACATTTAATCTTCGATTTGTCAGCAAGTATAATACATCATACAAAACATACAATACAATAAATGCATTATATTAATAAACTATACATGATTAGTATAATTAATACATATTATAATAAATACATTATCGTAATGTCTTGGGTCAAAAATACATATAAAATGTGACATTTATTGCCACGTTGTTGATGTTGAATTGTTTTAATTGTAAAGTAATTCAATGAAAATAATAATTTATGATAGCAAATAAATTTTGTCTGTCATTTGAAAATATGCAACAAAAGGACGTTTTCAATGTTTTCAGCATCGTTTTGTTAGAAAGTCGAAAATAATTTGTTTTATTGAGAAATGATTATAATTAATAAATATAGTATTAATATTTTCAGACCTATCTTCGAAACCACAGAAAAATATGCCCAAAAAGTTTTAATTTGTAATGTCTGATACTGTATATTTCAACAAATTAATTATTCTAATACATCTGTTGAATTTTTTTATTTAAATTAATATTTTACAACAAAAAAAATCTATCTGGTTAGAAAAAATAAGGTTAAAAATGCCTCTGTAAATGAGTTTGAAGTTGAAAATTGCCAGTTGTTTACAGAATCAAAATTGATCAGATTTGTGAAGCGTTGAATATTGAAAGTGTTGGGAAATTACAGTAATGTGATGGACTGTTCAAATGACGTACACATGCTTCTGATTATTCTGCTAAAAGGAAATAAAAGGGAGGGTTCTGTGTAAAAGTGCTTGGCAACTGTTGAGTGTATTTGTGTTTCCACCTCCTTGCCTTTGAACTCTTGAAACTGCTTTCTGGACTGGAGAGGATGCAGGGGTGGAGACACATGGCTTGCCCTTCTCACAGGCACCCAATTGGTGTGCAAGAGCTGTTCTGGCTCCGCCTCCTGGGTTGTTCTTTCAGATGCTGCTTTGTGTGAAGCATGCAGGGGGCCACTGTCCTCCTCCCTTTTGCGTTAATGGCTGTCAGAGACAGTGAATAGAGAGCAGCTAAAGGGGTTCCGTTTGATTCAGACAGCGGCGGGAAAGAAAACACTGCACACACCATGATGCCAGGACATGCTAGAAACCCACATGTGAGTCAGATGCCATTTTGTAATTTACTTTTCCTCATTCCTTCTGCCTCCTTCCATCCCTTCCTCCCCCGTGTGTAATGAGTAGGGTGCAGTCTTGTGATGCCTTTTAGCAGGGATGATGAGTGCGTGAGCTGGAAACATGGAGGTAGTGTCTTGAATGATGTGGATACTTAGTCAGAATGGCATTAGCAAGATGACTTGTGCTTTTTATTTTTATCAATACAACAGAAACACAGGGCTTGGTTGGACAGATGAGATGTGCCTTATATAGGACAACTGACTGTGATGAAGTGTGAAGTGCTGAAGATTTCCCAGAAGGCCTAGAACTGCTTTAAACTATGCCATATGCCGTTGTAACTTAATTTTTGCTGGACGTGTGGGATTTGGCCCTGAAGATGTTCTGTAGCTCTCAATCGAGCACAGACACTGTACTGTCTGAGACCTTGTTTATGTCATGCCACACGGGGGTAAAATCATGTGCGAGTACTCGTGAAGAGAAGCATCTTTAAAATAGTCGCTTTATTGCAGGTTTCTCCTGCCTGAAGAATCAGCATACACATCTAGATAACGTCAGGTTAAGCAGTTTATTTCCCATTTAAACTCCCGTTAAATGTTTGTGGTCAGTAGTTTAAAAAAAAAGATTTTCAATATTTTTCTTAAGCAATAAATCCGAATATTCAAATGATTTCATCCTGTGACACTGAAGATTTTAGTAATGACGTTAAATTCAGATTGCGATTACAGGAATAAATTATATTAAAAATATATTAAAACTTGTAATAATATTTTATAATATGATTGTTTTTTAATTAAATAAATGCATCCTGGGTGAGCATAAGATCCTTGCCTAAAAAAAAACCTGACCTCAAACTTTTGAAAGTTTGCATCATTTGGAACTGAATGTTCCTTTGATCCAGTTTATCCAGTTTGATTCTCTGTCAAGTGTTACAGTTGAATAGTTAGTACATTTCTTAGTGGCACATGATATTGGAAAATGAAAGTAAATCACAATATAACTGATTTGTCTTATATATTTGCCACCATGTTTAAAAAAATATTGCTTTAGTTTTTTCAAAGTTAATTTTTTTGTTTATGATTAATGAACTAAACTTTCCCAATCCATACCTTCCTTTACACATGCAATACATTCGGACAAGGTCTTCGATGCATCTATTCCATGATAAGATTTTGGTTTCTGAATTACAATTACTTTACAAATACTTTGAGTGGAATATTAAGGCAAAAATGTCAAGCGGATGTAACCACCTAAGCTTCAAATGAAGAAAGAAAAAGAAAAACTTTTTTATAATCTTTTATAGTTTTTTATAATCTTTTATTTTATATTAATAGTAGGGCTGCATTGACATACATTTGATTCACTTTTGATTCAATATCGATTATTTTGCATCAGGTACAATATATGGCAAATATCTCAACTAATGCTGTACTAGGGGAGTCAGTTGGAACATAGCTATAATATTGAAGGTAATAATTAACTGAATTGTATACAAACACTTAAATTATACTCAATTATGTTTAAAAAAATATATAATAAAGTTAGTTATTATAACAACTTTACAATCACATAATCATATTTCTACTCCAAATGGTTGTTTGAAATATAAACATTTAAATGGTGGCTAAAAAAAAATCTTAATAAAATGGACGTAATTTGAAATCTTAGACTTTTTTCATATAAATACTAGTAACAAGGTACAAAGATTATTGCGTTTTATTTAATGGGAGGCACGCTACAATGTTTCATTCATTCATCAACTGAAAATAGGATGATTAATCGTTTCTTGGGATTTCTATCTATCCAAGGTCGAAGGAAAATATTAATTGTAATTGCTGAATACAGTACTTGCTTTTTTTTACTGAAAATTATATGTTTTTCAAAAACATACAAAGCTAACATTAATGCACATATTGCATTTCTACAATTGTAAGAAGTTGAATCGTCTTGGACACCTGAATCAGTTGAACCAGTCACATCATTGAATCAGTTCCATCTCATTAAAGGGATTATTCACTCAAAAATCAACTGTTTTCATTTCGGGGGGCTGAACTCTTTAAGCATTTACTTCTTTGGTGGAACTGGTTTTCATGGTATTCAATTCTGACAATTTACATTGACCTGATTTTCTAGTTAACTTGGCTTTGAGACAGAAGAAGACGACTCAAACCACGAAATTTGATTTATTTGCATTTGGCCCAAGACACACCCTTGTGGCATTCCTCTGTGTTTGGGATAGTTTTCTTTTGAGTATGAGTGGTTGACAAACACACATACCACCATGACCAAACGACATCCTGCCAGGACAACGGCAACATTTGACAAGGACAAATACAACAACGGAAAACAAGAGCCAGAGTAAACGCTTTACATTGTATCTACGTTTTATATTCAGAAACAGACAACCAGTTACATCATTTTAAGTTAATAAATGTTTAAGTTTAAGTAAGCAGAACTTGCAGGTTTTAATTTTATACTTGTTTTATACATTTTAATTGGTCTTATCAAATATTTGAGTAAGCTATTTCATGCATTAAAAAGAATGAGCTTAAAGGTGCTCTAAGCGATCCTGAGTAGATTCACTTCTTGTTGACGTTCGAAGTGTTGTCAAACAAAACAGAGGCTAGCTAGACCCTCCTCCTCCTCCTCCTCTCCGTGCTTCCTCCGCTGGAGTTCTCGCCACCTTTCAAAGGCTTTTCCGATGTAAATTCGGGTCCTTTTCCCTTTTCGTTGCAAGTTGTTTATAAAAAACGTGTCTCTTTGGTCGCGTGTCGGCCATATCAAAACCATATAATTCGAACTTCCCTCTTCATGCTTCTCTCTTCTGCACCCCCTCCTTCATGTACACGCGCACTAACCCCAAATCGTTCTTGTCGGTTATTGGCTGGAGCACTGTTTATTATGTTTCGTTTCGTCCAGACTGTCCAAGTTTGTTTTTGTTGCCGTTTGTGTAGCTTGTGCTGACTACAGACACTGCATTTTTTTTTACAGTGTGTTCTGGGGACAGGCAGCTAGCGGATAGTGAGGAGATGTTTGCTGTATGTGACACAAAATGTTTTGGCCTAAAAAACGTGTGACATCGCTTCTAGCACCTTTAAATATTTTTAGTAGTGGAAACTTGGCTAGCTTTACATGGTACTTTGCTAATTTGTAACACAATGATGTGAAAGCATTAGCATAGCAATATATTTAACATATATCTGATCTCAAACTAAACTCATGCTCCACTCATCCCCATGATGGTAATTGTTTTGACTGTTTATAGATACTAGTAATACTTTCACAGATATTTCTTGTATAGCACAAGCACATATATCATCTCAACTGGTACGCTGTAAAGACTTTATCACAAGAATTTCATCATCTTTCATTTTCCGATTTGACCATATAAAATGTCTGATTTGACCACCTGTAACAGAGCGGACTACTCAAAAGTGCATATTTTTATTCAGTTTGGGCTTCTGAATAATACTGAGGGTTTTACCTCCTGAAGGATGAAAATTCTGTCATCATTTACTTACCCTAAAGTTATTCCAAACCTGTATGCATTTCTTTCTTCTGCTGAACACAAAAGAAGATATTTTGAAGAATATGGGTAACCAAACAGTTGATGATTTTTTTTTTTCTCCATTCTGTGGAAGTCAACGTGGGCCCATCAACTGTTTTCATTTTTGTCTGAACTCTTTAAGCATTTACTTCTTTGGTGGAACTGGTTTGTCAGGGTATTTAATTCTGACAATTTGACCTGATTTTCCAGTTAACTTGGCTTTGCGACAGAAGAAGACGACTCAAACCACGAAATTTGACTTATTTGCATTTGGCCCAAGACACACCCTTGTGGCATTCCTCTGTGTTTGGGATAGTTTTCTTTAGAGTATGAGTGGTTGAAAGCCTCCAAATATCTATCTTCTAATAATGCTATACTGTATGAAATAATTTTATGACAATATGCTCATCTTAAATCAAATCAGACAAACACAACTATTTGCTTTGGCATTACAATTATATTCTTGCTGGATGATGTTATTATTATTATATATATATTTTTTGGTCTTCACAAAAAAATGTCACGGTCTGCATTTTATTTCAATGCAATATATTGCATGCTATATGCTTTAACCCTATAAAGCCTAGCATTTCTAAGGCTTCTAAATCTGATCAACATGATCAAAACTTTTTTACTCTAAAAAACCCTGTTGTACACAATCTATTATATGACTTCTTTCAAGGTCTTTTAGTATAATTGTATAAATGTCCGTTTTCAGGTTGCTGTTAAGTATCATATGGTACGAAAGCGTTTTGAGGAATGTTTTTTAATCTCTCAATTATAATTGTTTGCATTGCATTTTATTTTTGCAAACCCTCCCCCAACCTCAAACCGCCCATGATCATAAAATGAAAAGTTTAAATATCATCTTATCTTACTAAGATATATTATTGGGAGATAAAGACTGACTAAATATATATTTCTATGCATGTTATGCAAGTTTTCTTCGGTACTGCTATTAAGCTGTTTATTCACCAAAGTATTTTTCCCCGATGCTAGTGCATTTTTCTAATTGTTTTCAATGGGAACACTGTATTTTTTTTAAAAGTGCCAACACCGTGACTAGGCGCTAAGCGTCTATTTCACATTTGATGACAACACAGCACTCAGTCATCACTGTCACTTTTTATGCAGCGTCCAATCACAAATACCACCGCGACCCATCCTGCCAGGACAACGGCAACATAAGCCAGATACTTCACATTGTATCTACTTTTTATATTCAGAAGCAAACAATCTAAACCCGAATAAGTTACAATCAGTTACATCATTTTTTTTTAAATTAAGAAATATAAAGTTTAAGTAAGCAGTTTTGTATTACTTTAATTGTACTTTAGTTGGTCTTAAATATTTGAGTAAGCTATTTCATACATTTAAATTAAAATGAATGAACTTAAATATTTTTAGTTATGGAAACTTGCCTAGCTTTAACTAGCTAATTCAATAAATGGTACCTTGCCAATTGGTAACACAATGCTGTGCTCAACATAACAGAAACTCTTCTAATCTAAAACAGGAAAATTTTATACACTACTAAATCTCGTACTTAATCTTGCACCCCCTCCCCAAAAAAAGGACAATTTTAGCATTTACTCTCCCTTTTGAGTGTCATGGCAAAGCATTTAAGTTAAGTCTAAGTTAAGTCTAAACTAAAAGAAACAAGTTAATAAAACTCAAAACAATGAAATTCAAATAACTTAATGTTTCAGTTTTGTAAACTCAAAATAAAAAGAAAGTTCTAAATACTCTAAAGTTAATTTCATTGAATTAAATTGTTTGATTTGAGTTGGCTCTGCTCAAACCAGTTCATTGTTTTGATTCTTAGGGTTCATAGATACTAGTACTAGTAATATTTCTTGTATAGCACAAGCACGTATAGCATCTCAACTGGTACACTGTAAAGACTTTATCACAAGAATTTCATCATCTTTCATTTTCCTATATGACCATATAAAATGTCAACGTCTTCACCAAAGTGCATTTTATTCAGTTTGGGCTTCTGAATAATACTGTTTTACCTCCTGAAGGATGTTCTGTTATCCTAATCTAAATCATACTATACGGGCCATAAAAGCCTGATGTATCAGATATGACACACAACATAAAACACGTCGGCAAACTTTTTTTAAATTAAAATTTTATTTTATATTTTG
Organism: Gobiocypris rarus; assembly: GCA_023029165.1. NCBI lineage: Eukaryota > Metazoa > Chordata > Actinopteri > Cypriniformes > Gobionidae > Gobiocypris > Gobiocypris rarus. Next base: position 5,908,295 of record CM040914.1, on the reverse strand, counting down.
TCTAAAGTTTCAATAAAAAAATAAAAATAAATCAGACTTATTTCAAGTCTAAGGCTTTTAAGGGGTTAAATTTAGTTTGATTTTGCCTTGTTTGTCAATTTCCCCATAATGCAGTGGGACTTTGACACTTTAATGATAGCCTCACCATATTCCATGTACTTTGCTTCTTCTACTTTCAGTTGTTTTGTTTGCTTTCTGCCTATAAAACAGAATTGAAGTGTTTAAATGGTCAATGTCCAAAAACAGAAACAGGCGTTTGAAAGTTTACTCTGGCATAGAAAGGGCATTTAGCAATGTCTGCTGTGGGGCAGTTACTATAGCCTAGACAGGCTGGTCACTTTAGTAACAGATGCATAGTTTTACATTCCTCAATGAAGTGACATAGCAAAATATACCTCTGTTCTTTCCTTATTCTGTTTTCATGCTTCAGAGTGTTCAGGTCAGGAATACTCATGTAAGTATGATCCTTCTCAATTTGGCAACCCGGCATGAAAGGCTTGCTCTTTCATTCTGTTTTCTCTTTTATTTGAACATACACTGTCATTCAAAAGTAAATTGGTATTAGTATGTTTTTGTTTAATGTTTTTGAAAAAAAGTCAATTGTACTCACAGAGGCTGCATTTAATGAATAAAAAATATTATATATTATGTGGAAAATAAAATGATTATTTTTATATATAAAAATAAAATATTACTGTGATGGCTAAGCTGAATTTTCAGCATCATCCAGTATTCACTGTCACTTGACAGAAATCATTCTAATAAACTGTTTCTTATTATTATCAGTGATGAAAACCATTTTTGAAAGCATGGATTCAGGATTCTTTTATGAATAGAAAGATTAAAGTTAGAAAGAAGAAAGTTCTTCAAAAGAACAGCATTTATTTGAAATCTATCTGAAATCCTGTCACTTTTGATCAGTTTATTACAACCTCACTGAATATATTAATTCATTAAAAATTGTTACTGACCCTAAACACTTTTGAATGGTAGTGCATAAAAACAGATCCAGTTCCAATCTGTGATGTTGACTGGTCATTACAGGGTTCAAGCTATGTTGAAATACATCTATTATCTATAAAACTTTAGTTTACATGTCAGGGACTATATCTTCTAGTGGAAGGATGGTGCTGAATGAATCTGCTAAACAAACCATTGTTTTTTTATGATTTTCCTATGTTGTGACCATTTTGTAAAGCAATAAAGTTCAGTGCTACACCAAATGCATTTTGCCGTGACTAAATTCGCATATCCATTCTGCTTTTTGCTTTCTCAGAATATAATATATATTTGTCATCATGTTCCTCATTTAGGAGCTTTACTATCTGAAGACCCAGCAAACACAGGAGAAGATGGAGCGATCGGAGAAGGGGTTGAAGCAACCACTACGCGTGTGCGTGGCCACCTGTAACAGAGCGGACTACTCAAAACTCGCCCCCATCATGTTCGGGATTAAGTCTCACCCTGAAATCTTTGACCTGGAGGTGGTGGTGCTGGGTTCACATCTCATTGATGATTATGGGTAAGACTGCTGAACATCTGAACATCATTTATTTGTCACATTATCTGTTTAACTAATCGACATTAAATTGTTAGATATCAGTGGGGTTGTCAAACATATCCAAATTTGTAGTTATAAATTTGTATTTATAAAACTAAACAAATAAATTGGTTTTGTCATTCCAAACCTGAAACACAAAAAAGTTATTTTTTCCATGCATTTAAGGTCGGTAGGGTCCGATGTTTTTTTTGGTCCCTATTGGCTTTCATTGCATGGACAAAAAAACGTTTAAACAATTCCACTGTTTGGCCAAACTGCTCTTGTTGCTTAACCGATCCATTCTGTGTCGATCCGGCCCAGCTGGTATGGATACGGATTGATTTTCCACTCTAGGGCTTATAACAGATGTAAATAGCGAGCACGTTATGGAGGATAATCAGGCATTTCTTTTCATTTGATTATTAACTTAATTATTAATTTGAATCACTCAAATAGCGCACATGGCCAGCTAAAGAGAAACTGGTAGCCAGGCAACAGAGAGGTAACTAATCCTACACGCTTTCTACCAGCACGGTTAGGGCCAAGAACGGTTTGTAATAATTTCCACCAAGCTCAAGTGGAAAAATAACTGAAACTATTCCTTACCATTCTAAGAATCGTTTGTCCAGATGGTGGAAAAGCAGATATTCTTTAAAATATATTTTTTTGTGTTCCATGGAAGAATGTAAGTCATACAGATTGGGAATGATAACATTAGGGTGAGTAAATGATGCTGAATGTGTCGGAACGTCTCACAGCAAGGTAAAATAAACAAGCCAAGTCATAATTTCAGTAACTCTATCTTCAGCTGGGTGTGAAAGCTTCAAAACATGACTCTGCACTATTTCCCACTGTTGTCATGGAAATGTTGGAATGCAGCTCTTGATGGTGGGAGTTTGGCTCTCACAGTGGACAGCTGATGGTGGCTAGAAGTCCTTGTCTTTTATCAATGAAGCCAAACCAGCCTTTACTGCTCCTTGGGTCAAAACTTGATATTACCTTTTATTATTCTGTTTCAAAGCAAATGGAAAACAAGCTGTCTCTCACCATTCACATTTTGTTTTCTACATCATGTCAGTCTTTGGTGTTACATACTGGAAAAAATACAAGATTACATTGAAAATGGATTTGATGTGAAATGATTATAATATCTCAATTAATCTTTTTTCTTGTTTTTGATCTGTTATTTCTAACAGCTTTTAATTGCTATTGCTCTTTGATGCAGATTATTGCTGCAACAACTAATCTATTAAAAAAATCTAAAACTACTAGCCTAACTAATATACAGTTCAACTATAGTAAAATATAAAGTAAACTGTCAGCAATTAAATGAGAACAAATAATCAAATTACAAGAAATAACACGAATACAGTAGAACAAACATGCAAATAAAATAAACAGTACTTTTCCTGTTTTTCAGGTAAGTTTAACTGTAGTTTTCAGTTAAATTAAATATATAAAAAGTTACAAAACTTATTCAGTCTAGAGTAGTGCGTGATATTTTTTTTCCATGATTTGTTATCCTTTGTTGTTTAATTAATATTTCCTAATATATTGTGTCAATTTAAAAATTTTAAACCACACTTTTATTTTGACGGGTTACCATGAAGAGCAGTGTCTTGTGTTCATGATATGACCGTTTTCTCAAAAGGAAACAGTAAATTCTCATGAAGTGACAGTTTATGCGTTCGTGTCCTCACGACACACGGCAGAGCGTGTGTGTGTGTGTGTGTGTGTGTGTGTGTGTGTGTGTGCGCGCGTGCATGCCCGCGCATCTGCGCCCGACTTAATTCGCAGAGACGCATATCACAGAGACACAGAACTTGCATGAGTAATATTTAAATAGTATTTTGCAGTTTATTATTCACAGACACTAGTATATTCGGCTTCAGTTTAGAGCCCTGCGCTAATAAACACAAAAGCGACTGAACGCAGCTGCGTACTACAGAAATGCTGGTATCGTCACATTTTCTTGTGACTTGGTACTGAAATACTGGTACTTGGGACATCCCTAGAGCGATGTTTACACTGACCATTCGTTCATCGGGCAGTCCTTATTGTTGAGTCCTGCATGAGTCATGTTAAGCTATTCACATTAAGTTTTTTTTTTATTGTTTTCCTCAGCACATAACTTTACGATGTATCCTTATCTGTAAAAGATATGATTGTACCGAGAATGTCCTGCGAATATTTAACATTTGCATCTGTCAATCGTGTCTCTGTTAAACTTCACAGACTTCACTGGGCAGGATGTGGAATAACAATTTTATAAATAATGTATTAAAATATATTTGTTGTTTGGCCTGTCACGATAACTACTTTTTGTTTTGTGATATATCGACCCAGAAATAATTGCGATAAACGATATTATATACGTCATTTTAAAACTATTTTATGCCACTGAATATATAATCTTAATATAACAGCATAATAATGCAAGTAGACCTACACCGGTTCAAATGACAGCCTTTTAATTCTTAAGATCATGGAAATTAAGGGTAAATATAGTATCCTAAATAATATATATATATTTTTAATAAGGTTCTCTAAATAAACATTTTCCCTTGTGAAGCGTTGACATTTATATGTGCACCGGAACAGGGGATTGAGTCCATTTGGGCTTATTCTTCCAAACTGTAAGTAGTTGTCAGGAAAACACTATAACGCCTCAAATGGCGCCTTTTTCCCCCTGTCGATAACCGCTCTGTGTATGAAGGAACTGTATGAGATCCACTTTCTCCTCCATCACGGAAAACATACACTATGACAGCACAATCGAGTAAAATGTTGGTGACATTCATTATCACGTAAACATAATGGCCGATAATAGGCTATTGCATCACAAAAAATTATTGAGGTCATGTACATATATTGTGATATATCAATATATAGATTATTGCGACAGGCCTATTTGTTGTTAATATGCATTTTTCGTTCGATTAATTGATTAATTAAATAAACGTTATTTGCAGAACTAAGTCATATTTAATGATTATTTTTGTCTTTCTTTTTTCCCAGAAACACGTTCCGTATGATTGAGCAGGATGAGTTTGATATCGGCTCTAAATTGCACACCATTGTTCGTGGTGAGGACGAAGCTGCCATGGTGGAGTCCGTGGGTCTCGCGCTGGTGAAGCTTCCTGATGTACTCCAGCGTCTCGCCCCGGACATTCTGCTCGTTCACGGCGACCGCTTTGACTCGCTGGCCTTGGCGACGGCGGCATCTCTAATGAACATTCGCATATTGCACCTTGAAGGTGGAGAAGTGAGTGGAACCATTGATGATTCAATTCGTCATGCCATCTCCAAACTGGCACACTACCACGCCGTCTGCACACACTCAGCCGAGAGACACCTCATCTCCATGTGCGAAGACCATTCTCGTATCTTATTGGCTGGCTGCCCGTCGTACGACAAGCTGCTCACCGCTCACCAACGAGGCGATTATGCTGATATCATCAAGTCTTGGATTGGTATGTAAATAAATGTAAATGAATATATTAAAATTAAACATTAATTCTGTGCAAAAGCACTACATTTTGTTTTGTTAAAATTAATAATACTATCATTTATGCATATGTGGTTCATTCCTAAACAGGAGATGAAGTGAAGGAGCAGGACTATATTGTGGCCCTTCAGCATCCTGTTACCACAGACATCAAAAACTCCATTAAGATCTACGAGTTAATGCTGGACGCTCTCATCTCCTTCAATAAGAAAACTCTCATTCTCTTCCCGAATATTGACGCAGGTCTGCTGTTTCTCTCGTTTTCTGTTTTTCTTTCTCTCTGACCCTTTCCACTTTTTGTGCCACGGAAGATTATACACAAATTTGCTTCCAGAGTCCGACTGCAGATTCTGTCAGATTCAGAACAGAAACAGACAAAACAACCGTGGTTTGTTTTGAGTTTGGTGTTAATGACAGGTAGACACAACTTTAGGCAGGAGTCAAAGCAGAGGTGCTTTTTTCTTTTGTTGGAATATAACTCCAGTCTTACAGAAACGCAAGGAGTCTAAACAATAAAATGGCCCAACTTCATTAATATAATATAATATAATAAATACATATAATATGACAATCAACAAAGGAATTCTGCAAAAACTGCATACACAATATAAATATAATCAGTGTTATTTTAGTATTAACTGGCTTTTATTTTTGTAATTTAAATTTGTATTTGTTTTAGTACATTTATTTTGTGCTTGTAATTTTTTTGTCTTTTTTAATCTTTTTCTAATTAAATTTATTTCATTTTTAGTACTTGAACTTAAAAACATTTTTGTTTTAATTAGTTTTTAATTTAATATTTATATTTTATTTTTATTTAAATGAATATTTTTTATAATATGTTATATACATTTTTATATATATATCATAATATATAGTCTGAATTGAATAGATGAGGCAGTACATTTACCCAAACTCAGACTTTATCAGTTTATTTCTTCCCCTGCATGCAGGAGAGAAATGACAATACAAACCTCTTGACTTGACGTGAAGCAGTCTTGGGAATCCTTCCCTGTATTAACTGCTCTGCGTTTGTCTCATGTAGGCAGTAAGGAGATGGTTCGTGTGATGCGGCGAAGGGAATCGAGCAGCATCCGAAATTCTGTGCGGTAAAGCATGTTCCGTTCGATCAGTTCATCCAGCTGGTGGCACACGCCGGGTGCATGATTGGGAACAGCAGCTGTGGAGTTCGTGAGGCCGGAGCTTTTGGGACACCTGTCATTAACCTGGGTACTCGCCAGACGGGTCGAGAAACAGGTGAGATTAGATACGAATATGACTTGCTGATCTTTAGATAGAAGGCATTATTGCAGGATATGATCACCCTTTTTCTGTTCTTATTCTGTTCATCAAAGTGTTAATTTCTGTCAGGATGTAGAGTATTTCATTTGGATTCCCGAAACCAGCATGGCATGTTTATTCTTCTAAATAAGCACAGACTGCTTTTTGTTTAATTGAGTGTCTTTAGCATTACAGTAGCCTTGATGGACCAGATTTACCAATTCATGTTATTTTGACAATAGGGGAAAATGTTCTACATGTGCGAGACGCAGACACACATAATAAAATCTACCATGCTCTGGAGCTGCAGTTTGGAAAACGCTACCCCTGGTAATGAGCTGTTTCTGTTACATTTTAGGCATCTTCTATTTGCAAGCATCAAATTTCATGATTGTTATGTTGTTCTAGAAAATAATCTAAATAATTTTTCTGGTTTATTCTAATTTTGTGTTATTGTAGTATTAAATACTATTATAGTATTTATTAATATTGTATTTTCATATTTATGGGTTTCAAAAAAAGAAGAAATAATTAAGTTATAGTCATTTTTGTACTTCTACTTGTTTTATGTTAGTTTGTTGCCAAGGCAAGTCAATTTTTCATCTAATAATTATACTAATTCAATTTCAGCATATTTATTTATTTCAACAGCATTTAATTGTTTTTAGTAAACAATTACAACACCGGTCTTAGTGTATATATACACAGTGTTTCCGCTACATTCATTCTGTCGTAGTGTGCCACCACACCAATAATCATTCCCTCCACGGCTGCAGCCTCTCAGTTACGTCCAATTCTGTTTTATTGTTAAGCCCCACTAAAGGCACCATTAAGATTTCATGCATTATATTCCAAGACTTCTGAAGTTATTCGATAACTTAATGTGAGGTACAAATGAATATTTAAGTCATTAAGTTAAAGTTAATGGAAACTCATCTCGCCTCATTCATTCTTGTCATTCAGATAATTTTGTCATTATGATTATATATTTTATGCATTTTTATTTTATTTTATAATGTAGTTGTCTGTATTTAGTAGATTGTGTTTAACACACCGAAGAGTGATTATTACACATAAGAGCTATAGAAATACTACATTGATATAAAAAAACAAACAAAAAAAACGCTGGTATCAGACTGTTCTCGGCCGATTTTTTAAATTTTTTGGATCAGATCAGCTCTGGTATCGGTGGAGTCGCCCCCTCCCCCTGTGGAAATAGGCCTGCCAATGCAACTGGAAATATATATATATATATATATAAAGTCTATATAAGTCTCAACCTGCATCCCAATTCATGCACTTATGTACTGTTCCATGCGTAGTGTCTCTAAACTCTAAGCTGTGTGTTCTGGCTCTATCCACTAGCTCCAAGATCTATGGTGATGGAAATGCAGTCCAACGCATCTTGAAGTTCCTTCAGGCCATTGATCTATCTGAGCCACTACAAAAGAAGTTCTGTTTCCCACCGGTGAAGGAGTGTATCTCTCAAGATATTGATCACATTCTGGAGACACAGAGTGCCCTTGCTGTTGACCTGGGAGGGACCAACCTGCGTGTTGGCATTGTCAGTATGAAGGTATGTAGAGCGTACCTCTGGAGTCCGATGTTGAAATCCAGTTCATCTTTGGCACATGCCATTAATGTCAGGAAGTATGAGGTGGTAACACACAAGGTGTGGGATATGCTGTACATTCTCAACACAGCTGTCTTTGCCCAATTGTGACATGTACATTTTTTTTTTTATGCAGCAGGATATGCAGCACTTGCGTCAACATTTCATTTACACACAGAACTCTGACAGTAAAACAAACAGCGGCAAGTTGAGCAATCTTCTCTTTCTTTGTGTGTGATTGGTGCAGAACAAGTTTTCTGGGCCGCATACTGAGGGACACAGCATTAAATATGTAATTAGTTAATTTTTATGTTTGACCACGGTGAAGCATTGCTGAATTTAAATGCTTACTTATTTATTTTACAATATTACTAAATAGGCTTCTTGAACAAGAAAAAATGTAGGACGGGAATTGATTGGATGGTTGTGGTTCGCTATTCCTGTGATGTCATGTGAGTGACAGGTTGCTCCGCCCTCATGCCAGTAAACACGTCATCAGAAAGAGAAGTCACTGTAAGAGGGAGGGGAACTTATTTTGATTAAAGATTATGATGGGAGATGACATGAAATAATAATAAAAAAATATATATGCACAGATAAATTATTTATAATAAATACTGCAATATTCCATACTTCCAGTCAGAGTGATGGAGAGATACTCACAAATGATCAAATCAACAATATGAAAGCAAAAATATGTCTCTGATTGCAACGAGAGATTATTGAAATGCTTTTTTTAATTTGCATGTATAAAATAACGGTTCAGACGTGTGGCGTCTGTATTGGTTGCAATTTATTTTAAGGTAACGTAGTTACATTGTACTTACTGAGTAATATTAATTAACTACATGTACTTACTATAGAGTTATAGTAATTTTAGGGTTTGGTTTAGGGTTAGTTACTTGTAATTATGCATAGTTTATTGTTATTACTATAGTTTTCTATTTAAATATGTTTTAAAATGTAGTTTTTTCCTGTGATGCAAAGCTGAATTTTCAGCAGGTCAAGAAACATTTATTATTTTTAGAAACGTTTCTTCTCATTATCATCTCATTATTATTATCAGCTGCTTAATATTTTTGTAGAAACCACAATATATCATTTTGATTTTTGATTTCAAAATAATTTCCAGAAAGTTAATTGTAACAAATGTCTTTACTGTCACCTTTGATACATTTCATGCATTTTTTGCAGAATCCTTTAAAGTCCCTGTAAAGGCAAATCTGAGATTTGTTTCTAAACACATTATAAATGTTAGAAATGTATTGTTGAAACACATTACAAAGACTGTGAACTGTGTAGTACTGAATTCAGAAGTTTGACCGTTAAACAGTTTTTCACCATTGCTGTGTTCTGGATTTTTTGGGCGGGGTTAAAACGGTGGCTCGATGACGCACTGGAGCCGCTTGGCATGTGGCCTCGTGACTCGTGAGCTGTACATGAGTGTTGTCTTGTGTGTTTACTGCAGCTTTCCCGCGAGTGGGTGTGGTTTCGGCGCTGACAGCGGACACGCCCCCAGCGTTTGAGAGCAGAGAATGCTGCTTATTTATTCAAGATTTTGATAAGCTATTTTATGTACTTAGCGGATTTTTTTATGATTCAAATTTGGCTGGGTGGTTTATAACACATGTATCTGTGGTGTGAGAAACTCAGAACACATGTTTAATTTTGACTTTACGGGGACTTTAAAACATTTTTAACAGTGTATTTTATGGAACATGATTGGGGCAAGAAATATATGGTTAGATAATTTGTAATTTACTGAATGCTTGTGTTTCAGGGTAAAGTGGTTAAGAAGTATAACCAGTTGAATCCTAAGACGTTTGAGGAGAGGATAGAGCTGATTCTGACCATGTGCAAACAGGCACTGGCCGACGCCGTTCACCTCAACTGCAGAATCCTGGGTCTTGGTATGTCTACGTTTGTCCCATGTTTCCTTCTATCTGTCCATACATTCACTCAGTCATTCACTGTCCATTTTCTGGAATTTCTTTCAGGTGTGAGCACAGGGGGGCGTGTGAACCCACAAGAAGGGGTGGTCCTCCACTCCACCAAGCTAATAAACGAGTGGAGTTCGGTGGACATCCGTACACCTCTCTCCAGCGCCCTTCATCTGCCCGTGTGGGTCGATAACGACGGCAACTGCGCAGCCCTTGCCGAAAGGAAGTTTGGCCATGGGAAAGGCGTGGAGAACTTTGTCACCATTATTACTGGAACCGGTTTGTTCCCATTCTTACGTCCCTCACTGCTGCTAGTTGCTAGGGTGGTGGGTTTTCCTGTGATTTGACAATGATGAGACCTGAAAAAAAGTGGATTTAAAACAGTCCGACTGGTTAGACTTGTTGATCAGGTTACCACAATAGAAGGGTCATTCTCACAAAACAGTGCCATTTATGCCAGAAAATGTTGCAACCCCCCCATTTGAAAAAGGTACTGCTACATGCTATTTGTTTATTTAAATAAAGTATTTTATATATATATATATATATATATATATATATATATATATATATATATATATATATATATATATATATATATATATATATATATATATATATATATTATAATATAATATAATTGTATTAATAATATATAATAATAATATGTAAGTTCATATATTTTTATATACTTTGTTCAAAGAAATTAATACTTGTGTTTAGCAAGGATGCATTAAATTGTCCTTAAGTAAAGACATAAAAAATAACTTTCTACACGGAAGACTAGAGTAATGGCGACTAAAACAAAGCTTTGCCATCACAGGAACATAACATTTTAAAGTATATTGAATTATATTACAATTTTTTTACTGTATTTTTGATTAAATAAATGTAGCCTAGGTAAGCGTAAAAGACTTATTTCAAAACATTTAAAAATCTTACTGACCCCAATGTTTTGAAGAGTAGTGTGTATTTTTATAGTTATTTTTTCGGATTGATCACTTTAAACAGAGCTATATTACATTTTATAAAACACCTCTGAACCCTTATTTTGGCATTGCACACTAAACTGTCAAATTTTGTGCCTGTTATCCTGTTAATATTATCCATAGTAAATCATTGGAACAAACATGGCACACTAATTACATTGTTTTCTGAGAAGGAACCAGGAAACATTGTGAAATATTGGTTTGCTCTCCAAGTGATACGTGTGTTTATGGTATGCATGTATTAGAAACTGAGATTTTAACTGCTATTATATCAAGAGGAACCCCTGATATAATACCAGTTAAAATCTCTAATTCCTGTAGATTCCGGTTCGATCGCACATATCTAATGCAGTGTACCTGCAAAGTTAAAGACTGATGCTGATATAATTGTTATCTATGTTGACTGCTGTAGTCCTGCTTGTAATTATCTTTGTCTTGTGTTTATATGTACAGGAATTGGAGGTGGTATAATCCAGCATAATGAACTGATCCATGGCAGCACATTTTGCGCAGCTGAACTGGGACACATCGTGGTCTCGCTGGAAGGACCAGAGTGCACGTGTGGCAGCCACGGCTGCATAGAGGCCTACTCGTCAGGTCTCGCTCTTCAGAGAGAAGCCAAGAGACTCCATGACGGTGAGACGACCAGACACACACACACACACACAAGAGTTGCGCTTAAAGCATGCTTACCTGCCTCGCCCACTCTGTCACAAATGGTTACCATTGCACAATTTGTACTTTTCAGTCGATACTAAACAACTAAACTGTTTTGTTTTACATCAGTAAACGTCACAGTTAACAGTGGTGTAAACCCTTACTATTGTTTTCCACATTTCTGTATAATCATTTTTACCATACCAAAGCTTAAAATCCAGACTCAAACCCACACAAAAATGTGGCTGTTTACAAATCCTTTTCACAAGCCTTTATCTATTCCTTCTTTAAAAACAAAAACTGACCTAGCCCTCATTTGAGAGAGGAATCGCACTGCACGCTGGAGTAAAAGGAGAAACAGCTCATTAACATTTCTTTCATAGTGTGACCGTAGTCTCAACAAAATATGACAACAGTTGTTGAGTCTGATTTATTTTAGTGGCATTATTTGAATTAATATAATAAGGTCCAATTAATGCATTAACTAACATTTGACTAACAATTACCAACATTATTGTTACAGTATGTATTAATCTTTTTTAATGTTGGTTAATAAAAATACAGCTGTTAATTTTTATTTGTGTTGGCTCTGTTCAATTTAACAATTTTAACAGATACATTTTTTAAAATATTGTCTTGGCGAATGTTGAATAAAACATAAACTGACAAATGAAAAATACTTTATTCATCTTAGTTATTGTTAACAAATACAACCTTATTGTAAAGTGAATGTTTTTATTTATTAAAATATTTTAAGTTGTAAAAAACACAACTGTAAAAAAAGAAATCAATGATTAAAATTCATTTTAAATATCTCCACAAATCCCTGTTCTGCATTTTAAATGATTTGCTACCATAGTTATGGTATTTTATTTATGATATGATATATATGATAAAATATGATTGATATGATGATAGGACTTAGAGTTGTAAAGGAGTTGTGCATGGTGTTTTACGTGTTTCCAAGTAAAACGTGACTGTGTTCTAATGACAAGTTTCTTTTACATTTGATGACAGAGGACTTGCTGTTGGTGGAGGGAATGGCTCTGAATAACAAAGAACAGGTGAATGCTCTTCATCTGATCAACGCCGCTCGCCTCGGCAACTCCAAAGCTGAGAATGTACTTCACACCGGTAAGGGGCAAATCCAAGTACATACATTATTCTCCAGCAGGTTTGTGGTGAAGAAAAGCTCTAATAGTCTCTCTTCTCTTCCATAACAGCGGGTACTGCCCTTGGTTTGGGCATTGTGAACATCCTGCACATGATCAACCCGTCTCTAGTGATCCTGTCTGGTGTCCTGGCGAAGCATTATGAAGATCAAGTTCATCAGGTCATCTGCCAGCGCGCTCTGCCCTCGGCGCAGGGGACCAAAATCATGGTGTCTGAGCTGGAGGATCCCGCCCTGCTGGGAGCTGCCAGCATGGTACTGGACTACACCACACGCCGTACCTACTGACAGAGCTCGAAAACCAGGAACCAATCCGTTACAGACTTCACGACCAATCATGTGCTATGTCCTTGTTAGGATCATAGTGGCTTTTTAACCCTGATGAGAAAAAAGCTTTTATTTGTTTTTACTTGTTTTTTCTATTGTCATAAATAGGTGCTGTATTATTTGGGATCAAATGGCTAATAAAGGTGTGTCATTTTGAAGAATAATTAATCTATATGAAGGAAGGTTTTTATTTAATATTTGTACGGTGTAACTAAGAGGTACTTGTAACAGATAAGCTGCTATGGTTTAATTACCTGCTCTTTGTCTTGCTTTCTATATATGTTTTTTCATGGAGATGTCATGTTCTCCTTTGCGCCTTATTCTGATCTGTAGCCAAGCCTTTTTTGTCTTCAGCGCCATATGTTTAATTGTATAAATTCAACCTACCTGTATGAATGAGTGAAAAATGTTTGTCTATTATGTATGCTCTAATTTGATATTTAATTTTTTGAATCAGAACCTGTAAAATGATTTACATTTTATGTACATTAAAATCAACGAACACAATTTCTTTGTATTGCCATTGAATTGATTTTTATATTACAGTCCCATTATACATGCATAAACTGTAGGTTATCTGCAGAATATTTATATATTTATATTCTTAAAAAAAACAAAAAAAAAACAAATGCTATTCTGTTGGTTTGCTTTGCATGTGAAGAAAATAATGGTTTTAGAATTATTAGTAATATATCTTTTTTGTGTTTGTTCCATGCAATGCTTCTTTCTTGCAAGTTAGTATTTTTATTCTATACATTTCTCTTGTTTTGTTGTCCTCAAATGATTCTTAAATAAACATTTAGATACAATTAGTCATCTGAACTGATTACACTCTTACACACCTGTAATGACAGCTATTTGTGTAGCCTTTTGGTTGTTAGTAGATATCCTGAACTGAGCCACCTAGAGGCAAATGTTGTATTATAAGCAATCTCTACCTCTGCAGAAACAGAAAAAAAAATAATTTTCCGTTATTTGGCCTAGCAGACACTTCTTAAAATACAATACACAATATACAACTCTGAAATATACAAAGAAACCATGAACAGCATATAATACAACATTTGTCTAAATGTGTTTTTTTGACTAAAATACTGTACTTTGTAGTAAGTTAAACTTACTTTATATGTTAAAACGTCACATATTTAACGAAAACAACCCAAATAAAGATAAACAAAAGTTCAGAAGCGAACAGATATGTCTTTTATTTTGAAAAACATGGGCGTGTGCATAAATAAACCCGGAAGTTATACGTTCTTTTTCATCTAGACATTTGACGCGTGTAACGTTAGTCAAAGCAGTGAGACAGACTCACAGCCTGTCACTTCTGTAGCTTTTTGTCGTGATTGTGCACTTGAATTTAAAATGACTCTTAAATTTGAGCTATGCCCCGGTCGCATGATCGGAGGAAACAACCCGTGTTTCATTATTGCAGAAATCGGGCAGAATCATCAGGGAGACATTGAAATCGCCAAGAAAATGATCAAGATGGCAAAGGTAAGAGTTTATTTGCATTTATAAACATGGACATATTGGATATATTAATAGCTGTAAGTCTACAGATATATAATTTTTCCCCCCAGTAATTGTTTAGTTAGTGTTTGCAATAGTTTTAAGTGTTCTCCGCAGCAGTCAGCGGTACAGTCAGATGTCCAGGCTGCTTAATCTGTTACTGGTTTAAATAATTGCTTTATCATTCAGAATGCTTCATCAAATCACTCCCTCACATTTTGGAAGCTTGTTGTAGAGTTTCCTTGTTTAAGCCATAACTCTAGCCTACATATAAAGACGTTTAATAAGACTAATCATTAACATTTTGTACATTATAGATGCAGGTGCAATAAACCTGGTTTAAACGTGTTCTGATACTGATTTTAGTTTCTTTTCTGAAAGAAAACTAAGTTACTGTAAATTCCATTCATGATGGAATTATTGAATAAAAAAATGAAAATATATTTTAATAATAGGCCACATCGCCACTTTTACGTTTGAACTGGTCACAATGCTTGACTTTAATTATTTTTAGTTGTTGTCATTTTTACATTTAAGGTCTCGTTTTTTATTATTAAAAAGTGTATTATTTAGTGTATTTAAAACTATTCCTCCTCTACTAGGACTGCGGGGCGGACTGTGCTAAGTTTCAGAAGAGCGAGCTGGAGTATAAGTTCAATAAGAAAGCGCTGGAGCGGCCGTACACCTCCAAACACTCCTGGGGGAAAACATACGGAGAGCACAAGCGCCATCTAGAGTTCAGCCATGAGCAGTACAGAGAGCTGCAGCAGTACGCCAAAGAAGTGGGCATCTTCTTCACTGCGTCTGGAATGGACGAGGTGAGCGGGTTACAACCCCAGAACGCATTCGCAATCAATTCAGTTCAGTTCAATTCATATTTATTTGTAAAGCGCTTTTCACAAAACATGGTTTCAAAGAAGCTTTACAGAAAATGCATGTCTACACATTACAATTTAGACTAGTGACCTGTTATCAGAGGTGACTGTCCAAATTATGTATTTCAAAAATGTAAGCAGTTAGCTAACAAAGTATTCAATTAAACAACGTATTCAATAAAAAATTAGCTCATTGAAGTAATGAATACATGTTAACAATGATTAGGATAGCTGAATTTAGCATTGGTGCATGTTGATTCAGATTGGCATCATCCGAAGTCCTCGCAGGAGTTGGAGTCGTCTCTTCACAGGTGATGGTCATCTGAAGTCTTCATAAGAGGCGGGATCCAGACTCGAGCTGACGGACTCTAGTTACCTCAGGATGGGCATCCCGAAATAAAACAGAACAGCAAAGGGAAGATAATTAGAGTAGATGCTGTTCTTAACATTAAGCATAGATAATCATGTGCGTTTGATCTAATAAAACTGTACAAGGTTGTGTGATGTATTATGTGAATGTTTGGCTCAAGAGATTCGTCTTTAATCTAGATTTAAACTGGGAGAGTGAGTCTGAGCCTCGAACATCATCAGGAAGGCTATACCAGAGTTTAGGAGCCAAATACTAAAACGCTCTCCCGGCTTTAGTGGATTTAGATATTCTAGGAACTACCAGAAGCCCAGAGTTTTGTGATCTTAAAGAGCACGATGGACTGTAGTGAGATATAAGATCAGTTAAATACATAGGTCTTATAGGTCAGTTGCTTAATAGGTAACCAGTGTAGAGTTGATAAAATTGGTTATATGATCATATTTTCTTCACCTAAGTAAGAACTCTAGCAGCTGCATTTTGGGCTAATTGTAGCTTGTTTATTGAGGGTGCAGGACAGCCAGCTAGTAATGCATTACAGTAATCTAGTCTAGAGGTCATGAATGCATGAACTAGCTTTTCTGCATCAGAAACAGACAGCATGTTTCGTAGCTTAGCAATGTTTCTGAATTTATTTTAATATGGGGTTTTTGGGGGGCCTTCAGTCTTACTGTAACCTAGGAAAGAAGACATAAACCTGTTGAACTCATAGTGATGTAATGAAATTCCAAAATGTCTTGTGTATTATTGTTGTATCTATTGTTTCATAATCATCACATTTGTCATGTTATGATCACAGCTGTCCCTTATGGACAGAAACGGTACTATGATACTTTGATATATTCCATAGCACTAAATTCGTAATATCTTTGTATAACACAGGATTTACTTGGTACTTACACAGAATGTCAAAAAATTGTAAGATGTTAATTGTAGTGTTTCTCTCTTGTGTCTTTAAGATGGCTGTAGAATTCCTCCATGAGCTCAATGTGCCTTTTTTCAAAGTTGGATCTGGGGACACCAACAACTTCCCCTACCTCAAGAAAACTGCTCAAAAAGGTCTCCATAGTTTTCATTTCTTCATTATAATCTGATATCATCACAAACAACAATCAATGATATATTGTAAAGTATAAAATTGCTGCTATATTGCTGCCACACACATATTTAAAAACTGCATATATTATTTTTTTATTTTTTTTTAAAAGAAATTAATGTATTTATTTAGCAAGAATGCATTAAATTCATAAAAAAAGTTAAAGTACAGAGCTGTATAAGCTAATTCACACTGCACCGCTGACAGACACCAACCAACGGCAACAGTTCCCAGAATACAGTGCGTCAATTCTCTGACATTCCAGGACCTGAAAAGCGCCGCCATAAACACCACTGATATGACAAAACGTATATAAATATAATATTATATTAAAATAATTTAACTTCTGATGCTTGTATGTGTTCAGGACGTCCTATGGTTGTATCTAGTGGGATGCAGTCCATGGAGACCATGCGTCGTGTTTACGAGACCGTGAAGGAACACAATCAAAATTTCTGCATCCTGCAGTGCACAAGCGCATATCCACTGGAACCTGAGGACGTCAACCTGCGGGTTATCATGGTAAAGAAACCAGCTCTTTGTGCACTCAAAAATACAGCGCATGTGTATCAACATCAAAATCATTATTGTCTGCATTTCGTGACCTACCTGATAGTTTAAAACAATACATTATATAATTATATCATTAGCTAAATTAAACATTATATAATTATGATTAGATAAATTAATCTTGCATAACCATAAAGTAAAATTTCCCCCCAACCTACAGGAATATCAAAAAGAATTCCTGACATTCCCATTGGCTACTCAGGACATGAAAGTGGCATCAGCATCACAGTGGGGGCAGTTGCAATGGGAGCAAAGGTCGTGGAGCGGCATGTGACCTTGGACAAGACCTGGAAGGGCAGTGATCATGAAGCATCTCTGGTGCCGGCAGAGCTGGCGGAGCTGGTGCGATCCATCCGCATTGTGGAGAGAGCTTTGGGCACTGGGCTGAAACGCATGCTGCCCTGTGAGGTGCCATGCCATGATAAGGTACAATAAGAACCAGTTTAAATATATTCCCTTTTCATTTTATGTCTACATGTCAATTAGTAAAGAGGCAAGCATCTCTATTACTATCGCTCATACTTAAGAGTTGTATTATTTTATTATATATATATATATATATATATATATATATATATTTTTAAATAGTATTAACCCTAAAAATGATGCTACTTCAGTGTTGATTTAGTATTATTTATTCACTATTATAATATTTATCAATAATTTGGATTATCTTTCATTTTTATATTTTCATTTTTCGTTTTACTAATTTTGTTGTGTTTTGTCATTTTTATTAAATAATCTATTTAGCTTTTCACAGATATGATAAGCCTGTTATAAGTGTTTATAATTTAGACCTGTCGGGATGGTTTTCACAGGAAATTGTGTACATATGTCAACCGCCTGTGCGTGCCTTGTCATATCCATAAAAAAGGAGAAAAGTTGTTCCGGCTACTTTTACGCTAATATGGTGTGGGAGTGACATAGGTTAGTCGTCACAATGAGT
Organism: Gobiocypris rarus; assembly: GCA_023029165.1. Taxonomy (NCBI): domain Eukaryota; kingdom Metazoa; phylum Chordata; class Actinopteri; order Cypriniformes; family Gobionidae; genus Gobiocypris; species Gobiocypris rarus. The sequence goes on along the minus strand of CM040914.1, from coordinate 5,889,904 downwards.
AAGAAAGGTTGACATGGAGCAGCTTAATCTCAAACCTCCAGGGAACCACCTGTTTTAAACAAACACCGAACGGGAGAGTCTGCTTGCAAAAAGAACGTAAAAGTACAAGAATCAACATTGGCTTGGCTTTTTGGAGATGGCGAATGTTGATGAAATGTTGTAAAAGCGAAGTGGAGATGGGTTTTATTACTCAACAGTTGAGCTAGGTATTTTATTGAACAGATAAACTGCCATGTTGCTCTCTGACAGAGTTCATTGTAAAGCATTGTCAATTGTAAAGGGTCATTTGATTATGGTTGTTGTAGTTCTGTGCTGTAATTTATTTTCAAGGAAGTACCATGTCTATTAATGGGTAAAGTTACAGTTATGTCTTCAGCTAGAGATCCTTTCCAACCAATGAAAACTGTTTATAAAGTTTTTTTTTTCTAGATATGTTTTATTTTTAGTTAAAGGGATAGTTCACCCAAAAATAAAAATTACCCCCATGATTTACTCACCCTCAATCCATCCTAGGTGTATATGACTTTCTTCTTCCAGACGAATACAATCAGAGTTACTGTATATATAAAAAATATCTTGGCTAATTCAAGCATTATAATGGTAGTGAATGGCAGCCCAAAAATTCAAGACCAAAAAAGTGCATCCATCCATTATAAAAGTAATCCACATGGCTCTGGGGAGTCATTTAAGGCCTTCTGAAGCTAATCGATGGGTTTGTGTAAGAAAAATATTTTTTATTATATATATTTAAAACTTTATACGGCAGACCACCTTCCGTATTCAACTTACAAAGAATATTTACGTGTTAAATATGGATATTTTTCTTACACAAACTCATTGATTCGCTCCACAAGACCTTTATTAACCCCCTGGAGCTGTGTGGATTAATTTTTTAAATGGATGGATGGACTTTTTTGGTCTTCATATTTAGGGTTGCCATATGCTGCCATTATAATGCTTGGAAGAGCCAGGACATATTTTAAAGGTTCAGTGTGTAGTATTTACAAGAAACTATTGACAGAAATGCACTATAATATACATAACTATGTTTTCAGTGGAGTATAATACCTTACTTAATGTACCATTTTGTTTTTATTACCTTAGAATGGGACATTTCTATCTTACATACACTGCTAGTCTTACAGTGTAATCGTCATTTTCTGCCGTCATGTTTCTACAGTAGTACAGTAGTACTGCTCTACAGAGCGCTAGTCACTCTCTGCTCTCTCCGACGACGACATTTTTGTCCAGTGCCGGCCCCCGTAGCTTCTCAATGTGCTCCGAAAGGGAGGGGTGAGCTTTGGGTTATGCAATTTACAACCTCACCACTAGATGCCGCTAATATTCACAAACTGCACCTTTAATATAACTCTGATTGTGTTCATTTGAAATAAGAATGTCATATACACCTAGGATGGCTTGAGGGTGAGTAAATCATGGGCTATTTTAAATTTTTGGGTGAATATCCCTTTAACAGTAACAACACTGCTACATATATGATACCTCAAATCATGTGCTTATTGAGGAAAGGTGTGCTATTAGCACTCAATCTGTCTGTTGCAATGTTATTTTTTAAACATTGATCTTTACCCCCTACTCCAACACCATCAGTTTTTTATAGCTCCATTCTTTCCTTCTTCTGCTGCATTCCTGTTCTTGCCCCATTTCCTCCCAAAACATCCAGTCTTAACTTTTCTTCCGTTTTACCATCAAATGTATTTGTTTGCTACACATATGCCTCCATTCGTTCTTAACTTTGCTTCCTCTGAAATGTTTGTCTTAAGTAATCTGCTCTGTCAGAACATTCCTATAATTCTTCTTGTCCATCTTTCACTCCTTTCTAGCTCGGGAAGTCTGTGGTTGCAAAGACAGTCATCCCGAAAGGTACAGAACTCACCCTTGACATGCTGACTGTGAAAGTAGCTGAACCCAAGGGTGTAGCGCCAGAAGACATCTTCCAGCTGGTGGGGAAGAAAGTGACGATAGATTTCGAGGAGGATGACAGCATCACCGAGGATGCAGTCGACAACTATGGCAAAAAAGCCAAAGCCTGAGGAAAATTGGCTCCTGCGTGTGATTTCTTGATCAGACTAGAAAGAAATTTACACTTTAGCCAAAATAAAATACATTATTCAAGAGCCACAGTTAAAATGGCACTAGGTTTTGTCTGTCAGGCAAACGAACACAGATGCAACAATACAGTAAATGCTATATCATTTTTTCTGTTTATATGGGTTATTTGCCAAATGTTGTTATAAATAAAATAAAATCAAAAATAGAAACAGTGGTAATCTGTCTCATTTTTAAAATGAATTAAAGGTAATGATTTATGATTATGGGATATAAAAAAATGAAGGATTTTATTTCTGTGCATAAACAAGTGTCTGGCCAGTTTAACTGGACAGTTGCCATGGTACTGCTAGCTAACTGACTGCTAACTGATTCTTGTTTTGTTTTTTATATATTCCATGGTGGTACCACAGCTGCCTTTTGTGTACTATTTAAATAAAATGGTAAATGAATGTGGTATTAATTTAACATGATTATATTTACCATACACATGGTCATTTTTGGTGAAAAGTAATGTTTAAAATGACACTCTTGCTCTCAATTTCCTATAGATTCAGCACGAGCCTGACTGTGAAGGACACTACATTGTCAGTTTTTCATGATGAAGCCTTTTTATATTCATAATGATACGTATGCAATCCCATATTGCTGCAACGCCCTATCAGGGCACGCTGTTGGTCACGGGACTCGCACAGCCACGGTTTAGTCATTTCATTGGTCGACGACTAAAGTTCTCCTCGTTTGTATGGACAGTAGAACTGCCGATCAAAAATACACAACGCTGATTGGCTGAGTCTCGTTCCATTCGCGTCCTTTCACTCTTAAGCACCACCCCCGCTGACATTGGAGTCGTCGACGAGGTAGACAGCAGGGTGTTTTGTGTTTTTTAGTTGTTCTTACTCTAAACACATTTAGCGAGCCATGGACGATTTTGATATGCTCAGTGCCCCCCAAGGAAGCGCAGGAAATGGCGTGGGGGCAGACGAGGACCCCGCGGCAGCCTTTCTGGCCCAGCAAGAGAGTGAGATCGCGGGCATCGAGAATGACGAGGGCTTCAGCATCCTGGACAGCGGAGATGTGCCTTCATCTCTGAGCCAAGACCAGGACGGTGTGTTTACACGACAATAATAATAAAAAAAACTCTCATTACAATCTTATAACCGACAAAAACATCTAAGCAAATTACTGTTTTATTCGCTTGTTAGCCAGCTAGCCTTCATTCAGAGCTCTCTATATATGAAGTAACTCAGTGTGTGTGCATAAATAATACGTGCTGCGCTGTTTATATAGCCGAAGATGCATCCAAATAGCCGTTTAAATGTCCTAATGGTTTACATACTGGTAGTTAAAGGAAGCTGGAAAATGGCGTTATCTGTTGTTAACTCCGCTCTTTCTGAGACTCCCTGTACTAGACCTCGCAACGGTTTAATCGTGTTTTTATGTTTTTAAAATATAGAATTTCTTGTTTGAAACACATTTATCTCTTTTTGTCTAGATTTTTTTTACTCTGGTACTGATTGTATCAAGAATCGAAATTCCAGTTCCTTTAACGCGAATGGGGTTTTTATTATACAATGACCTTTGGAATGAAGGCTGTGTGTGTGTGTGTGTGTGTGTCTGTCTTTTAGGCATCTTTTATATGGACAGCTGTGTCTCGAAATCTAGTGGGATGCAAATTTAGACAGGGCTTCAAAGGCGTTATTGATAGTTTAAAAGTAAAAAAAAAAAAAAAATTGCGTGGATGTTCGAATCGTGATCCAGGAAAACGAATGATTCCAACGCTCATAGTTATGTCCGAAAATATTCGTTTTAAAGGTTTAAACGCGGCTATAAATGGCCAGAAATGAATGATTGAACTCTCATATGATGCCCAAAGAGATTCAAAAGTGTTTGTGATGCCAAAGAACGAACTCATTTGAACTCCGATGTGAAGCATACAAATGAATGATTCGAATACACTTTTACTGTAATGCCCCAAATTACATTTACATATTTTGTATATACCTACATATCAAGTACGACTTACATTGAATTCAATGTATACATTTTATTTATTCATACTCTAGAAATTAGTTAAACTAACTATTTAGACAAGTGTTTATGCTATTTATCACAAGCGTTTTACAGCTGAATGAACCTCCACAGGTACCTAAACTAATGATACATCTTCTATTTAATTTGAAACCAGGCAATGACTGAAAATAGTTCATTTTTTTGTTTTGTTACACCAACACTGTTCTATGGTTTAAAAAAAAAATCAGTATGCATTTTGAATTTAAATATGCAGTCTTGCTCTTAATGTAGTTTAATCACAATGAAGAGAATATTACCAGTCAACAGAAGTGTCTGGTATTTCCTTTTTACTGGCCGTCGGCATGAACATTTCTCTGGCCGTAAGGTTTGAATAAATTATGATGGGGATGTTGTTTCACTGGCACAAAGGCACAGTCTGACTTCAGGTCTTGGATGACTGAATACACCAGTCTTGAAAGTACAGTATAGTGTGTTGAAAATAAGTCAAGCCTGCATAATGTCTGATCATAATGTCTTGGGTTAAAAATGTATTTGCATGTGTTGAAAACATTTGGTCTTTATTACTGCTTGTATAGTATGTATTACTTAACGAAAAGTGATCAAATCCCTTCTATTGAAGAAATGTTACATAATGTTTTTCACTGATTCAGGAAGAAAGGAAAAGAAGTCAGCAAAACCAGAGACTTAGGCAAGAGGAAAGACTTTATATCCTGTCCATGAATTCAACACTAAAGTAAAGCTATGCTATGGACAACACATTACTCTAAATTAACTACTGTCCCTTGAATACTTGAATGCTCTTTTATTCGGCAGGTGCTTTTATCCAAAGTAACTTGCATTGCATTTTTTTACCCTCAATTCATACCTTCCCTGAGGATTGAAACCATGACCATGTCATTGTTAGTGCCATGCTCTACTGTTTGAGCTACAGGAAGGCTAAATAGCCTTGCAATGCATTTTTCACTCAACCACTATCCTGAGGATGATTCGTATTTCGTACAGATTAACTGAATGAGATGCATGAACAGTTGACTAGACAATGATGGCTGTTTTTAACATATCCATGTTTTTCCTTTTTTCTTTTCTTGGCAGGAGCAGTGAATGGAGATCTGCATGGGGTAAGACCTTGAAGATGACTTGCCTGTATACTATCAAACTCACAATCTGATAATATTATGACATAGAAGTTGAATGCTTTTGATTTTGCAGTTTTCATTGCAAAGACTAAGGTTTTCTGCTGATGAACATGTGCAGATGATAGGAAATAAGACATACAGTGTGAATTACAACAGTATAAAAGAATAAATCTAGACTTGCTTTAAACTTTTGATTCCTTTTTAAGCACTGGTTCTAAATAGCTGAAAGCTGATCTGGGTATATTTAGACACTATTAAATGACATTATTACCTCTATAAAGCAGATAGTTTTATATTTGATGCAGAATTTCTAAGGCCTCTAAATGATATGTTGTAGACTTTCTACTACGTGCCTTCCGCCCTCTGATTGATAGTTCATACTTTTTTATTAAGTGAAATGCCTTTTAGAGTAATTGTAAAAATGTCCATGTCCAATTTGTCTTGCTCTGAAATCTTTAGTTATGTAAATGTACCCTTTATGTTGTTAGTGATATTTCAGGACGAACATTTACTGGACTGAACCAATTTAGGCTTTTAATATGACTAAAACACATTGGGATACATATTATGATAAAATATTGTGATTGATATTTATATGCATTTTTTGTAATACGTCTGTGTACTATACTGTTATACAAAATATCATGATTCACATTAGTATATTAGAATTTCTTTTTATTTGGCCATTTAAATATCAACAACCAAATAGCATATTTTTGCTCCAATTGGCCTCTGAATAAAACTGAAATGTAAGCTCCATGTTATTCTGTATCATTATAAAGCCAGATGTCAAGTATTATACAGTACTTAACATGCATTCATGAGCTGGATAGTGAAGGCCCATTTTTCTAGTCACTCACAAGCCAGTTTTACACCAGTCAGGCTTAACATCATGACCACTGACAGGTGAAGTGACTAACTCTGATTATCTCTTCATCACGGCACCTGTTAGTGGGTGGGATATATTAAAGCAAGTGAACATTTTGTCCTCAAAGTTGATGTATTAGAAGCAAAAAATGCGACGGTCATGGGCGGCCAAGGCTTATTGATGCCCGTGAGGAGCGAAGGGCGGCCCTTGTGATCCAATCAAACAGATGAGCTACTGTAGCTCAAATTGTTCAAGAAGTTAAAGCTGGTTCTGATAGAAAGGTGTCAGAATATACTGTGCAGTTTGTTACGAATGGGGCTGCAGAGCCGCAGACCAGTGAGGGTGCCCGTCTTAACGCTGAAAACGCCAACAGTGAGATGTGAGCATCAGAATTGGACCACGGAGCAATGAAAGAAGGTGGCCTGGTCTGATGAATCACATTTTCTTTTACATCACGTGGATAGCTGGGTGCGTAAACACATGGCACCAGGATGCACTGTGGGAAGAAGGTACCACCTACCTTAGCACTTTTGCAACAGACCGTGTTCATGGAAACGGTATTCCCTGGTGGCTGTGGCCTCTTTCAGCAGGATAATGCACCCTGCCACAAAGCAAAAATAAATAAAAAATTCAGGAATGGTTTAAGGAGCACGAGTTTGAGGTGACATGGACAAACAAGTCCGATCCATGGAGGCCCCACCTCACAACTTACAGGACTTAAAGGATAGTGGTGCCACATACAACAGCACTCCTTCAAGTGAGGTGGAGTCCATGCCTTGACGGGTCAGGGCTGTTTTGGTGGCAAAAGGGGAACCAACACAATATCAGGGAGGTGGTCATAATGTTATGCCTGATCAGTGTTTCCAGTTTAAGTATATCAAATATTTCATTAAAATAATTGACGAATCACTGATCCACACTAAAGAAGTGTATAAATTAAGAACTGGAATAGGGATGGCGAAAACTGAAAACTAAACATTTTCTTGACCGACCACCGAGCCTCATTGGCCGGTTGAAACCGGTTAACTGATTAGTTTAAAATATGCTGCACTATTTGAAATAACAGCTGCTAGCCGCGCCTGCAATTTCGCAACTCTGTCGCATCTCTTTGCCGCTCTGCCTCCCGCTCTCACACACACACGGCGCGAAACATGAGTCCCGCAAACGCGGTACAGTTTGTAATCGGAGGACAAATGGCTCCTTAGTTTCGAAATGGTTTGGGTACAAGGTGATCGCGTTGAAAATAAAGGCATTTGTCTAGCGTTAGAAGCTCATTTGAAACATTGCCGCGGCTCATTTAAGAAAATGACAGCTCCGAAGAGACGCCGCTTTAGTTCGAGGTAGTGCTAACAATAATAAAGAAAAATTATGATGATCAACACCTTATGTGTTACCACTGAAATGTAGATGTAATATATTTCCTAATGTAAGCCCATCTTATGGGGAATGTTGTCTAATCGACTCAGTGGCGTAACTTTGCTTTGAAAAGTGGTTGGGACACTGCACAAATCGTTTTGCTATGTGTTTATTTAATAACAGAATTTACTTGTGAACTGAGTTCAGAGTTGGAAATGCACTTAATTTTCACTTTGATGTAGGCAACACATGCATTACATTCACAAATTATTCTATAAACATCCAATAAGCAAAACGTAATATTCACAACACATCTAACGTTATACTAATATCAAGATAAATATGGCGAACTTACCGTTTCATTAGCCGCGTTTCCATTAGGCCTACATATTTGCGCAAAACTTATATTTATAAATATTTAACTTATAGGCTACATTTAGCGATATTTTCTAAATGTCGATAAAAACTATTACGAAATGATTGCATTTCCATTAACCAATGTTATGCGACAAAAACATTTTTTTTAATGTCATTAAAAAAATTATGCCACATAAGTTAGTAGGTTTATGTGTATCCCAGCCACCGCGATAGCTATTATTTAATGGAAGGAGACACAGGCCTGTTATTCAAGCATTTATCAAAATTAAAAGAGGGAAATATTTGAATTTGTATGGTGGTAACTTTTCAGTTTTGTTTTTGTTTTTTTAAACCATTTTGTTATTTTGGCTTAATATTTCGTTTGTTGAAAATATAAACTGAATTTAGAAATGCTTTTTAAATGAAAAACTTTGCGTTTAATAAACAAAATACATTTTTGAAATGAAGACGGTGTTTGGACGGCGAGCAGCGCATGCAAAATAACCCATTTCCTTAATCCACGGCCCTTATTATTGTGAGTGTAGGCCTACACAAATAAAAGTAGACAGTTTATAGTTTTTAATTATGTCTTGCTCTTATCTGTATGGCTAAAAAAGACGGAGCGTTCTGAGTCGTTTCCTCTGTCATTAAGGAAAAAATCTATCAGAACGCGTCGCACCTGCGCTTTCATCAGACATTGTAGGCTATGTTTAACTATGAGCCTATACTATTATTTTTAGTTTCATATGTTGATTATGAAACGAGAGCACAACCTTCTACACAAACATTGGCAATATATTCGCCATTGACCAGTATTTTTTGTTGTTGTTGTTTCGTTTAGTCGCCAGACTGATATAGGCTACTTTATATTATAGACCTACTTTTATAGAAATACATCTAGTATAGAAACATGGAAGTGTGACAGGCACATAGTATAGGCTATATAAATTATCTAATGTGGATAAAGGTCATTTTGTATACACAGCACAATACAACATATGTCCTTATTATGATAATATATGTCGTTTTATGGCGTGCGGTGTGCGGCTGGGATGTACGTAAACCTAACAACCTTCGTAGCATAATTTTTGGAATGACTTATCAAGAGAGGGAAAAATGTTTTTAGTGGCATAACATCAGTTAATGGAAACGCTGTCATTTCGCTAAATTTTTTTTATCGACTATTTAGAAATTTCACAAAAGTTTTGCGTAAATCTGTAATGGACAAAAAGCTTCAGACCGGCGAAAAAATGTGTTAAATGAATGAATTAGATTATGAAGAATGACGATTTGTAGATCGTGCTTTTGCTTTAATACACCCCTTCCGCAATCTATTTTTCAGTCACTTTTAAAAAGTGGCAAAAAGTGGTGGGGACATGTCCCACCCGTAAATTACGCCTATAAATAGACTGAAACACGATAAAACCAATGGATAAAACAGGCACCTTCAGAATGCGTAAAAGACGCACCGGCCAAGGCAGGTCTAACTCACTGTATGCCTTCTAATAATTTTTTTAACCGACAACTTTGATTGGTTAACGTTGATACGGTCAACCATCGGTCAAATGGTCATTGGTTATCATCCGTAAACTGGAATGGTGGTACACTCATTAAATGGTGTACTGTGATTTGTAGTGTTTGGACTCCTAATTTTTGCTGTGTGTGCTTTGTAGGAGAGTAATGGTCCTTCAGACGTGTATGCGGCCATCTCCAGTGTCGATCGGTTGCAGGCAGAGCCGGAGAGCTTGAGGAAGTGGAGAGAGGAGCAGCACGAGAGGCTGGAGCAGCTTGGTAACTTGAGCAGACACAAATACGTTCTTCTCATGATATTGAAACATTTAATTTATGACTGATATATCCCACTCTTTGCTGTTGAGTTCAGATGCTAACTCGCGTAAGCAGGAGGTAGAGTGGAAAGAGAAGGCAAAGCTGGAGCTGGAGGAGTGGCACACCAGGCAGAACGAGCAGCTGGAGAAGACCAAAGTGAACAACAGGTACACAACACTCTTCGAGCAGCTGAAATCTAGAAGTGAGGCCTTTCTGTCTTTTGCTGTCTGGTTACAAAAGCACTAGAAAGTGCACAGCTCCACCATCGTACTCGACGGCAAGGTGTATGCTGGGTCACAGTGGATTCAAAGGGCAAATATTAATTTACTTAAAGAATAGGTCAACCAAAAATGAAACTGTACTTTTTCTTGCTTTCTTTTTTTATATTTAGAAAACATTCACAACATCTCATACATATTTGGAATAACATGAGAGTAAATTAATGATTCATGGCCATTTTAGTAAACTATTCATATTAATACCATCGTAATGGTAACCATTTTGTGGTTTTGCGAAGCTAATGATATGAGAACAGTGAAGAGGCAGATTTGAGTGTCAGACCTTGTTGAATGATCATGTGATCGTGCCCTTGGACACTTCTGCTGTGTTTTGGTCACATGATCATGTCTGGTCCAATCTGGTTGCTATATCTATGATTGGCACCAAATGTTGTATTCAGCTATTAGAATAGAATAAGGAGTTCTGTGCAAAGCTTTTTCCACTTCAAGGAAACATTCGATTGAACTTTACAGTTAGATGTGCTAAATTCAGACGTAAAATGTTCTATTTTAGCTTCAAGTGCATGTTTTGTTCTTTCCCATTCAGCCCCAGTGAAAGTTTCAAGTACGTTTTGGTACAAATAAAGATGATGTTGTCTTAAACCTCTTTCTATATATCTTTCCTCTGAATGTGAAATAGTTGTCTGAATTCCTTGTTTATTTGTCCTCTTTGTCTCTGTCTTTCACTCTCGTGTGCCGTGTTGTCCACTTTTATGTCCTTGGCCTGGTATTAACACTGGTATGGTAACACTGCTCTGTATGAGTGTTATTTTTCTCCTTTTTACCACTCTCTCTGTTCTCTCCTGCTTCGCTGCTCTCCTCTGGGACTCCCAGGGTGCTGGATGAGGATTTCTACAAACAACCCTTCGCTGATCTGATTGGTTATGTGTATGTTGCTAAACTAACATCCTTTCTTTTCACATGCATTTCTCATTAACTCATTCTCCTGCATCTCATCTTTTTTCATAACCTGCTACTCTTACACATTTTTAATCAAATACTTGGATAACTTCATATTTAAAACCAGGGTTATAGTTTTTGTTGAAGACTAATTGGACAAAATAATTCTGCACACTATGCATGCTGTCCATCTCCGCATTCCCCTTTATGTTTAAGTTACATAGCAGATTTTATATCGTCTTGCCCATTCAGTCATTTCTCATTGGTCTCATTTATTTTTTTATTCTTATTAATATTTGTTCATAGTCATTTCTAAAAAGTTTATATGAACCCATTTTTTTTGTCATATGTTTGTGTCGTGCATTTGTCACAATTTGTCTGCATTTTGTTTACATTCAAGATATGATGTCTAAGCATTTGTATAAATTGCGAGATTATTTATTGTTATTTATTGTCTAACATTATTATTAATTGAGATTATTGATTATACTAGTGCTATTTAGTGCAGTATATGTGTAATACAGCAGTAGTGACTTTCTAAGCAACTACGTCTCAAAGCCAACCGATAGTAAACCAGCCATTGGTATAATTGCTAAAAATAGAAATGTACTTATTTTGCATGTGGAATTGTTTTGTTGCCAAAGTCGACTTCATCTAATAATTTCTAAATCTTACGGTCTTTGATATATTTGCATAATTTTCATTTATTCCTAAAGGTGCACTAGGTAATTTTTTTTCAATGTAATTTATAGAAATGCGTGTTTTTTTTGTTATTATTATTATAATGTTACTACATTATTACAAAGGAAGATTAACTGAATTGGTCAATGTCAGCAGGTATATATTGTCAGTGTCAGTTTTAAAATGGAGTGATCTTATTTAAGAAAAATAATTTAAACCAAGACTTGGTGCACCTTTATCCCATGGCTGGCAATTGGGCTGGACACGTAGTTGCTTCTGTTAGACGGAGTATTGTAGAGTACGGTGTGCCTAGGTTGAGCAAAGCTGTCCCAGGCTAGAACTGTAACTGTCCTCTTAGTTCTGCAGCCCTCATATTCATCATGGACCTCTTACTGCTTCTGCCTATTCTGCAGAACTAGTGTAAACGTTAGCTGCTTTTCTTTTGCTTTGTAAATGTCTCTCAACTGAAGCGCCAGTTGAGATCGCCGAACGCCGCAAGCGGCACATACATCAATGATGGCTGCAAGCTAAGCGCACATAGAAGCACTCCTAAGATGACTTGGGTTTTGAACAGTGCATGCCTGCTTTGGTCATCTGCATAAATCTCATTTCTTTTGGTTTTCTATATATCTGACTTGTGATCTGTTTCTCCTTGTTTTTCTTTTCTCTATGCACCTTTAAGCACTCACATTAACCATCCTTGCTACCGCCTAGACCAGTTAAGTAAAAAAAAAAGAAAAATAAAGACAAGAGAACCAAAAATGCTCAGGGAACAAACAGCACTTATTGCAAAGTTATACACCAATGAATTGCTGTCTTTTATTATCAACATGTTTCTGCTAAAGTTAAGATTCTGGATGTCCTTCTGTGGTGATGTGTTGGTGCACTAGTCCTGTACGTTGATGTAGTTGATTGTGACCGTGATTTACCTCATTGGCTTTTCATACCCATTTTGCTGTGTATACTGTGATAGTGAAGAGGCTAATGCAACTCTACTGGACTGAGTCCACGGCAGCGGAAAGGGTTGGTAATGGGCCGGGAGGAAACGGGAATAGTCAAATATGGTCTCAAAAAGCTCTCAGAAGATTTTTATGTTAAGAGCTCTTTAGCGTTTTGGCTTGCCAGAAACTTGGTTTAGTTGCCCCATGCTCAGCAGAAGGCCCCGCTTTTGGTCACTGCCCACGCATGGCACGTTCAGCCTTTGCACAAAGATTTAGTGGTTAAAACAAGCTAACTGGCCTATCAATCGCTGCATTGAAGGCTTATTAGCGTACATGATTCCTTGACATTCCTCTGACCACCAAGAGATGAGGAATGTCCCACAATACAAGGACTTTCAAAGTACAACAAATTGTTTTAACCAACCGAATCGTTGCAAACTTTGATTGTGGCTGTTCTGGAACCTTTTCCTGCCTTCAAGATCAAGACTAGTTCTGGTAATGGTGGGTTGGGGGCATGATGCTCAAACTACCATCTGTTTTGGATGTGGTCACATGAAGAATGTCTCTTAATGAATGTATTATTGTTGGATGGAATAACCATTGTTTTTCTCCCAGACACTGAGCTGCTTTGGTACGCTTGTCTCTTACCTCCTAACAAAGCACCTTGCGAAACAACATTTAAACCATTGTTTTAGAAGCTTTCAATACCTTTGTTAAGTCAGTTCATGATGTAAAAATTCTCAGGCAATACGACATCACAGTTCTCAAGGCATTATGGAGGTCAGCGATTGTGTGCTTAAGCAGGACGTGTCTGAGAGTGTTTCTGGTTTCTGTCCGAAGCTGATTTTGTGGTTTCTCGTCGGCAGGGCGGCTGAGGAAGCCATGGTGTCGGAGCTTGATGAGAACAGCCCTGGCACAGAATGGGAGCGTGTGGCGCGCCTTTGCGATTTCAACCCCAAGTCCAGCAAGCAGGCCAAGGACGTCTCCCGTATGCGTTCAGTGCTCATCTCCCTTAAACAGGCCCCTCTCGTCCGCTAAGCTCCGCCTCTGGAGTCTGCAAAACCAAGTTCCAGCAGCCATTGGGTTTCACAACATTGATTCCTTTGTGGTCCCATCCTAATGGCTTTGAGCTCAATTTCCATATATAAATAATCTATATTATATTATTACATAATATGATATAGGTATATCTATATATATATATTCCATCTATAAATATATACATATATATAACAATGTTCAGATTGTTTTTATTTTTGGTGTCTATTTTAAGGACCAAACTTCATGTTCATTTTTCCATGTAGACAGAGTGTGTGGCATTGTGACACTATCTATGCATTTCCTTCCTCAGCTGTTTTGGGAATACAGTACTAATTGTCTTGTGTATGTTGTATACAGATGGTGGATTTAGCCTGTGTGTGTGTAACTATGTACATAAAGACCGGTCCTCTACACTTCATCGTGAGATTATGGCACAAGTTGTTGATGAACAGAGCTGTACCCCAGTAAATGTCACCTCATGTTGTCCATTCTGTTTCAATATGATTAAACACATTTGAAATGTTAAACGTTTGTGTTATTTTATGGGGGGAAATTACCAATGTACTTATTTTAGCTTACCCTAATGTTTGCCAAGTGAACAAATTTTGGTTTTAGCAAACATTTAGAGGATTAATTGAACAACTCTCAATCTTTTGTAGAGATGAAATCAATATTTACACACCTAATGTAACGACTTACTGTAGTTCAGAATCTCATGAAATGTCATCTAGTTCTAGCTTTGGCAAGCAATGACTTTTCCAGGTCTAGAAATCATCTTAAAATTAGGATACCTCATATGCAGTTTGTTTTAAATTGTCATTTTGAGGGCCCATTGAAAGCTTGTGCTGTAGTAGGCTGCAAGGGTCTTTGACTTGTGTCTTCTATAAATAATAAAGTGAGAAGGAACTGTAATGTGGTTAAGCCCTGCCTGCAACTAAAACAAAAACTAATTGCACACCTTAGAACGGCTGTGAACCAATGAAATCAAACAGTTAACAGCCCTGTGGTATAAATTATTGCATTTATTGGTCGAATCTTACAATGGCACAAGCTAACCGGGACAAAATCTGTTCTAGGAAGACCATAAAATCATCTGAAATATTGACAACATTTGTTTCACTGGCAATTAAAAAAAATATTGAAGAAAAAAATTGGCTTGGTAGAAACAAAGTAAAGTATTGACATAAGTTCACCAAGAAAAAAAAACAGTGCAGTAAAGCATCAACCTTTTTTTATTATATTTATCAAATTAACATGAGGAATCCTGCCAGTTAAAGCTCTTGCTACTAAATGATCTGAGCCCAGGGACAAACTGATCGGGGTGCGGTTAATTAGAAGATTGATGATGACAAAAAAACAGTTGCTGTTGATCTATGATAAAGTCTCAAGATCCATCATGGATGCAGCTTTTCTCCGTTGTGACATCACATTGAGCTGAAACAGAAAAAGCAGTTTAGAGTGGGTTCTGTGTACCGTTTGTCCAGCAGCAACAGCTGGTTAAATACATACAAATATATTAACATAAAATAAATGTTTCTATATAAACTCTACCGGCCACTTTATTACATATCCCTTTTCTTTTACTGGGTTGGACCCCCTTTTGACTTAGAACTCTTAATTCGTCATGGCATAGACTCAACAAATTCCTGCATATTTGTCAGCTGCACACCGCAATCCCTAAAGTGCTCTACTGGATTGAGACCTGTTGACTGTAGGCCATTTGAGTATAATGAACTCAATGTCATGCAAAAATACAGTTTGAGATAAGTTGAGTGGTAGCAGTATCAATCATGACACTAAGGAGCCCAAAGCGTGCCAAGAAAATATCCCCTACACACCATAGCACCATCATCAGCAGCCTGAACCGTTGATACAAAGCAGGATGGATGCTTTCTTGCTTTCAAGTTGTTACCGCCAAACTACCGACTACCATATGATTGTCGAAGCTGAAATCGAGACTCATCAGACAAGGCAATGTTGTTTTTCATATCTTCTATTGTCTAATTTAGGTGAGCTTGTGTGAATTGTAGCCTCAGTTTCCTGTTCTTAGCTGACAGGAGTGGCAATCGGTGTAATCTTCGGCTTCACCTTAAACAGGCCCCGCCCACAAGTGTTGATGGACACTGCCGTATTAGCATAAACCCACCCTCAGAGAGCTGTACACACTCCGTCACGTTTATCTCCTCACCAGAGCATTAACAGCAGCATTCAAGTAAGAAATGTGTTCTTATTTAAGCTACTAAAATTCATTCAGTCATGAGCAGTGAGTGAGTTTCTGTTTATCTTTTGTTTGATTCGTATAAACAGCAGATAGAGCAGCAGGTTACACTGCTTTCACTTTAGTACACAGATCTAATATACACACGGGATTTCTGAACTTCTTGCATGTGTGCGGATATAACCAACTGTGTTCATGTGAACTTTGGGTTTCTCTCTGACATAACCTTGTGTGCATTTGACAGTTTAATCATAACACATGAAAGAGAACCAGCTCTCTGTGCGTATGTGTCACGTGTGATCTGATTCTAATATTATATCTTGTAAAAAGAGGCATAAAAGGTGCCCTTTAAATCACCTTTCTTCCCAATTCTGATTGAACTTCAGAAGATTGTGTTGACCATGCATTAATGCATTAAGTTGCTGCCAGAGCCTTTAAGCAGGTTTACCTAATAAAATGACTGGTGAGTGTTTATGTATATATAAAAACAGCTTTAAAATCAATAGTTTAATATTTCTACATGATTTTCAGTTTATTTAATGCTTGAAGGTGGAGTTGAAGCCGTTAAATACTATCTTGTACCTCTGTCTTTTTGTCCGTCATGTTGTGATTCACCTCTGAGCTGGTTGGTTTGGTTCATGGCTTAAAGACTTTTTTTTAAATCCTTAAGGAAAAAATACTTCCGGAACAGGCTATAGAAAACGTGGGCAGGGACTGTTGTATTCCATAGGCAGGAAGTGTGTAAATATCCAGTATGGTACATATACCTGTTGTGAAGCACTTGCTGCACGTTGCTCTGCCTGAGATAGACGCCTCTGTAGACGTGTGTTTTTCTCCTGCTGCTCGGAAACCTGCCTCTCATACTAGAGGTAGAAATGATTACATTACTCATTGAAAACCCCATAGAAATGTTATCAAATCTGCATGTACTGTACACACCTCCAGCATCTTCTGATGATCAGCTTCCATCTGGATCTCCAGTTCCTGAACACGCTGTTTCTGTCTGTTCAGCTCTGACCTGCAATGACCACAATCATCTAGGATTGACCAGCTTTATTCAATAAAGCTCATACTACATTTAATCAAGAGGTCATATGGAAGCTCATTTCTTAATACAATGATAAAAAGATGCCGTGCTGAAATTCCCCTCACCAAAAGCAAGATTTTTACATTTGATAAACATTTGCAAAAACAGTGTTGCATGAACATTTAAAAAAATGTGTATCATTCACATCCATGTAGAATGAGTTATATACCAAAGTTTAATACTTAAGTGTTCTGTTCAGATCGCAAAACCTAAATATGAGTAACAGTAATAGTGATTCTTGCCTTGGCAAATAACACTTCTGTGGGATCAGTGCGTGTCAGGTGAGTTTGAGCGTTCACCTGAGGCTGCTGAGTTTCTGCTGGAAAGCCTGTGTGAGGTTCTTGGCCTCGTCTTTGTAGCGGCTGATGGTTTTCTGTTGAGCGAGCAGCAGTCTGGTCAAACCGGTGCTGGAGTTTTTACTGCTCTCCTCCATCTCTCTCAGCCTGGACTCCAAACTCTGCTCCTTCACACACAGCTCCTGCTGCATCGAAGACACCTACACACGCAAAGAAAACCTGTTAAAGACGCCATATTCCCCCCCCTGAAGTCCATTTATAATGTTACTCAAGGATTTTTACACTGAAACCACTTGCAATTTAGTTTTTCCTCACTATTTTGCACTGTTTATCCTCTCTGAACATTACAATTAAACAGGCTGTTTGCACTATTGTGCCTTAAAGAGTTGTTCAGACAAAAATAAAAATACTCTCATAATTTACCCTTATGTCATCCCAAACCACTAAAGACTTCAGTTTACCATATTTGATGTACTTTAATTGGATTGATTGCCTAAATTAAACCAATTTTAAATCAGAAAAAGCAATTGCGTCTCTTCAGAAGACCGATTAAACTGCTCAATTCACACAGATCATTTTTTACCTTTCAATGAAGGGTCATTTGTGTTTTGAAGTCGTCATGAGGGTGAGTAAAAGATGACAGTTTATGGGTGAACTATCCCTTTTAAAGACTATTTAACTGATGTGTGTTATGATTGGTTAACCTCTGCATATCACTGTTGTTCATCAGGTCAGGCCAAAAATGCAGACATAAATGGCATTTGTATATATTCAAAATGAAAGATTGACTGTCAGCTTGCTTAATAAATCCTTATCTTGAGCAAAATAAGTCAGCGTGTCATGCAAACAAAGAAACTGCTTCTTACCACAGCTGTCGTTCCAACCACACAACCTTGCGCTGGAACTATGGTTTTGGAAACACTGACTCGTTGAACTATGCTGATAACGATGTAACTTGCGACCATAGTTGGCTAACCATGCTTTTGGGAAACGCACCCGATTAGTTGTTAATATATAAATGTTGGTGGATACATGCTAATGTGCTCATGGTTGTGACAGAAAACTGATTTTTTTGTTGTTGTGGTATTGATATGACACAGGCCTTAAAAAATTGCTTAAAGGGATAGTTCACCCAAAATATACTTTTCTTCTGCAGAGCAAAAAAACATTTTGAAGAATGTTTCTGTTTTTGTCACTACAACAAGGGGTCCAAGGGGTCCAAAATCAATGTGGACATACATAGAGAACAGACATTCAAAATGCTAATTCAAAATATCATCTTTGGTGTTCTACAGAAGAAATAAAGTCAAGCAGGTTTAAAATTACATGATTTTATCCTTTTAAATGGCAAACAACAGCTGTTGTGTCACTGTCTCAGAACGCAGTAGTTTGTCACCTGTTGTTTGGCACGTCTCTGAGCTAGTGCACACTCTTTGCGGAGTGCTTCCATGTCTCTGTGCAGCTGCTGGTTCTCCTGCTGCAGTGTGAGTCTCTCTTCACTGATGGCTGTGCTCTCCTCTCTGGCGCTGGTCAGCGCTGACTGCAGCCTCCGCACCTCTTCCTGACAGCGCGACAGCTC
The DNA here is from genome assembly GCA_023029165.1 of Gobiocypris rarus. Taxonomy (NCBI): domain Eukaryota; kingdom Metazoa; phylum Chordata; class Actinopteri; order Cypriniformes; family Gobionidae; genus Gobiocypris; species Gobiocypris rarus. The sequence continues at coordinate 5,871,235 of CM040914.1, read as the reverse complement.
TTCTGAATACCTGCACAAGCACAGAGGAGCCAGGAAATTATTATGGATGCACCTCTATATTTGCCCTCGGTCTAGTCCATGAGCGTGTGTGTGTGTTCTCACTCCATCTCCATCTTCTTCATCTTGTTTTTTGTGCTGTTCAGTGTGAGTTGTGTTTCATCCTTCATTCGTTCTGCATTTAAACATCTCTGATGGAGAGCCTCCATCTTCCTCATCTCAGGCTCTCCAACCCGGCCCTCTTTATACACCTACAACACACACACAATTGGATTAATGTTAAGTGTTTTATGCTCCCCAAAGCTGCTTTTTTTAAAATATCAAAAATACAATAAAAACAATAATGTGAAAAATGATTACAATTTAAAACAACTGTGTTCTATTTGAATATTCTTGTATTCTTGTGATGCAAAGCTGAATTTGCTAATTTTCTCAAGAAACAATTCTTATTATTATCAATGTTAAACAATGGCTGTGCTGATTCATATTTTTGTGGACACTATGATACAGTTTTTTTTTCAAGATTCCTTGATCAATAGCAAATTAAAACAGTATTTATTTTAAATATATATATTTTTTTCATAATCACATTCACAAATATCTTTACTGTTACTTTTGATCAACTTTATACCTTCTCTCTCTCTCTCTAATCATAAATATAATACTAATTATATAATAATAATAATAATACATTTTTGCAGATCATTGGTGTCAGTGTTTATTCTGCAATAACTGGCTGGATGTACATGATCCCTAACTTAACCATGATAACTAAATGCAATAAGGCTGTATATGTTGCTGTGATATTATGTATGAGTAAAAATGTGGATTTATCTTCACCTTTTCCAGCTCCTCCTCCACAGCTTTTCTCTCGCGATGGGCTCTTTCAATCAGTGTCTCTTTATCGGCACATTCCTACACACAACCATAGGAAATATGTTAATATACATTAGCAACAGTTGTTGCTGGACACATCTGTACATATGCTGATGATGAAGGTGTCACCAGTTGCAGGGCAGATAGCTCCTCAGCCATGCGATGAATCTGACTGTTACACTGCTTACGGACATTCTCAACCTAATAAAAGAGGAAAAGAAAATATTCATAACTATAAGCTACACTCAAAGATGGAAACAATATATGCAAACTGATCACAGATTAAATGGATGTCAAAACACTAGAATTAGAAACTAGAGTGACACTGACTTCACTGTTCCATAACCATGCTTTGCCAGTGCAAAGGCTATTTTTGACTGTAGAGCTCTACAGGGATTGCAGACTATTTAATGTGTCGTCTACTCTGACTAAAAACCATCAGGGCTTTTGAACTGGATGAACGTTTTCATAGTTCCTATAACTATTGGGAGAAATACCCACTTTTGCATTGCACTGGGAACAATTTTAGTTACAGGAAAGTGACGTAAATGTACAGTGATTGGCTGAATACATGCCATATAAAACACAGGTACCCGCCATTTTTAAAAAGCCATGTAAAAACAAGAGTTGACATATACTTATTCCACAAACTTGGAAAACAGTGATGGATTGCATTTACCTGTCACCTTTGTCTGTGACACAGTGTTCTTTTCTTAGCCTAAATGATATGCACTGCAAGTTGTCATTGGAAAGGCTAAGAAACTAAATCTCCTATCGCATAACTTATACATCTACATTCCATCTCCGTCATCACATAACCCATGAAACAGTTGTTGACAAAGTCGCTGTCGGCTGGTTTATGTCACTTCAAAGTTCATACTAGCTGTGCAAATGCAACCAGGAAAATAGACCTAGGGGGGCCATTTGTAGTTTTTGTGGGACCGCCCTGATGGCTAGTTCCTATAACTACCCAGATCAAAACCTGGCTCCTCATGATGCCTAAAATATTGTCTAAGCAGGCTCACTAGGGTTGGAGCAGAGCCTAATTTAACCTGTCTGAGATTAAACCTGATGCCTCCAGCTTATTCTTTTGTCTCCATTTGTTGAGTTCAAGAACCCTGGCTGTGATCACCTCTTTCCTGGTGCGCAAGGCAGCATCCTGGATCAGCTGCTTTATTGCGTCTTTCATCTTCTCCAGCTCTTCTGCTTTCTGTTTCTCCTTCAGCTGAGCCTACAGTTGCAATGCACACAAAAGTATTTTTGATTATATGAAGTCAGGTACATATAGAACAGAGTCTGTATTGGGCCCGTGCAGTGTTGTTATTTGGAGGTTGACCTGTTCTCTCTGAAGCGAGGCCTCCTCAGCCAGCTGGATGGAGTTGCGGAGGCGACTGAGGGCTTCAAACTTCTCCTCTTCCAGAGAGGCGCAGCGACCCTGGAGTTCTCCCACTTGCCGCTCCCACTCCGTCTGCTTCCTGCGAACTGACTCACAATCCTGTGTCGCAGCTTTGAGTCTGGAAAACAAACATATACATAAAATAAAATATCCATATTTTCAACAATATTAAAATTAAACTATATAAACAAATTCCTCTTATTTTCACAAATAAATTAGGTAATATAAAGATTATTCTTGCTCCATTCTGAAATGCATTGTTATTTTCTATTTTTAGAGACTCTTTTCAAGTCAGTTTATTAATGGTTTATACATTTAAGCAAATACTTAGGGTTAATATTTTACTCCCCAAAATGACTAAAGGACATGTTCACTACCATTTAAAAGTTTGAGGTCAATAAGATTTTTTTAAATGTCTTTTATGCTCAGCAAGACTGTTCAATCAAGACTGATTGTATTACAATTTAAAATAACTTTTCTATTTAAACATTTTAAAATGTAATTTATTCCTGCGAGGGGAAAGCAGAATATCAGCATCATTACTCCAGTCTTCAGTGTCACATGATCCAGGAATCATTCTAATATGATGATTTGGTGTTCAAGAGTCTTTTATTATTATCAATATTGAAAAAGTTGTACAGCATTTATTTGAAAACATACTTGAGCATTCATTTGTAACATTAAAAAACGTTTGAATTGTTTAATGCATCCATGCTGAATTGAAAAAAAAGATTTTTATTAAAATATAAAATTAATTGCACTGACCCCAAGATTTTGAACAGCAGTGCATAATACATACAACATCTAACTACTAGCACAGTTTCTTCATCAACAGACCTTTCAATCTAGCGGTCACACTGAAATCATAACTAATAGACTTCACCTGGCCTCTAGCTGGTTCAGTGCTCCTTGTAGTTGCTGTAGTCTCCGGTCAGATGCTTCCTCTCTACCGTGAGCTTCTGCTGCATCCTCTTCCTACACCATCACACAGACATGACATTATTAGAAAACACACAGTAGGGTGATAAGAACACTTACATAAGGACAATTATAGCAACATCTCTCACCCTCCTCTGCATCTGATCCTGCACATTCTGCAGGAGTCTGGTCATCTCCTCCACTTTGGTCGAGGCTGATCTCTGCTCGACTTTTGCTTGCCTGAAACATCATACAGATATTAGATTTTTTTTTTAATACTTTCAAAATAAAATGGACCTTTTTACTTGGATCGCATAGTAGTGAGAGGACAGGGGGAACGGGATTGAAAATGCACAACAATCTTTTAAAATCAGTATGATTTACAGGTATTTCAAGAAGAACAGTAAACAAAATTCAATGTTCTGGAGTAAATGTGACTGCACTACAGTCTTGAGAAACACACAGAGTTGACTGAATTATAAACACATGAGCAAAACAGAACTCAAGTCAAGGTTAAGTCATAAAGAGTTGGCCATCTGGAACGCTACCTGAGTTGGCTGCGTAACTCCTCCAGCTCACTGCTCTGTTCCTCCACCGTCTTAAGGAACTGCTGATTGGTCTGAGTGTGACAGGACAGACATGAACGCCGGCCGGGCATAACGCCAAATACACACACTTCAAAGAAATTCACAAGTATGAAAAACGGAGGAGAAGATGGAGGCTGTTTAGAGGTCAAGATGGGAAAGGTGTGAAAAAGTTGGGTGTGTGAAAGCTACACTGCTCATTAAATATTCAGGAACAGAGTAGTGTTTCTCTACAACCACCACACACACACACGTTGTGTTTCCATGTTTTATGGGGACATTCCATAGGCATAATGGTTTTTATACCGTATAAACTATATATTCTATCCCCCTACACTGCCCCTAAACATAGCCATCACAGGAAACATTCAGCATTTTTACATTTGCAAAAAATATCACTTAGTGTGATTTATAAGATGTTTTCCTCATGGGGACCAAAAAATATCCCCACAAGGACAAGGATTTTGGATATTGCCATCTTTGTGGGGACATTTTGTCCCCATAACGTAGGGATTACCAGCACGCACGCACACACACGATTGTATTATATGAAAGAGGCTGCAAAGTGATATGAGAGACAAGCAAGTTTTAGAAAGTAATTTCAAAAGCACATTAAGTTTTCATTACATTGTGAAAGATTATTTCATTAGGAAAAAACAATGGAACATGCACAATAAACAAGGAGACATTAACTGGGGAAAGTAAATACAGTAGATTCAGATTTTAACCAGTACTGCTTAAATATTGAAATAGCCAATCTTACCGATTCCAGCTTCTGATTGGCCAGCTGGAGCTTCTGTGCGTGCTGTTGAATCTGTGCCAGCTGATTCTAAAACAGCACAGTAATCGTCAGTAAGAGCACAGACAAAGTATTTCAATAATTAAGTAATGTGTATTATAATAAGCTTCAAGCAATAATTAAGCCAATATTTTACAGCCAACAGCTAATATTGAATTCATATATTCAAATAATCCATCTCAGCAAGCCTTCTGGTTTATGTATAATTGTATGAAAGTGCTGGGGGTCTGTTTGTTCTGTTAACTGTGCCTGCATGTAGTTAAACGCTGCCCTCTAGTGTCTAATAATCTTTATTACATATTCTAGAAAAAAAGTGAGAAAATTAAAGGGTTTATTGAAAACCAATTCAAGAGAGATTCAGATAAAGCTGTCCGTACAACAAATATGTGCTAAACCTGCCAAGTGTGAAAACAAACCTGCATAATAAAATAGATTGAATTCAAATGGGTTGATTTTGTAAACACAAATATGATTTTGGCTACCTGCATGTGCTGCCGTTCAACCGCGTGCATTTGTCCGTCACTCACAGAGCTCTGGTACTGGGTCTGGAGACGATCCAACTCCTGCGAAGCTGTCTGCCACATCTGCAGTACCCGTTCCTTCTCCTAATTACACACACAAAACAAACGGAAGTTAAACATATTATGATTGTGGCCTTTCATGACTAAACTCTCTAAATATCTTTGAGATCTGAGATGTGATGTTAATGTAGAGTACAGAAGCAACGTTAATTGAACTGAATGGATATATAGTTTGCAGAGTATGGGCTTATAAAGCATGAAGCCGACAATGTTATTGTTATGAGATTTATTGCATTTTATTCATTCTGAAAAGTGTCTGCCAGACACTTGAGGTTCACAGTGTTTCTGTAACTTCCGGAGCAAACAAATACTTTAGCTCTCATAAAAACAATTTAATTATGATATTATGATTAATTTTATGCTAGTTTAGAAACTATGATATTTTGCTGTGAATATTTACTTAAGCTGAATGCAAGAGATTTGTTTGGATATGTTTTGAACTAGCAATTATAATTTTTAAAAGTTTTGGCAATGCTTTTAAATGACATTGTACAAATTGACTGTGTAAAATGATGTAAAATGTCTAAGAATACTCCTGAGTATTAATGCAAATTAATTGCTGGCTTCAAACCGATTCATTAAAATGTACAGTTTGCAAAACTAATTGCATGAATAATTATATTCCCAGATCTAACAACCTTTTTTTTGCTAATGAGGTTTAAAACTGAGTTGCTATCAAAATATATTATTCTTAATGCTTTCATTCTTTTTGCAAGACAAGGAGTGGAAAACTAGCACAGAGTAATGCAATATTCACGATATTGCTTATTTTCTATTGGCAAAATCAATGTCAATATTTTAAACATACATCACATTAATTGTAAAATATATAATATAATAACTCTTAACTGTGCTGCATCTCTATGATGAGGTATAAAATCTCACTGGATGTTTAATTTATGGCTAATTATTTAATTCTCAGTTAATTAAAACATTTGAACTGTGAATATAAATTGGAAAAAAGTGGAAAGTCCACAAATTCAAAACTAAGTCACTTGAGGCTTGACTTGAACTGACACACTCTCCAGAGAAGTTTAGATGTGATTTGCAACATGACATTCTGGTGAACTGCTCCCTAAAGGAGGGCAAATATGCACAAAGTCGGGCTAAAAGTGGGATGCTTGATGAGTGACGCACTAATATTTCATTACTTCGTAATGTCAAGTGTTGATATGTAATCCTCAGGAGCACATGAAGCGCACTCCACGCTGATTAAAACCGATTCCCTCAGCACAACACGACTTGCGCAGTCGCATTACATATTAACTAAAGAACGAAACTTTAAAGTCAGAATAACCCCAGACCACCCCTCACACATGTCAGAAGACAGCCAGAATACAGGGCCAGGAAAGTGCCTGCACAGACAGACTCATGGGAGTTTAGAGATAGTTATGCAGCGGGTCTGTATATTCACCTCCACAGCACACTTGACCTGCTCCTCCAGATTGCTGATGGCGATTGCATCCGCTGCCGCGTCTCCTTCTGTTCCAGTGGACAAAGACTGCAGCTGCTTTTCAATAGATGTTCTCTGCTCAGCATGAAGCCTGCAAATAAAAATTTATATACAGTTTATGCAAAAGGTCAACCTTCATAAACCTTCAGGAATTATCTGCATACATGCTTTGATTTGTTCTAAAATATTAGCTGATTTGCATGACTTTTAAGTCCTATTAATTGATTAGCAGAAGTACATCTAATCAGTGCTTGAAGTGGGAGTGTTTAGGTGTCCTCCCTTGGTTAAAATCGTGGTCTGTGGGGGCGGGGGGATCGGGGATGGTTCAGAGGACCTGCAACATGTGAAATGTGCCGGTATTCAAGAAAAAGTGAGAGTACTTTTGAAAAGGGTTACAAAGTGGAAGTTTTTGAAACCGATACCATTAACTTTTTAGTACATTGTTTTCATTTTAAGGGGGGGTCTAATGCTATTTCATGCATTCTGACTGATTTACACTGTTAAAAAGAGGGATTCTCATGCTAAACATGGCAAAAAAAACCAAAAAAAACAAGTTGGGCGTATGAAAGAGTATTTCTGAAAATACACACTTTCAGGATTTGTGTAAGTTTCTTTTCAGAGTATGGCCCTGTATGACTTCATTAAAAGGTTAGTTCAAAAATGAAAATTCTGTCATTAATGACTCACCCTAAAGTCGTTCCAAACCCGTAAGACCTCCGTTCATCTCCAGAACACAGTTTAAGATATTTTATATTTAGTCCGAGAGCCTTCTGTCCTTGTGTATGCTAACTATACAATTCAGAAAGTTAGGAAGTAAGGTATGAAAAACATCATCAAAGTAGTCCATGTGACATCAGTGGGTTAGTTAGACTCTTTTGAAGCATCGACGATACATTTTGGTCCAAAAATAACAATAAATGTTGCATTCACCTCGTGAATGCGGATTCAAACAAACGCGGAAGAGAATGCAATGCTGGATAAAGTTGTAGTTTTTGTTATTTTTGGACCAAAATGTATTGTCGATGCTTCAAAAGAGTCTAACTAACCCACCGATGTCACATGGACTACTTTGATGATGTTTTTCATACCTTACTTCCTACCTTTCTGGACACAGACTGTAGAGTGTGCATACACTTTCAATTGAAGGACAGAAAGCTCGCAGACTAAATTTAAAATATCTTAAACTGTGTTCCGGAGATGAACGGAGGTCTTACGGGTTTGGAACGACATTAGGGGGAGTCATTAATGACAGAATTTTGGGTGAACTAACCCTAAGGGCGGAATTCCTTGTATGGGCACTTCTCCTGGATGAGCGTGCATACACATCAACCAGAGTGAGAGCAAGAGCGTGCCTATCAACGAGCTTCGTTAGGGTTCCGAAAGTCGTCGGCAGCGCTGTCATTTAGACCACGTAAACAATGCCTCTAAAGAAGTGTGTTTTTGGTTGTGAGGGAAAGATAACCTTGTTCAGCTTCGCAAATAACCCAGCGTTAAGGAAACAGTGGATGCAGTTTGAAAGACTCAGTGTGAAGGATGAAATACTACTCTATAGGTACTCAAGATTAACATGAGACTGGCAGAAACTGTGGGAGTCATGTACCCTTTAATAGTACCCTCAGATTATGGTGGTAGGTGTGAATGTTTTCTAGGTAAAAAGAAGAAAAAAAAAGTAAGTCACTGGATTACTGCAAAACTCACTACCTTTCTCCCCAAAATAAAGTGGATTACAAGAACCACCTCATTTTGCACTGCAGAAGCTGTTAGCACTGACTGACTCAGATATAAAAAAGAAATATAAAACAGCGCCTGGGTGAAGAAATCAGCAGGAGATCCATTTGAAAGCTCTTACCGCTCATTTTCTTTAACCACCTGCTCCAAGCTTGCTTTGACATCTGTCATCTGCCTCTGAGTGTTTGACAAGAAAAAAAACAAGTGTGTGAGTGAGTTGTGGGAGGAGGTTGATTGAGAGAGATTGAGAGAATGATTACTCTTGAATGGCAAACTTATTATAAGACAAATTCACTTGATTTGGGAATTAAACTGCAATTTATAGCTGACAGCATGAAATCAGCCCCATCAAGCCCTGATGGTTGTAAAACCTCACTGTACTGCAAGCATTCATGTGGTGTTTGTGTAGGGTAGTATAGTGTATGCCTTCATGTGTACCTGATAGAACTTGAGCTGCATCTCCATCTGTTGTATGTGTCTGTCATATTCTTCTATTAGAGGAGCCATTAGACTGAAAACACACACCCAGGGCATATACAACATCATTATGCAATTAAGATTATAGGCTAATAACATTCAGAATTCCATGGTACTGGATTACATGACAGTACAATTTAATTAACATTACTGTAACAGTAAGCTACTATGTATAGATTATAATTGTACATTTAAAATCGCAATAGATATAAAGCTTGACTTTATAGGGACACAGGTGTATGTGTATGTATATATGTGCGTGTGTGTGTAATATGGAATGAAACTTAAATATATGGATAATATCCGTCCATATACATACATAGACATTAACATACACACACACTTAAAATGGCATATTAAACAAAACAGAAATATTAAATTTTATACAATTTTCGAAAGGAAACTGGAATGGTGCTAGCTTTTGCAAAAATTGCCAACCCCAAAACAGAAAGGTAAAGGGTGAGAAAATTAAACGCCGCATTTATGACGTGCACACTTATGCCTTAGCAAACCTATCTTTAAATTCTGTAGAAATTTCAGCTGACCTTCAATATGAGATTATTTCCAGTATTATGGTGTTCATGAAAACTTTGTAAATAAATAATGGTTGCATGGTTAAGAAGATAGTAAATGAATTGAGCCAGAGGCTTTTCTAGGAGGTTAGTAACTGGCCAAAGGTACTTACCCTCTATCTGAAAGCCAGGGAGCTGCAGATTCCATGACCAAATCCTCTGCCTATAAAAGTGAAAGAATTATATTCGGTCCCACTTTATATTAGGTGGCCTTAACTACTATGTACTTAAATCAAAATATAAGTACAATGTACTTTTTGTGTTCATGTTATATTGCAAAACCCTTTTGCTGATATTGAGGTGGAATACGGGTAAAGTTAAAGACAGGTGTGGTGGTACAGGTAAATTTAAGGGTAGGGTTAGGTGTAAAGGAAGGGTCAACAGTGTTACAGAAATTTATTTCAGATGTAATTACATGCAGGTCATTTTAAAAATGGAAGTACAATGTAAAAACATGTATTTACACAATAAGTGCATTGTATCAAATGATTAATTAAAATGTTAGTACACAGTAGTTAAGGCCACCTAATATAAAGTGGGTCCTAATATTCTATACACAATTTCCCAAGTGCTTCAAGCCTTCATTATTATTAGGAATTGTTCTGTTTCCCCCACATTGCTCTGAGTTAGCTCTGTCAAAATTAAAGTTCTGTCTTAATTTACTCTCATGTAGTTCCACGCCTGTTTGGAAAACCTTCAACAAAAGCAATGAATGGTGACTAAAGCTGTTACTCTTCACATGCCTAACATCTCCTTTTGTGTAACAGACGAAAGCAAGTCATACCGATTTGGACCAACAGAATTAAAATAGATGTATTTATCTGTGAACACTTCCTTTAATACTTAAAACATTCACTGTGCACCATAAGTTCATTATGTTATTAATGCTAGAAATTATCTACATATTTAACAAATAAAGCAATAAACAATAAAATTGCCATCTAATCATACAACTAACCTGTGACACTGAGGAGGGAGGAGGAAATTCATCCTGATATCGACCGAGGACGGAGTTTAAACGATTAACTGATAAGACAAAAAACAAAGTTCAAGTGCTGATGAATATGTATGACGGTTATCTGCACACTATTATTTCTTAAATTTAACGTTTCACCTTGATCTCGAAGAAATTCGACTTCTGTTGTCATTGTTTGCATCTGTAACAGCAATAAACTCTTGTTGAGTCAAAACATATGCCTTGTTAATATGTATCACCCACTATAATAGCATTAAGTAAGTGGGTCGGTAGGTAGGCAGCATGCAACGGGGAACAAATTGCCTTACTGTAGCAGTAGTTTTTACACAGCCAGCGCAAATGACCCCTGGAGACTGTATTTGTATAGGAATATTGGTTTACCATTGGATTAACTGACTCTATAAAACCATATTATTTATCATTTTGGTTTAATTGAGTAAACGTTCATTATTAAACTAGATTATTACGAAATTACATGTTCTTACATGAAAACTAAGCAAATTTGGAGCGTAATCTCAGCAACAGCACTAAGCATCATTGGTATCCAGGTGGCGACTTACACTGGCGAACTAGCAGGCTAACGGCTACACATATTTCAACATTCATAATACATGGACTGGATACTCTGTCATAACACATTAAGTGAATTATAAATGTTTATTTTTTCATTGCGTAATATAACGTACAACGAAATAACAGAAACGCGTAACTACATATAAGCTTAGAAGACTTCTAGGTTATTATAGGTACCTCCAAACTCTTCCGCCTTGTAGTTTAAAGAGCCTACCAGCCAATCAGATTCATCTTCACCGACACTCAGATTCCCCGTCGGAGCCAATCAGATTCATCGTCATGGACGCGGTGCAACTCATTACAATGTTCCCGGGAAACTTCAACCCGCTTGCGTTCCGTGTGGTTTAAAGAGTTCCTCTTCCCTCCTTCTCCATGTTTTTTAAATTGAAGAACTAACAAGACGGGCCCCTCGATGTAATCGAATAGGGTAATACTTTACTTCATAATTTTGTTTCATAAATTCACTCTTTTATATACTACCGACAGTGCCTGACGACTGAAACGTCTGAGTAATGCTTGGTTGATATATGCCAGAAATCAGGAAGTGTGACAACAAGTCAAGTCACCTTTGTTTATATAGCGCTTTATACAATAAAGATGGTTTCAAATCAGCTTTACAGCGATAAACAGGAAAACAATGATCAATAATGCAAACAGAGTTCAGCTGTAAAGCAGCTCAAATAAACAATAGTGTCATTATTCAGCTCAAGTCTGTTCATGGTGGATTCAATCCAGCTGTAACAATATCGACGTTGGAAAAAAAATAAAGCCGATTAAAAGCAGCACTGTAGAGTGTAGAGGCAGTGGTGTTACACAGCTCATTCAGTTGCAGATTTATTCTCATTCAATAGTTTCAGTCAAATCAATAATATTACTAAATATTAAGTGCCTCCAACTAAGCCAGCCAAAGACAGCAGTGGTCCAACCCAAATACCATCAGTGACAGAAATTGAGAAAAAAAAACCTTAGGAGAAACCAGGCTTGTGGGGTCAGTTGTCCCCTGGCCAAATGAATGAACATTGTGTGATCAGGTGACACCAGGTGTTATGTTTATGATATTAGATGCATTGCTTATCAATGACTTTTGAACCTTATTGCATATGAGACAGTCCTCTGTCCTGAGCTGCTTAAGACGTAATACAGCACAGAGAACTGTGGATAAATCCTATATTGATTGATACTTACAAATATATAGTGAGAACTGGACAAGACTCATTTATTATCATTTCAGGTCTGGCTATAGACAAAAATAAGATTTTGCCATGCTTAACAGTGTTTGCAGTGGTTGTATCATCCTGATTGCCATGGAGTTCTCTATCAGACACACCTGGGACAGCTTACCTGTGGACCATAAGCCGGTAAAGATTCGCTTCTCACCTGGCGAGGATGGTTTGTTAATGCAAGTGAATGCTCCTTTCTTTAATGACCCCCCTGCACCAGCCGGACCACCGGGAGAGCCGTTCCCTGGTCTCTGGGACTATGAGGGTATGTTCGTACTGTTATACTGGCTCAGGTTTCATTCTTTCTTTCATATGATTATATAACAGATTTTTGGAATCAACTGATCTTCTTGCATACACGCAAGCAATCCGTGATCCTTGGACAGTCCAGACAATTACCAGATAAATAACAGTCTGATTTAACTTTGGTGAGAACTTGAATAAGAGGAAAATGTTTATAGGAAACGCCAAATTAAGATGTTTATCTTTTTTTGTTTTCTTTTTACGCAAAGTTTACAGTTTGTGCTACTGACTTATTTTTCAGTGGTAGAATCCTTCTTCTTGAACAGCAACACTGAGCAATATCTAGAGGTGGAAGTCTGCCCGTAAGTTAGTCTGTTTTTTTAGATTAAAGTTTTTTTTCATTGCTAATGTGTAATTGAAATAATATTTTGAGATAACAGACATGGACAACACCTTATTCTTCTGCTCAATGGAAAACATAATGCGTTTATGGTAAGCAAATTCACACTGTACATTAGTCTATTGATGTTTTTGTTTTTTAACCAACATTTACACCGCTGTTCAAAAGTTTGAGGCCGGTAAGGTTTTTAATGATTTTGAAAGAAGTCTCTAATAAGGCTGTATTTGAAAAAAAAAGAAAGACGTAATATTGTGAAATAATACAATTGAACAGTTGTGCTGCTTGATTAGTTTAATACGTCCATGCTGAATACAATGTTTTGAATGGTTGTGTATGTGAATTTTCAGTATCAATTCTCCAGTATTTAGTGTCACATGATCCTTCAGAAATTCTAATATGCTGATTTCCTGCTCAAGAAACATTTCTGATTATTATGAATTTTATGTAAAACATTTTCAGGATTCTTAAAAATAAAAATAAAAGCATTTATTTGAAATATAATCTTTCGTAACATTATAAATGTCTTTACTGTCACTTTTGATCAATTTAATGCATCCTTGCTAAACAAAAGTATTCATTTCTTTCTTTCGAAAAAAACAAACAAAAAATCTTACTGACCCCAAACTTTTGAACATAGTGTAGAATGTTACAAAATATTTCTACTTCTATTGAACATTCTACTCAACATCAAATGATGTTGTACTTACATTGATAGTAATAATAAATGTATATTGAGCTGCAAATCATCATATTACAATGATTTATGAAGGATCATGTCACAGGAGTAGACTGGAGTAATTCAGCTTTGATCACAGGAATAAATTACATTTTAAAATATATTCAAATAGAAAAGTTATTTTAAATTGTATTAATATTTCACAATATTACTGTTTTTAATTAAATAAATACAGACTTGGTGAGCAGAAGAGACTTATTTTTAAAACATCAAAATATTACTTATCCCAAATTTTTTAATGGCAGTGTACACACACACACACACACACACACACACACACACACACACACACACACACACACACACACACACACACACACACACACACACACACACACACACACACACACACACACACACACACACACACACACACACACACACCTATTCCTATTAACATTTCTTTTCTTTTTTAAAATAAAATTATTATAAAAACAGTATGTCTTAATATTAAAACTTCAGAAATGCTGAATAAAAATTAAATAGTACAGGAGCTTAAAAATATAGAGCATTATGAAATGTCTTGAGGTCATTCTTAACCATTGGCTTGTTATTCTGTAATATTTTTATGCTATAACCTTTTACAGCAACAACTCCCTCTATCATTCAAAGCCGATATAAAGGAGAACACATGGAAGGGAGAAGCACTTTTGCCTTGGAGGTACTTTCCTCAGGGCATTAATAAGATGAACTCCTATGCCATCCATGGCTCTGGTGCAGGAAGGACCTACGAGGCTCTGTATCCTGTTCCTAGAGAAGACCTACAAGAAGGACAGGGACCGGACTTGTATGTTTCGACATCTTAATATTATTTCAGTTTCATCACCATGATCTTAACATTTCTTCTCTCATCCGAACAGTCATCGACTTGAGTATTTTCAAGACTTCACTCTGCAAAGCATCATGGGAGAAGACTGGGTTCAACCAGAATCTGACCTGTGGAATTTAGCAAGCAAATGACCAGCTGAAAATCACATACAAAGTCAAGTCTGTCTCATAACCAGCATTTTAATGCAGCAATTACTTGTAATTTGCTTCCATGGCTAAGTTAGAGCACAAACTCCACTGCAGTCTAATCAAAGTTAATGATGTGGCTTGTTTTAATGTGGGTGTAATGGCAATATAATGGCTTTTATTATCACAATTTAATAAATCTTCTATCAGTAATGCGGCACTAATCTCAGCAGTTCAGTATTCCATCCAGCACCAAACATATGTAGCAAATGGGAAATAGTTAATTTCATTTCAGTATAAGAATGAACATATTTCAAAATTGTGCTGGTAAATGTGGAAATAGAACATTAAATAAACAAATGATAACATTCCACTTTTTTTGTTGTTGCATGGACTATCGCATTTAGTGCTGCTAAGGCTTTATCAAATGCGAGTACCATGAAGATTATTCAGAAATTCTCCTAGTGTTGCTTAAAAAAACCTGTGCCTACCATATGGTGATAATTTATATGATAATGTTTTATTGGGTCTCTTGGAATATTAAATAGGTTTCGTGCAACTATGACACTAGCTGCAGTAAAATGTATGGCAATGATAGCCTATGTATAAAACCTCTTCTAAAAACAGCCGATCTGTTAACTCTCTCAACAAACCCATGCGTATAATCAATAGGCGCCGCGTAAACTACAAATTAGCGGCTAATCAGACGGAACACGGGTTTATAATTACAGCCGCTGTCTGTTAAATGAATATTAACAGTGACTAATTACCGAGCCGCTGCTGAACTCCTGACTGGAGCGCGCACTGCGGGCGTGAGCTGAATGCGCGCTCTGTCTGTACCTGGGAGCGAAGGTCACGGGCCACGGCTGACGAAAGCAGGGCTCAAGAATTTCTAAATGGGTTTCATATGATTTGATACAAAAATATTTCTGAAATGTTAACTTGTTAAAAGGGCACACTTTAAAGTGTTCGTGTTACCGTATAATTAGCCTATACTTATGGCCGGGTTTCACAGTCGAGGCTTAAATGGGTCTAAAGACTTTTTGGTAGCACTTTAGTAGGCTATGGGGAACAATTCTTACTTTTAACTAGTTGCTTATTAGATTGCATGTTGGCTGTTTATTAGTACTCATAAAGCATATTAAAGGAATAGTTCACCCAAAAGTGAAAATTCTGTCATCATTTACTCACCCTCAAGTTGTTCCAAACCTGTATGCATTTCTTTGTTCTGCTGAACACAAAAGAAGATATTTTGAAGTATGTTGGTAACCAAACAGTTGAGAACTTTTCTGGACTACCATGGTACTATTAAGTTTGAGCTGCTTTAACTGAATGCAACTTGCACTGACATATTGTAACGAGGTCCTATAATGCCCACTTGTGCATGTGAAGTTTTAGCTCAAAATACCCCACAGATAATTTTTATAGCAAGTTAAAATTGTCACTTTTTGAGAGTGAGCAAAAACGTGCCATTTTCTGTGTCCCTTTAAATGCAAATGAGCTGCTGCTCCCAGCCCCTTTCAAGAAGAGGGTGGAGCTTCAAGAGCTAGCGTTAGCAGCGGCCAAGCAGCAACCTCCCGCGGTCTCTCTTGAAGCCAATACGGAAGTGACTTAAACTGCAATTTCTCGCTAGGAAGGGTGCAGAATCTCATTGAGCCCCATGTTAAAATGCCCAACTTTACAGCAGAAAAAAAACATGTTTACAGCCTGGTACAAAATGTGGTTTTCATCTATAGGTCCTTCTAAAAAATTAGCATATTGTGATAAAAGTTCATTATTTTCCATAATGAAATGATAAAAATTTTACTTTCATATATTTTAAATTCATTGCACACCAACTGAAATATTTCAGGTCTTTTATTGTTTTAATACTGATGATTTTGGCATACAGCTCATGAACACACAAAATTCCTATCTCAAAAAATTTGCATAAATTAGTGTGCAATGAATCTAAAATATATGAAAGTTTAATTTTTATCATTACATTATGGAAAATAATGAACTTTTATCACAATATGCTATTTTTTTGAGAAGGACCTGTATATGGCCAATTTTTCCCTTCATGACAATTGTGAGGGGGTGAACTCATTCGTTTCCATTATATAAAGCCTTAAAGTTCTGCATAATTAAGGGCGTGGCCACTTTGAATGACAGGTGGATAGCCGTTCGTCTTCTGTCTGTTAGTTATCACATCACCTCAGCTCCACCTATGTCCCGCCAGTTTGCCCATTTTCTATTATCCGGGAGTGACGCACTGGGAAGATGGCAACGGCCAGCTCGACCCTACTTTACCCTTTAGAACTGCTCATCAGAACCCAATAGGTGACGTCACAGACACTACGTCCATATTTTTTTTACAGGTTATGGTAGCAGCTCAGATTACCTCAAGCAGTGGCAGTGAAAATGTCTGAAACTGTTTAGCCTTTTATGTTCAAACTGGAGTTGGACAATGATAGAGAGACTCAAGAAGATGTGACAACATGTAGAATGCAACAGGGTGTTTCTGAATGGTTAGCTGATGAATTTATGTAGCTGATGAGGAGTTAACTCTTCAAGTCATTGATTAGCATATTCTGTCATGATAATCTATACTAGTGCTGGAACTGTTGTATAATTCCTTCAGAGCCTATCATGAAGAAAGAAGACTATAGTTTAGTTGAATTATGGTTATAACTTAAGTTGTCATGTTGCTTTTATGACATGCTATTCCTGTTGTGAAAAAACGGATGCGACAGCTTGAGCAGACTCACTTGAGCAGACTAAATGTGCTGTACTACAAAAACTCTTCCTCTTCTCTAATGATGCGTTCACACAGAACGCGAATTGAGCATCTGGAGCGAGTGATTTCCATGTTAATTCAATGTAAAGACCCAAGACAGATGTACAGGCACTCCGCAGCTGGGTTAGAGTGTCTGTACTGTAATTGCTGTCCTGGAGGGTGATCCTCACTCCGATGCTGGGTACACCTCCGGAGGGTCTGGTGGCCACCGCTGTTCTGCTCTCCAAAAGCATAGTGGTGACTCTCTCTATGAATGCTCGATCAACATCAGCCATCATGCACTAACCGCCTAGCACTATTTGCCCCTCCCACAAGAAGCAAATTTAGCCTCAAATGTTGTTCCGCTTCAAGCACTCGTTTTATATGTGCATCTAATTCGCTTTGGACGTGCGAGTGGAATCAGAATGTTCAAGCGACATGAATTTGACGCTCAATTCGCATCTAGTTGAACGCTTGAACATTTTGAATCCACTCGCGCAAGCTGGATGCGTGTATAAAATGAGCGTTTGAAACTAAATAGACACGCATTTGTTTGCGCATTCCCGGGGCAGGGTTTATGTAATTTTTTGGGTTTGTGATGTCACTAACCGGTGAAGAAGCTTGTTGTAGTCCCTACAGGCTCTTTGTTGTAGTCCTTAAAAAATGATTGAAAGAAAATACCTCCCTTTGCTTTGAACTTTGAGCATCGTAACTTTGCAGTTGTTGTTTATGCTCAAACAGCAACAAGCCCTGTTGCTGTGAAACCAGACCGTTATCTGTTAATATGCAATTCATTTGGGGAGCTTCTTGTAAACGTGCATTTGTTCATTTAATTATTGCATGCATATTACATTAATGTATGCATTATTTATAATTCATTACATAAGGGGCATTATATTAATGTGTTAATTAATAAACATATTAAATATTTAAATGTATACATAAACATGTCTGCAGTGAGGCACTCAAGGATATATTACAAATATATTATCCTAAATAAATAAATGGCTAAAAATAGAAACCAATAGAAAGAATCACATCCAGGGCCACACTCAAATTACACACACAGACTCAGAGTAATCGCATTTGTTCTCTTCACATGCAATCTATTCACTGGGGGAAATAGCAGAGTACAAATTGCTTCTTGTTAGGAGCAGAGCGAAGTCAATCAGATGGCCTTCCATTCGTGTTTTTTAAATCAGGGAGAATTTATGCGCTGACATTTTATAATTGATAGGAGGCCTGTTCAAAACTGAATGGGTAGATTGCTTGGCCACTGCACTGGCATGTTTTCAGTGGTATTTCTGCAAGTTAAACACCGTTAGCTGCACAGAAATGGAATTGATTTCATCGGATACACATTAGATACAACCCTGAATACCAAAGGGAGGGGGGAATATTGTCACTCCCTTTTTTTAAATGAGAATGAATCATGTTTGTTATTTGATTCCATTATATCCATAATGGACCTGTTTACCTGTCGCTTTTGCCCCTTCCATCCATTTGTCACAGGCAGGTAATATCTGCACTAAAATATTGATTCCCATCTATTTGAAAAACATTAACAAACAAATATTTTGAATACAGAGACCTGCAATAACGTCTAGTGCCACTTTTTTTTATATCAGAGATAATTTTGATATATTTTTTTGTTTTGTTCATCACTAAAAAATATCAATCATTGCGTTCCAAGCTCCGAAAATGTGTTTCCATGGCGACAAAAGCTTTTCAGGATAAAAGAGGCTGTCAGGGAGAATATTTTCCTTTATTACTCTGTCATAATCATAAACATTAGTACAATACACTCTCTCTTTCTCTCTCTCTCTCTCACGCACGCACATCAGTGAAGCCCATTAAAGGCCACTATAAAAGAAGGAGGCTTAAAAGTAAAGGATGATAAAGAACCGCACTCGCAAAGTGGAGGTTATTTTTACAGATTTTAAGGGGAGGGGAAGATGATAAATCTGAGTTGGGAGGCAGTAATAAGAGAGGATGGCAGGCAACACAACATTATCAGGCTGTTTGTGCTGTATGGAAGTGCTGGAGGGGGGAGGGCCGCTGAGGAGAGCCTTTACCCGCACGACACCCTCTGATTGATAGTGGAATAAAGGTCGTTCCGTGTGATGAATGAATATTTCGATATAACCCAATCACGGTGCACAGGAAAACGAATGGCTGCATGAGAACAAGATGAGCCAGTCCACTGAGGGCACGGCACGCGGGGCCAGCAGAGACACTAAATCACAAAATAACAGAATTGAACTTTATGTGGCCAGAAATGGGAGAGCATGTAAAGAGACGGGGTTGAAAATGCTATCTGGGTATTCTCAGCTTTTCTGTCAATACTAAATCTATGAGGAAAGAGAAAGAGGCAGGGGGAGAAGCAAGAGATGGAGCCAAGAGTCTTTCCAAAAGACATTTAGAGGTCATGCTCTAACACGAACGTGGTAACTGTGTTCATAAGTTGTTCATAAAGTGGTTAACTCACAGCGAGATGTTTCGTTTGTGCACGAGGGTCAGTTTGATGGAATATCAGCTCCCATTTGTCTGAGAGCCTACAGGTGGCTGAGCTGAAGACAAATGCTGCAGTTAGACAGCCAAAACAACATTTTTGTCCTGATGTGCACGGAATTGTATTGATTAATATCTCTGACAAAACCAACTAGCTAAACAGGTTTGCGCTGTGATGAGAAATCAAAAGCCTGCAAGAATGAGACAAGTATCTGTGATTGCACATTAGATGAAAAGTGAGTCATTGAATCATTCAACTCAAACGATTCTTTTAAAACACTTAAATCGCTCCCCATCAACACGGATGTACGATATTTTCTATGAGTGTGCAAGGCTTCAGATTTATTAGCCACAGGTAAATAACTAGAAGAATAACCAGTGTTCATGAATACTATACTAAATTAAAATAATATAATAATAAATACCAGTGTCAGCATAAAAAGCTAAATGGATGTGAATGACACTGGACACCTCACACATTCAATTTACAAATGTCTGCAGCGTTATATGTTCAAATACTAATGGCCAAATTTACTAAACAGGGCAAATTAGCATGAGCGCGCAATTCCAATAAAAGCACCAATGGGAGTGGAAATTTCTGCGCGTGATCTACTCATGAAGCACAATTTAAGAACACAGCCGGATCATTTCCATAATGACCAACGCAAACTACCTGTTAGCGTCTGGTTTAAGACATGATTTTTTGGGCAGTAAATAATAGAGCAAACATCAGTAAATTGACAAGGGCAAAACTTAGTAAATCACCTTGAGTGAATCATTTAAATACTCTTCTCCCATAAATTTTGCGTCTTAAAGAGAAACTCCAACAAATGCATATGCAATAAAGTCAGCTGCAAAAATAACCCTGTCCACACCTTTTCAGTGCTCAATTTTCACTGCATGTCTTTAGTAAATACTGACAGTAGTTTTTTAACGCCAAAAGTGGGTTTTGTACTGGTGCAAGCTGTTAGTAAATCTGCCCCATAGTGTACTATTTGAAAGAATAGCCATTTTGTAGTGGTGTCTAAAACCTCAGTGGAGGAGTGCACGCCTTCAATCCACAACTGATGTACAATCAACGGCTAGCCACTAAAGAATACATGCACTGTGAGTGTGCCGGCAAATTAATTCATGCATCTTGCAAGAAGATAGTGTCCAGCACACTAATTTTCTCACTTGTTTTCGTTCACCCATTCAGTGTATTTGAAGAGCAATGTTGTAAATAGTGGATGAGGGAATAGGGATGATTCTGGATACAGCCCAGAAACTAAACAAGTACAAGCGAGTCATTGAATTATTCACTCAACCAAAAACACTGGATTCTTTCAGGAACACCAGAGACACACATACTGACTTGATTCTGCTGTGGCTATTTTTGTTGGCAAAGCAAAAAAAAAAAAAAAGACACGGTAATTGGCAACATTGTGTCTAAAATGTAAGGTACAAAAATTTTAATTAGCCCATGATTTACTCACCGTCAAGTCATCCCAGGTGTATACGACTTTCTTCTTTCAGACTTGATTAGCCTGGACATTTTTTAATATAACTCAGATTGTATTCGTCTGAAAGAAGAATGTCATATATACCTAGGGTGACTTGAAAGATTTCAAATGAATTGCTGAATAAGGCTTAATGGACTGTGGTGTGTTAATTACCCCACAAAATATTAAATACCCATTTTGAAAAATATATCAACATAGTCAATTGGAAGTCATCAAATAGTTGAACAAGTCTATTTGCCTAATTAACAGAAAATGTCTGAGACATCTTTTCCTATTCTCAATTAAAAAGGTCCACACAAACACAAAACAAGAAGGCATTATTTGCTTGTCAAATAATATTTTATATTTCATAAGGCATCATAATGCGGATAATTGAACCTGAGAGAGAGAGAGAGAGAGAGAGAGAGAGAGAGAGAGAGAGAGGGAGGGAGAGGGAGAATTTTATTATTGCTTTTCCTTAGTCATTTGCTTCTTTATCTTCAGGTTGTGGTGATATCAGAATGCCACCAAGTAGAAATAGCAGGCAAAAGATAAAACTGGAATGTCTTACTCCAGTTAACTTTCTGCCAACAGAAATGTTCATCTGCATGTCCAATAGGATCATCTCTTGCACTCAGATTAAAGTCAGAAAAGCTCAGACATATCTGCTCACTTTTAGTCCTCTTTTCTTTTTGCCACTTTGCTTTCTGACACCGTACCATCTGTCTCACGACATGAGTTTCTCAGCATTATCCAATTATCTAAGAGGTAAGGCATGTACCGCTCAGGTTGCTACTTTGACAAAATCAATAAGCATTCATATTGTCTGATTGTACTGTCTTCGGAGCACACTGTGATCCTCGGTGAACAGAAGAAATAAAAAAGACAAATGACAATAATGCAAGGCTGGACAAAAGGAGTGCAATTCTGTTCTGTGAATCAAAACAAATACGTGTTTTTTTTTATAGAGTATATGCTGAAAATTATTCAGTGTTATGAACACAACACCCAGAGTACAGGAAGTTATGGACCATTAAACAGAAAACAGGAAAAAGAAAAAAGAAATGTCCATTTACACAGTACAAATGATGGGAAAGGTCCATGCACTGCTGGCACTTTCCACAAATAGGGTATAATATATATATATATATATATATATATATATATATATATATAGATGATTTTTTGTCTTCAAAAAGTCTATGCCATCCACCCCCTAAAAATTGGTATCAAATAATTAAAATGTCATTATGATCAAATCTGTTTTTAAATCAGAACTAATTTGTTCTAAAAAACATTTTATTTGAATTGCTAATTATGAATATAAATTGTAGTGTTGACTGCAGTTGTCATGCTCAACCCGATGACAGCTTAATTTAGACTAAGTCGTCAACCAATCTGTTTTTTAAATTCAGTTTTTGAAACTTTCTTAAAATTCATTTAATTTTGAAGTATTAAATTGTTATTGCTAATAAACCCGCAAATTTCAAGTTTTTTAAAGTAAGCAAACAAAAAGAAAAAGCTCATTTAATATTTCGTTTGACCTCTTCAGGTTGAGGATTAACAGCACTTTCATTGACCCTTGTTAAAAAAAGACGTATTTCAGGCCTTTTTTTGAATAAAGAACCGGTCCTAAAAGCAGGAAACAGCTCAAATGGGATGAGTGATGTCCTTTGATGACTCCACTGTTATGATATCCAGTAAATCTTGTTTTCATATTTATCCGTCTGGCTTGTCTATTCTCTCTCTCTCTCTCTCTCTCTCTCTCTCTCTCTCTCTCTCTCTCTCTCTCTCTCTCTCTCTCTCTCTTTCTCTCATCCTCCGCTTTATCCTTAGGGAAATATTTCCTCCGACATCATAATTCGGACTGTTTTTTTTCTTCCAATTATTTATTTATTTCATAACACTCTTCTATAGCTTCTGTAGTTTCTTGACTTTAACTGTGAGTTGCATTCGGCGTGTTCCACTGAAGCTATAAACAGCAACAGACTAATTGTAAAATAATTAGTCAAATACATAACTTACATCAAATTTACCATGCTCAGTTTATGCTCAAAAAACATAGTATCGATTCTGTAAAATTATAATGTATCTCCTTCAAACTATGTAAGCTTTCAGCATGTTTGATAATTTATTACAAAAAAAATGTTTCATTCAAAATGAACAGAATTTCAATAATGCTTTTTAACCACTAGAGGGACAAATGTTAGTGTATACAAATGGTAAAGTTAATGCAGATTGGTTAAAGCAACAAAAATAACTTTAGCAACTTTGGCAGAACTTGGTTACCATAGATATTCTTTGTAAGGGTAATTACAGGCAACCAGAGAGACATACAGAACCAATATGTGCAAATAATTGTGACACAAATCAAAACTGCACAACGCAAGCTGCAATCTGACAGCACCGCATGTCAAAACTGAAAAGTGACAATGGAAAATAATATGTACAGCGCTAATGAATGACAGGTAATGTGCTAGAACAGGGCAACATCATCTATACTGCCATTTTAGTATTTTAGAATAAAACAAGCCGCATTCAATTAAGACTAAATCAAAAATGTCAGTTTTTGAAAAATTCAAAACATGGCTGTCACTGAGATCAGTTGCACCAGAAAATTCCCTCTGGAGTTAACATTTGCAATTACCAAATATGACATCCAGAAAGAGTTTAGATTACATGCAGCCATTACAACTACACCGAATTCAAAAAGAAATGTTTACCCATTTGGATAGGAATTAAAAATGCAGCCTTGATAAGCACAAATCTTTCAGCAAAACCATCATCTTATGACTGCTTTAGGGCATTTATTTGAGATTGACATATCCCAGCTGCCTTAAGACATCTGCATGCATCTGATGCCATTCTGAATTAATTACAATTAATTTTACTCAGTGCTAAGTGCAACCAGTTAATCAGGACTCCAAGTGCTCATACGTCTCAGAGAAATTGCACTAAAAATAAAGACAAGCGTGCCAAGATCAGAGGGACTTCACCATCAAGATTCATCTAATGTGTCATTTAGAATCAAGGGCCCTCCATTTGGGATCATCAGGACTTCAACTAGAATTTAAAATGCTTTTGAACCTCAATAGGAATTGGAATTCATAGGCTATAAGAAGGGTTGAAAAAGAGTCCCAGAGGGATGAATTCAAATACAAATCTATATACCAGTGACTAAATTATTGTATAGAGAACTCTAGTACTCTAATACAGAAAAAGCAGCAATTTTTGGAAATATTACTACAGTTTAAAATGATATTTACTATTTGAATATATTTAAAAATATGATTTATTCTTGTGATGCAAAGCAGATTTTTCTGCATCATTACTCCAGTCTTCAGTGTCACACGATCCTTCAGAAATGCTTTGCTCAATTATTATAAATTAGGATTGGTAGCTAAGACTAACTATAGAAAGATGATTCACTCCATATGGACCCTTTTAACAGTCATCAACATCGTAAATCCTGCAATGTTTTATATATTTTCATTTTTTTTTAATGTATGTACATGTATAACAGCAGGGACGTGCACAGGAATTTTGAGGGGCAGTTGCTCTGACCTAAAAAAAAGGGCACCAACCCCCCCCCAAAAAAGAAAAACAAACTCACGGGCTATATGAAGGACTGAGAATAACAGGGTCTTTATTAAACTATATATACGCAAAGAAGTAAACCTATAGTATGGTTCAAAAACACTATAGTATTTAATAGAGTAAATTTACTGTAATTTTACTATAATATAATATAGTATTTTTTCATGTGGGATGCATTACTTCCATCATTCATTCTTCTTGCTAAAACGAAATGTGAGAAAATCAGCAGACATGTAGCTTAGTTTGCCTAATGTCTACCATAAAAAATAGTAGCCTAGGCTGCTTGTCTGCAAGCTATCTGTCTGATTATTTAGGCTAAACGTGGCCAACTCATCCTGGATTTATAAAGATTTTAATTCATTTCATAAAACTTGATGATGATCATCCATTTGTTATACCTTTCCGACAACCGCGTCAATGTCCTTCTAGTGCCGCTCATGCAGGCTCAGCTCAGGTGCCGGTCGCGTGAACCGCTGCAGCCATGTAAACAAAGTTTGCCTCCCTACTGACGTTCCCTTTCGGACGGGTGCCCGAATATGGAAGTGAATGAGGCTTTGCGAATTTTTTTTATCTAGGCCTACGTGAAATTCTGCATATATTGAACGATTTATTTATTTATTTATTTTCCACCTCGGAAGGGCAACGTGAGTCGAGAAGGGCATATGGGCAGTTGCCCGGGCAACCTGAGCAACCCCCCTGTGCACGTCCCTGTATAACAGTATACTTTGTATTATATTGCCTTTGCATCAAATTACAAGAAACTAGTTAATGCTTTCGCTCTTCTGACTTCCATTATCAATTTTCCTCTTTTTAAAAGTTGTGAAAACACTATTATGGAGTTTTTCTTTTGCTATTTGAGCAAATGGGAACACAAAAATATTGAATGTAGCTTCTCATTCATCACTATAGAGTGGTGCAGGTATGATGTCACTGTGTAGGCCAATCGTCAGCTAGCCTCACACTGGTTTGATAAAAACACAGTAGGATTTGTCCATAGGCTTTTGGATTATCACACTTCTTTTTTATTTGTTGCTACTTTAAAAAACATGATTTTTTTTCTACCAATAAATATTTAATATACTTCAAAACAAACAAACAAAAAAAGGACTAAAAAAAAGTTTCATAAAATAAATAAATAAAGAACAGATAGGTTTAAGACTTGAGCATGACAACTGCAAACACTACAATTTATATTCATAATTAGCTATTTAAAAATAAGTTTTTTAGAACAAATTAATTCTGATTTGAATCAGAATTATTTGATACAAGCCATTTTTAGGGGGTGAGGGACATAGACTATAACTCTATAACATCGTCTGTGTTTTTGGAAGGAACTGCAGCTGCTGTTAGAAGCTCCGGTTCCCATAGACAACTGAGACTCACGCCTAGGACTGCACATGCGCATTGGCTCATCTAGCCTAAAAAAATAAGATTTTCAAATGCTTTTTATTTGAGTAAATAAAAAATTAGGTATATGTTGTGAAGCACATCAGCTGGTTTGAGCTGGTTTAAGGCGGTCCTTAGCTGGTCATGAGCTGGTCAAGTGCTGGTCCTAAGGACTCCAGCGCAGGACCATCTTATAACCAGTTTAGAATCAGCTTAAAACCAGGTCATGACCAAATAAGGACCAGCATAAACCAGCTCAAACCAGCTGCCATGCTTCAAAACAACCATCATATGCTGTTTTTCAACAGGGAAGAAACAACATTTATGGGACAGCTATTTTTTTTGCTGATTTGAAATATGTTATTTAACTGAGTTTGCCAGATTTCACCCACCATACAAAAAGATAGCACTTGGTCTTGTATGCCCGAAATGGCTGTTGCAAATATAGGCATTGCAAATATAACTGCAGAGTGAACAGACTTTCCTTGAAAGGGACTTTGTTGGTAGTCGATTATTAATAATGGTTCTTTTAATTAATTCACAAGAGCAGCATTTATTTTAAATATAAATTTCTTGTAAAATTATAAATGCGTAATATGTCCTTGCTGAATAAAAACTTTTAAATGGCTGTGTATCATGGTTTCCACAAACATATTACGCAGCAAAAACTATTTTCAATATTGATAATAATAAGAAATGTTCCTTGAGCAGCAAATCAGCATATTAGAATGATTTCTGAAGGATTATGTGACACTAAAGACTGGAGTAATGATGCTGAAATTTCAGCTTGGCCATCACAGGAATACATACTTTTTTTAAATTGTAAAAACAATATTATACAGTACTAAAGTTTTTACTGTATTTTTGATCAAATAAATGCAGCCTTGGAGAGCATAAGAGACTTCTTTGAAAAACATAGGAACTAAAGACAGAATAGGCTGACAAATCCACAGAGGAGGTCAGAAAAAAATATATGTGTGTTCCCATGTGTGTGTGTGTGTGTGTGTGTGAGTGTGTATGGTTATGTGAGGGTGAAGGGTTCTCTCTTGAGGTGCGGACTAGGCTTCTGTCATTGGTAGATAAGAAGGGAAGAATGGAGTAAGCACTTGGGGTTTGAGAGACATTAAAAAAAACAGACAGCGGTAAGGATAACCACACACTGAGAATTACTAGCACCAAACGGACAGCAGCAGCACCTCTTAGCAACTGTTTCATCTCCACGGTGACAGAACTACTGCTACAGTGATAGCTCAGTGACTTCATATCAGGCTGACCATAGACGTGACCTTCATTCTCCCGTTTAAGGAAGTCACGCATCAACTCTGCCTCCATCTTTCTATTCTTTGCTCTCTGCTTTGACTTTTCCACACACATACTGAATGTCTGGTTCGCTTTCTTTGTGGGGACTCTCCATAGACATAATGGTTTTTATACTGTACAAACTGTACTTTCTATCCCCTTACACTAACCCAACCCCTAAACCTACCCATCACACAAAACTTTCTGCAATTTTACATTTTCAAGCTTGCTTCCTTCAGAACAGGAAGTATAAATCAAATCTCCATTGTAATAGTATTTACAAAAAATGTCCACATTATGTTCTCTGGACATGGTGCCATGGTACAACCATAATATTTTGGACATGTAGCATGGTACTACCATATTTTTTGGTATAAATTTCGGTACCATGGTACATTTTAAAATACAGTATTGCCATCTGATTCTATCACTACCACGATACTGCCACATTACATTTGTTAAGGGTAATGTTGTATTGTATTGGTAATATTATAGTATTCTACATTTACATTTACTGATTTTGCAGACACTTTTATCCAAAGCGACTTAGAAATAAGCAATACAGGAAGTGATTCGCCATGAAGATGTGAATAAACACAAAAAGTGCTAAAAATACAAACATTCAGACACTGAGTAGCATAAGCTAGAACAGGGAGAGATTAGAGGAGAGTACTTTCGATATGTAATATGTAATTACCATAGTATATAAATAAGGCAATCATTCAGTACCATGGTATATAAGTACCATAGTTTTACTTTTACTAAGAGAGACTCTAAAGAGAGCAGAAAACCATTGTGAGCAGACATTTACAAAGAAACATAATGTACTAGAGTTCCTGTTTGGAACACATTGAGGAGCTTGTTTCCATCTGTTAAACAGTTGCACATACTTCAGACATCTGTTAGATTTCACCACTAACTCCAGCTTTGAACATACATAAATTCTTTAAACTTTCTTCTCAGGACTGAAACTTTTCTAAGCTTACTGTCTGTTTACACTCACCTGCTTGAAGTGATCCTGCACTGGGCAAAACTTAAAGGGACACTTCACCCAAAAGAGTCATCATTAACTCAACTGTATGACATTATATATATATTTTTTGTTAAAAACATGTTTGTATTGTATACATTGTATTGACAGTTTAAAACATGTTCGTATTGTATTAATTTAATTGCCAGTTTATTTTTGGTGTACTTCAAATGTTGAAAGTGTATTTTACAAAACTGTATTTTCACATGATAAAATGTTATTGAAATAAAAGGTCACTTAAGGGCCGGATCCGGCTGACTACATCATGCGTAAAAGGACAATAATTAAAAATGTTCTTTTAAAGTGCTCCAGATCAGAGGGTAGACCTGGGCCTAGACACGACCACAACGCATAATGTAGTCATCCGGATCCGGCCCGTATCCAGATCAGATGGTGGACCTGCGCCTAGACACGACCACAACAAATGATGTAGTCAGCTGGATCCGGGCCGTATCCAGATCAGAGGGTGGACCTGTGCCTAGACACGACCACAACGAATGATGTAGTCAGCCGGATCCGGTCTGTATCCAGATCAGATGGTGGACCTGCGCCTAGACACGACCACAACGCATGATGTAGTCAGCTGGATCCGGCCCGTATCCAGATCAGAGGGTGGACCTGTGCCTAGACACGACCACAGCGAATGATGTAGTCAGCCAGATCCGGCCCGTATCCAGATCAGAGGGTAGACCTGTGCCTAGACACGACCACAATGAATGATGTAGTCAGCTGGATCCGGGCCGTATCCAGATCAGATGGTGGACCTGTGCCTAGACACGACCACAACGCATGATCTAGTCAGTCGGATCCGGGCCGTATCCAGATCTTATGGTGGACCTGTGCCTAGACACGACCACAACGCATGATGTAGTCAGCTGGATCCAGGCCGTATCCAGATCAGAGGGTAGACACGACCACAACGTATAATGTAGTCTGCCGGATCCGGCCCGTATCCAGATCAGAGGGTGGACCTGTGCCTAGACACGACCACAACGAATGATGTAGTCAGCCGGATCCGGCCCGTATCCAGATCAGAGGGTGGACCTGTTCCTAGACACGACTACATGATGAAACATTACTTTCAGTTCACACTTAAAGTATATATATATATATTTTCCAGTGAACTATTCCTTTAATAACGTCAGGATTTAGCAGTAATATAATTTCCATCCTTGGTTTGCCATGGCCTGGTGCTTCTTCAGTGTGATTGGACGGTTTTTGCGTGTGCTGCCATAAGAAACCATTTGGAGAAGTGTTCCGCTGACCCCACACATTAAGCACATGAAGTCTTTAGGGGGATTATTACACACCATTAGCTGGTGTATTGTGTATGAGATGATGTAAGACCTTAAAGAGGACCCTCTGGCTGTGGTAAATGGTCATCCCTCTTTCTCTCTATCTTTGCCTATCTGTCTCTCTATCCGTCCATCTCTTGGGAGGGAGTGCAGCAATATAAAGGGCTAAATGGATCCACTCACGCTTCTGATGGTCTCTTGCTAACCAAAATGGATACGGGGTCCTGACCTTGACTCTGCTATTTATGTTTGCCTTGGGAACATCCTAGTGCTAGAATGTGTGTGCGTCTAAGTTTTTAGGTGGAAAAAATGGTCCAGAGAGGAAACTTGTCTGTTTTTGTAAAGAATGATTTTGTGAGTTTTGGAGTCTTTATAGCACTTGTCACATCCTGTTACGAAAGATCTGAATAGGAATGTTGAGTGTGTCTTTTAGCTGATCCCACCTGATCTTCCTTCCCCCATCGCTCTGAACTCCTGACAACAGTTACTATGGCTGTCTGTTTCCTTGAGCACATATTCTTATTTTAAATGGTGTCAATCCTCCCACGCATACGGGTTATCATCATCATTGTGGATGTTCCAAAACAGATTCCTGTGTAGACATATAAGACCTTGAGAGGATGCGAAGAGAGAAGATTTTAGAACATCACACAATATATATATGTATATATGTACACAAGATATATATTTTGTGTGATGTTCTAAAACCTTTCTGTCTTTCTCACACAGTATATTTGAGTTCTTTGAAGAGTCTTGTGCCCTCAAACAAACATGGGCTCACTCACTTTTTGCCCGTTTTTCACTTCCATGCGCGTTCCCTATCTCTCTCCCCTCCCCACACATCCACAGCCTCACAATAACAAAAACAAGCTCCCGTTGCAGTGTAGCACTGACGTGTCTACCTGTTATTGATACGAGGAGCACATGATGGAGGAGGCTGTCTTTGCACCTACCAGACAGAGAAAGAGAGCGAGAGAGTAAAGGCTGTGATCAATAGATGGCACTGTGGCTCTTTCTTTCATATGTTTAAGTGTATGTATACATATGTGGGTGTGAGCGTGTATGCATGTGTGCCAAGGTCTGAGCTGCACTTAATTACACTGAAGCAAAATCATCAAGATATAATGAAGCACATGGGTTCAAATACGAGCACCTTACTCACATAGAGACACACACGAACACACACAGCCCTTGAAACTTGTGATACTCCTCCTCAAGCATCTTGCTTAGTTTTTCATCATGTCTAAATCCTAATAAAAACAAATTAATAAAATCAATTCAAATTAAATATATCAAACCTCGAAAAAAGAACTTTAATGTTTTGATTTCCGGTAAAAAAATATCTAAACATCTTTGAAACAAGATTAATAACAAATAAGTGTCATATATATAAAATCATTAAATTAAATAAGCCACTAACATTTTTCCACCCAAACACGAGGGATGTGAAACACATATACAATTATATTTGTTTTTTTTTGTCAGTAATGTTACATTTTTTGTCATTTAGGTTTAACATTTTGAAAGTCACCAGTCAATATTATATAAGTCACAATAGGGAAGAAAATAAACTTCCATTTCAATTCGACTTCAACAGTGTACCTATATGTTCTTTTTGGACACTCTGACTTTGGTCAAAAAAGCAGAAACATTCTTCAAAATAACTTTTATGTGAAGAGAGAAAATCATACAAGTTTGGAATGACTTTAGGGTGAGTACTCCATTTAATAAGTTAATGAATATTTGTGTGATGGAAACACTGACTAGCTTGCCAGTCATGAAGTTGGACAGAAACATAATATTGTGTCTTTCATTACCAGGTCTAGATGAGTCCATCTCTATGAGAGTGAGACGGAGCGTTTAGTCCTGTAACTGTCTAATGACCGAACGATAGAGTGACAGAACAACATGGGCCTGGGCTTTGTTCAGATTTATGGATTGACAGTGACACCCCGCGTGGATGAATTTTGTGTGTGTACGGCTCAGAGTGTAATGACACAGCCGACGACTGGCTTAGGGCTGACATGCCAACACCTCCCGCAAACACAACATGCTTACGGTTCAGCTTGTCGCCACGGGAGACCACATCTAATGGGTAAACAAACGCAGCCATTACCAGGTCAGTCGGAGAGTAAATATATAAATGACTGTGGAGAAAAGGGTGGAAAAAACTCCAAACACAAGCAATTTCACATTAGACACTAAAGACCCGGTGTATATATCGCAAGTAATTCATTACAAAGAGAAAAGATCGGTACGTGTGTGTTTGTTCCCGTAAAGCGCACGACAGTGCTGGGATCGCTGAGTGGCAGGGGAGATGGAGAGGGAACTTTGTGCAGAATTCAATTTGGGTTGCGGTGCTGGGGAGACAATTAAGAGTGACGCACAGAGGATGACAGAGGAAAGGAATAATTACATGAGAGCATGAGGGAGAGAGAAAGAAAAAAGAAAGTAGTTGAAACATGGAAGGTGGGATGGACTCATGTGGAGAGACAGAGGGAGATGCACTGATGTGTGACGGCCCCTCTGTCAGGATCACACACACACACACACACACACACACACACACACACACACACACACACACACACACACACACACGCACACGCACACGTTGTGTTTCCATGTTTTATGGGGACATTCCATAGGCGTAATGCATTTTATACTGTACAAACCGTATTTTCTATCCCCCTACACCTACCCATCACAGGAGACATGCTGCATTTTTACATTTTCAAAAAACATCACTTAGTGTGACTTATGAGATGTTTTCCTTATGGGGACCAAAAAATGTCCCCACAAGGACAAGGATTTTGGATATTGCCATCTTTGTGTGGACATGTTGTCCCCATACCGTAGGGATTACCAGTCCACACACACACACACACACACACACACACACACACACACACACACACACACACACACACACACACACACACACACACACACACACACACACACACACACACACACACACACACACACACACACACACACACACAAACAATACTCAGACACCCAGATTCTAATGCACATGTGGGAGAGCCATGCAAAGCCCTTGAAATAGAAAACCATGGTGTTCATTTAGGCTTTTAAAAACACAAACTTTGATTTAAAAGTTGGGATGAAACGGAGTTCCGATGGTCTCTTCTTCCCTATTTTTATTTATATACAAGTGAAACGGCTTCTCAAACAAGAAAACATGTTGGGCAGGACTTGATATTGTTCATTGGGAATTGATTGGATCATTGGATTGTTGTGATTTGCTATTGCTATGATGTCATGTGAGTGACAGGTTGTCCCGCCCTTGAGTGCCAGTAAACACATCAACAGAGAAAAGATGTCGCTGCAAGAGGGAGAGGAAGTTAGTTTGATTAGATCCGGGCTGTGGATTCAACACGTACCAGATGTGAGCAGGATTTGGGCCTGCTGTCTGGGATGAATAATAAAAAATAATGATGTGCACAGATAAATCATTTATAACAAATACTGCAATATTCCGTATATATATAAAAAATATGAATACCGGTAGTCAATTTTTATTTTACGGTGATGCAAAACTGCCTCCACAGTCCATCTAGAACATTGAAAGGCTATACTTGAATGCAAACATTTTGTGAGATATAACAATCAAAGCCAGTCAGAACATGTTTAAAAGGTTTAATATTCACTTGGAGTGGGATTTTGGACCAATGAGATGCAACTTTGAATGGGGCAGCTCAGTAAAATGCTGTATACCGTAAATAGAGATGGATCACTTCACTTTTGTTATACTGTGTATCATAGAAGCACTTTAGATGACCTATATACAAGGTATTGACACAATATCATGAGAAAAAATGATTGTGATATACACTACCGTTCAAAAGTTTCTCTCATGCTTACAATGCTGCATTTATTTGATCAAAAATACAGTAAACGGTAACATTGATTCATCAATGAGTGTTCAAAAGTGCAGCACTTAAAATCCAGTCACTTTTGATCAATTGAATGCATCCTTTCAAAATAAAAGGTATTAACATCTTTAAAAAACAAAGCAAATTACTGAGCCCAAACTTCTGAATAATATTGTATTATATGTTTTTATGAAGGATGGGGTAGCATCTATTATATTGGGCCTTACAGCAAATACACAATTTCTAAGTAAGTGTTGTCAATTGTGCACAAACATAAAGAAGTCTGAAAGCTACATGAATAAAAACAGCCTAATTAAATATAACGTTGGAAAACGGTCATGTAAATCCTATACAATGTGCTGCACGAAACTTTGACAAATATTATAAACGCTCTTTAAGGGGTACAAAAATATGGCCCTTTAAAACAGGATAAAACAGGTGGTATACTGGAGGGAAAAAGCACCTGTACGAAACATCTGCAAACCTTCCCAACATTTTTGTCTGACATTCGTGTAGATTTTTAAGGAGTCCCAGATGTCTAGGTTTAAACTCTCCCTATTTGTAACTCACATGGACTGAGAGAATAAGACAGAAAGATGGACACAATGAGGAATAGGTACATTTGATGGAAAGATTAAGAGAGAGGCGGCAAATGGACAAGACATGAACAGAGGTAGAGTTTTTAATGCACGCACACACACACACACACACACACACACACACACACACACACACACACACACACACACACACACACACACACACGTTGTGTTTCCATGTTTCATGGGGACATTCGATAGGCGTAATGCATTTTATACTGTACAAACCGTATTTTCTATCCCCCTACACTGCCCCTGCCCCTAAACCTACCCATCACAGGAGACATGCTGCATTTTTACATTTTCAAAAAACATCACAGTGTGATTTATAAGATGTTTTCCTCATGGGGACCAAAACATTTCCCCACAAGGACAAGGATTTTGGATATTGCCATCTTCGTGGGGACATTTTGTCCCATACCGTAGGGATTACCAGTCCACACACACACACACCCACACCCACACCCACACACACACACACACACACACACACACACACACACACACACACATGTTGTGTTTCCATGTTTTATGGGGACATTCCATAGGCGTAATGCATTTTATACTGTACAAACCGTATTTTCTATCCCCCTACACTGCCCCTGCCCCTAAACCTACCCATCACAGGAGACATGCTGCATTTTACTTTTTCAAAAACATTACTTAGTGTGATTTATAAGATGTTTTCCTCATGGGGACCAAAAAAATGTCCCCACAAGGACAAAAATTTGGATATTGCCATCTTTGTGGGGACATTTTGTCCCCATACCGTAGGGATTACCAGTCCGCACACACACACACACACACACACACACACACACACACACACACACACACACACACACACACACACACACACACACACACACACACACACACACACACACACACACACACACACACACACACACACACAGCTCCTCCAGTCAGACGAGGTCGCAGACAGTCAGACAGCCAAACTTGGCAAAGTCTCTTGGGTTCCAAGGCCTGAAAGTCTGTGAGTCTGTGTGCCATCCAGCTGTGATCTCTCTGCTCCTTGTCCAGTCAGCCATAGACAGCTGCCCTACTATGCTCAGAATTGTGACAGCCTGTCCAAATAGATAGCGATCCCACACTGTGTGTTTCTGTGTGTGTGTGTGTGTGTGTGCATGACCATCCTCTGAGCTGGCTGACCACCACTGGACTAACCGTCTGACTTATCTATGTCAGGCAATTATGATTTCTTGGTATCTAGAGAAATGAATTCAGAAGGCCATTTGCAAAATGTTTTTTTTTTTTTTTGAACAGCAATAACAAATTCATTCCAACACAGTATGAGTTATGAACACATTAAGTAAAATAATTTAGATGTTTAAAGCCATAATTTAGACTTTTTAAATCAAATAATTTTGACTTAGTATGTCATAATATCGACTTGGTATGTCAATTTTTAAAAACTTTTTATTGCATAATTATGGTTTTCAAAGTAATATTTTGATTTAGTAAGTCATAATTATATATTTTTTAACCTCATTATGAGTTGTGGCACGCTGCTGTGAGCGAGTAAGACATGCTGCTGCTGTACAATAGCATATATGAATTACCCATAGCAGTTCTATACAGGTGGAGCTGGCGAAGGTGGAGGGTTTCTAAAAGCATGCTGCAACCGATACAGTAAATGCTGAACAATTATTTGAAGGTTGAGCAGCGAGCTTATTGGCTACTGATACAGCAGGAACCAATCAGCTGTGCCAAGAGAATGATGTGATTGCAAGCAGATTGAGTAAAGGAACTATCAGCCTGCACTATCTTGTGTTTCATGACTGCAATTTGCAGTGTTGTTTTTTGTTTGTGTGGCGAGGGTGAGGCGAGGCCACCGGTGAAGTAATTAATAATGAGTGTCACCCGCGCACCACACCGGTCTTGTATCTCTCACGAAGGAGCTGTGGAAGGATAAAAGGAGGAGCGATGACAGTAAAGGACAAGAGAGGACCAGTTTCAATAAGGAGGTTCAACCAACTCTGAGATGGGAAACTCTGAGTTTTGGGTTTCAGAACAGCTGATTTGAGCTAGTTCAATCAACTCTAAGTACGCCGACTCTGAGTTAAGCACGTGCATCATGATTATGAAAGCCATGATCAATAGAGCTCCAAAATTACGATTCACCATAGCAACAGCTCCCGAGAAAAAGACATCCGCATACTTCTGGGTCGAAAGTAAGTTAAATTTTTAATCATTGTTATTATATCAGAGGTGAAATCTGGCAGAACAGCAAGTCATTGAGCTAATATTCCTACTCATGGTATCCCACAGACAAAAAAAAAAAAGATCCTGGCAGCAGCTAAAAATGACATAACATAATTCAATCAGGTAAAAATTTAAGCATAAAAGGTTTGTGGTTGTATAGGCTACAAGACATTAAACAATACAAACATTTGACATTAAATAAATATCATTCAATGTTTTTTTTCAATGTGCAACAGCTTTTTTCCCACATAATAATGCTCTTTTTACATAATTAAATGTTCTCTATAATCTAACCTGTTATATTTCAGAATTAGGGTAAAGAATTTAACATTTGACTTCTACTCAGCCAACAGCAAGAAGGCTCGCAAAATGGGGGGAGGACCTGCATCACCACTACTGACAAATATGCATGTCATCAATACATCCAACCTCATAGGAAATCCTAAAGGAGATTCTAATTATTAGCTTATTTCCAGAGGTTGCAAAAAGATGTTATCAAGTGAACATCATTTATGAGATTAGCCTCATTTAAACAGATTTTTACACCACTGACCTGCAATCCTGTGAAACTCCTCTCTGATGGCTCTCTCAGGTTTGTGCCCAGGAGACACTTCTAAGAAAGAATTCCTAAGAAAGAGCTTGAGTGCGAGGAACACTTTCCTTACCGTTCTGCATACAGCGGCATTATTAATGTGCTCCTCATCCCCGATGTTATATAGAAAACTACCATTTAAAAATGGTTCCGCTCAAATAAATATGCATGTGGATATGGCAAAAAAAATAAAAATTCCTCTCCTGACATGAATGTAACTCCCTACAAATGAATGCAGCCTCCTCATCTACAGGATCCATGCTATTTTTGTCACTTCTGCATGATGGAAAATATACGCAATGAATGAATGAATGTACCTGCACTGCAAAAAAAGCTTTTCTTAATTTGTGTTGATTTTTGTCTTGTCGTTTCTAGTCAAAATATCTAAAGATTCTTAGATCAAGATGCATTTGCTAATTAGAAGAGCGCGACACATGACTTTTATTAGGCCACATTTGCCGCTTCTTACAGTCAAGCATATGGATAACGCAGCGCTGTTAATATTAGATACATTTGAGCGTGTTGAAAATGATGTACTTTCCCTCAGCAGCTACTATGAGACACTTGTTGCACACTGCAGTAAGTTAGATCGATATCTAATGGTAAAACATGGTACTCACGGTAAATCAAGCAAACGAGTGTTGAGCTACATAACAATGATTCGTTTCCTGGTGATGAATGTGTCCAAACAGTTGTTCCAGCTTGTTTAATAAAACACATAATATATTAAAGCGTCTCTAGTGTTTCCATGGTTTCTACAAAATAAAATCGGAAATCGAGGGTAATACATGATTTCATTGATAGGCAGCGCATGGGCACGGTCCGTGTCCTGGTTAAAATAGCTTATCATACAGGATTTAAACATTCTTGGAAACATCTGGGATAATGTAAGTACACAAGTCAACTAAATTTATAAAGTAACTCTGTTCTAGTTTTTTTTGTGTGGATATTTTAATTAAAAAATCTTACATACTGTGTCTTTAAATATGCACTAATTTGCATACATTTCTAGAACAAAAGTCTGAATATTCGAGTCAGGTTCAAAATTCTTTAGACAGAGTCGAAGGTTTTTACAGAGGATATCTCTTTTTTTTATCAATCCATAATTCAGAAATGTTGTTTAAATGTATGCAATTATGA
Organism: Gobiocypris rarus; assembly: GCA_023029165.1. Classification (NCBI taxonomy): domain Eukaryota; kingdom Metazoa; phylum Chordata; class Actinopteri; order Cypriniformes; family Gobionidae; genus Gobiocypris; species Gobiocypris rarus. Next base: position 5,832,939 of record CM040914.1, on the reverse strand, counting down.
AGTGAAGTGGAGATTTCTGACTCAGTGCTGGAGAAAACAGCCTTCAAAGAAATGTACTGTAATTGAAATCTACAGATGCTTAAAAGATATCAAATATAAAAGATACACTTAAAAAAGATACGCTTGAAAGTGTATTTTGGATATTTTCTTTCCACCAGTCTGAAAAAGTACTTTATGAAAAGCCAAAATCTCAAAATGTACAGGTGCATGAAAAAACAAGCCTGATGCCTGTTTCAGAAAAGAGGTTAAGTTAAAAACTACATGTTGTGCATTTAATTATATAACACCTCGTGCATATTTAAACATAACATTTCAGAAAACTTGTACATACGTAATACGAAAAATGTTTGCAAATCTTAATGTTATCAATCATTTGGGCAAGCATGGAGATATCTATTAGTTCTTTTTTTCTTACCCTATTCACCTGGGGAGTCTTGCCTTAAAGGGTTAGTTCACCCAAAAATGAAAATTCTGTCATTAATGACTCCCCCTAATGTCGTTCCAAACCTCCGTTCATCTCCGGAACACAGTTTAAGATATTTTATATTTGAGGAGCTCTTTTCCAAAACGCTATAAATCCATTTTAATAGTTTTCATGAAAAGATCCTTTTTTTACCTACACCTATACATTTTGTCAATATTCGATTTATCCTGTTTAAATGGTCTATTGGCTCAGTCATAACATGTTAAACAATGATTGTTAAATGAAACAACAATATTGTTGATTATAAATTCAAAGTTATATATTTTTTTGTTTCAAAACGCTACAAATCCATCCTTTTTTATATGTAGTTGGTTTATGTCTGTAAAAGCAACAACAAAAACAACAAAGCAAATCATGTCACATTAAACATCAGGGGTCAAAACGATTGCGATTACAACCGTAATCGGGGGGTTGGGTGTCATATATTGCCGGTAAGAATCGCGTTCCGGTGGGGAGGGGTGTCGTAGATTGCGAATCGCCTTCCGGCGGGGAGGGGTGTCGTAGATTGCCGGTAAGAATTGCGTTCCAGACGGGATTTTGTTCCGGCCGGGAATGCGCTCGCGGGGACACCGCAGCGCGATCGAAAAGGGCACTTTCACTTTCAAAGGGGCAGGGGATCAAGACGAGACGAGAGGATATATTGCGTTTAGGCTAAAAACAGGCTCGGCGCTTATAGCGGTTTGGAAAAAACTGCATTTTGCAGTACATTTAAACAAGGAAATATAACGATTTGGCACTTAAGATTGATGGAGCAGAGAATAGGTTCAGTACACAGCTCGATGACATGACAAACTCATTTTTATTTGAATTTGGCGTTTATCGCGTTTTGGAAAAGAGCTCTTCATTTAGTCCGAGAGGCGAGCCTTCTGTCCTTCCATTGAAAGTGTATGCACACTCTACAGTCTGTGTCCAGAAAGGTAAGAAGTAAGGTATGAAAAACATCATCAAAGTAGTCCATGTGACATCAGTGGGTTAGTTAGACTCTTTTGAAACATCGACAATACATTTTGGTCCAAAAATAACAAAAACTACAACTTTATTCAGCATTCCCAGATAGCACACATACGTTGGGCCGATGTCGACCCGATGCACAAAGTTCCATCGGCAAGACGTAGCTCAGAGAGCGTTTGCTAATTGGGAAAATGTCGCCGAGACATCGGCATCTGATCGCGAATGCTCTCCGGCCGACGTGTGGACGATGCAAAACTAAATCCTGGCCACTCTGCATGGCCTTTCTAGGACCTTTATTCATTTAGGTCGAACCTTTCGGGCTACACCCAAATGACACACTGGCATAGAATCAACGTTACTCACTGCTTCAAAGACCAACATCAGACAAGCCATTCAAAACTAACGTAAATCTACGCAGATGATTTGCTTACCTTATGCTGAAACGACGTTGCTGTCAGTTGAGTGAAACACGATGTTGATTTCAGTTTGCTTAAAGTTTTTTTTACAGTTAAGACGTTTCTGTTTACAAAATAGCAAATAATTAATACTAATAAGATAAATTAGCTTGTTTCTGTAATAATCACACATTACATTCAGTTAACATTGTTTTAATATTTACAAAGCAGTTACAGATAGCCTACATGTTTAGAGCAATATATGACCTATACAAATCTTCAATATGACTAATAGAAAAGGCATTTACATTCAAATAACCAATATTTATACAGGTAAATGACAGACTAAACAGTCAAGTTAAAATAAAATAAAAATTAATAGCAATATTTAATCAAGAATAACTGATCATGTACCAAACATATGATTTTTATTGGAGCACAAATGGAGATGCAAGTCAGAACATAATGAGACTCAAATCATGGGTTATTTTCCAATGAGTCTCCTTTGTGTTCCACAAAATAAATGCATATGAGTGAGAAGATGGTTTAAAGAAAGCTTACCCTTGAAAATGGAGGGCAGAAGAATATAGCAGATGAATCAGTTTTTCTTTGTAACTATTATACTATCAGCAAATGTTAACTCCTTGGGTGAAAAAAGTGACAAAGACGTAAAGCAACATTTCATTAGCATAGAGAAAATATTTTTACTGTAATTACTTTCAAAAATAAAATACATATTATGAGCCAAAAAAGAAGTTTAACCCACACTGGAAAGTCATTATTAAATACCCATGAGAAGGATGCAATACTAGAGAAACTAAAGTTTGACCATTGGATGAGAAATACTGATTGGGTCAGCAGGGTTCAGGCAATCTCTTGTTAACAATTAAATATAAATTATTTATATATTGATTACATAGTAAACCAATAGTTGTTAATAAGATGGACATGGTTTGGCATTGGTAAATGTGTAATAAAAATGTAACCAGAACATCGACTCAAATTAAGCATGTGCTGTATAATATCTAGTATTATATGGAGCTAGAAATATGACTAAATGTTCTGAATTTGAATTGTATAAATCTGAATTATTGACACGTGTAATCTGAAATGTTTTATGTCGAAATTGTATAGACACGTATTTTCAAACAGCAGATATTTTGTTCTGAATTAATAGACGGAAAATATTCAGTTTTTGAAAATACAGATTCAAGATTTCAAATTCAGATCATCAAATTCAGTTTTCTAAAATTCAAAACGCAGAAATTCAGATCATCAAATTCAGTTTTCTAAAATTCAAAACGCAAAAATTCAGATCATCAAATTCAGTTTTCTAAAATTCAAATGCAAAAATTCAGATCATCAAATTCAGATCGTACAGAAAGTAGGTCAGAGGCCATCATGAGGGAAGAGTAAAGGATGTCAGAAAAGTCGAACAGAGCATCATCTGATCATTTCATTCAATAATTCAGATTTATACAATTCAAATTCAGAACATTTAGTCATATTTCTAGCTCCATAGTATTATTGTAGCAAAACTAAGCACCTGTGACAGTGGAGAATATTTCAGTAAAGTCACTGAGAAAATGTATTAGGATTTGTAAACTTGTAGTTTTCTTTTCTCTCTCACAAACACAAGAGTTAAATTTGTACTAATACTATTCTACAAATCACAAATGAATAAACTGTTAGGCTAATGTTTTTTTTTAGATCATTCAAATTAAGTAAAGTTTAAGGGGGGAAAAACATTCATAAAATGACTTGTATCGCTTTCTAACACAATCTTAAATATTAATTGTAAAGTAGAAGCATTTATAATAAATAAGCTACTTTTAATTTAATTCCAAAACCGTAATTCTACAGTGCAAGGCAATTTCAGGGTGGTGCTGTTGATTACTGATTGATTAATAATGACAAGAACATGTTTATCACGGGATAGAGCACGTGTGTGAGTGGAACGTCACATACTTTGATATGAGATATTATATCATATATTATGTGAGATTTCACATATCAGTTAACAAGTAACATTTGTCCATGGCTTCACACTTTTTGATACAGCAACCGCAGAATAAAGGTGCGTCACACTACATTTTACACCTTTGTGGTAAAGTCGAGTAGATATATTTTTGAATATACTATTTGTTAAATTTTGAATTCATGTTTATAAAAAGACTCTGCAGAGCTTGATATCATATCAAGTCCTATTCTACAAATCTCACAATTTAAGACATTCATACATATGCTCATATGAATGTCTTAAATTGTGAGATTTGTAGAATAGGACTTGTGCACCACCAGAAAATAATTTGAAAAGGTTTAACTGTTGTATTCTTTGTAAGAGAGAGAAAAGTTTGCAACTTCTAAAAAAAAAACGTTTCCTCAGACTTTAAGTACTGATGTGTGACTATTCTTTACAACTTCAAATTCCACTGTCACAGGTGCTAAATTTTCCATAATAATACCCTCACAGAACATGGTAGTAATCAGCCATCCATGCAAAAGCAGAGGTCAGTGTGGTGGACTGTTGGTACATCGGTCCAGGCCAACATCTGATGTCTTCATGCCTTCAACTGGGGATTCCCAGAGAACCTGTAACAAAAATAGTACAGTTCAAAATCCATTGTACATACATACTCATTACAAAGTATTGCATCTGGTAACACAAAATATCATACCAGGTTCAATTTAACTTTAGCTCAATAGACAATATTTGAAGAAATACTCTGAATATTCCTTTATTATGGCATTTTGTGAGAAGCCTTGTCGCATTTTCATACAAAATGTATGATTAATGTAGGGCTGAAACGATCCCTCGAGTAACTCGAGTTACTCGAATTGAAAAAATCCTCGAGGCAAAATCATCTGCCTCGACCCTTCGTTTAGTTCATTTAACTACACACGGATGTTGCAGAAATATATTTTTTTGTGTAAAAGGACTCGGAGTATGCGCGGATCGTGGTTAAATCCGCGAATCAGGTGGGTAAACATCCCAAAAATTGCGGGTGGATGAGAGAAATCATTAATGTGTTAATTTTAATTAAGACGCGGAACTCATTTCACGGTAAAACGCAATGAATGTGTCGCACTTTAACTTTCGTTTTTAGCTCATGGCGAGATAGAGACCGCAATGCGAGAGAGAATGGCATCAGCACTGCTAATATCATTTAGTCTCGCTATTTTTAGATGAAGACAACTGTGTGTTGAGCTTCAGGATACGACACTGAACATTTAGGCTTCATTTGCGGCAGCTGAGGAGATACGAGCAATATTTATAGCTACTAACTTAATTAAACAAGCTGTGTTACAATGATGAAAAATGATTAGCTGAAGATGTAGATCTGTATGCGCGATGTAGGCTACTTTATCTGAATTAAACACAAACTCATCTCTCGCGTTTGCGAGGTGATGTAGAGGTGTCAACCCGTTTGGGTTATTTAAAACGTGTAATTTCGCCAAAGAAGATTTGTTTTAAAGCAAACTACTTCAGTGTAGCTAAAATGTGACGATAGCATCGCGCTTACACTGAGGATTTGAGTTTATGACGATCAGGTGCGGATTGATGGTTTGTTTTTAACAGCGGATTCGGTGACGTTAGCGCTGATCTGCGCATCTCTGATATGACCATCTCTACTCTTGTTCTTATTTCAAGTTTCTTTCCTGTCCAATATTTTTTGCTTCTTACAAAAGCCTCACAGCCTTCAGAAGACAGTAAAGGCTTATGTAATTCCTGAACTGAAGCTGAAACTTTAAAGTTAAGCTTTAAACATACATGCAATGTTTAGGCATTATTGCTATTTATATTAATATTATTTTTGTTTATTGGTTGTAGGTTTAGTTTTAGACTGAACAATGTTTTCCTTTTTAAACTAATTTGGGGGATAGTGACAGCTATTGGGAAACTCACCATCTTCATGTACCAAGTGTAGATGGCATTAAGGCCTTGTCCTGAAGAATCTCAACACCAAACGCTGGGCTTTATATCTCATCTGGTAAAAACAAGGGCACAGCCATTACTGTAAGAACTGTAATGATATCTTTACCCCCTGATATTGTATTGGTGATGTAATTCAAACATTTTAGAGGCTAAGAGTATGAGCAGTGAGTAAGCTGAAAAGTAACTTAAATACCTAAAGTTGTTGACCCCCTGAACCACAGTCAGCATATAAAGTATTTAGTAAAAGTATTTAAGAATTGATCAGTAAAATATACATACAAATAGTGGGGCACTGTTGTATGGTGCCTAGGAAATGTAACTCAAAACAGACCTAGAGAAAATATATTAATGACCATAACATCCTGTTATCATAATAGTTTATCATAAATACAAACTATAACATTAGATGTCACCTCGTCTAATTTTGTTTTACCCTAAAGGCTTTTCAGACAGTCTCACTGAAACAACCTGGTGTTAATGATGTTAAAATGTTAAACTTTTTTTTAAATTACAGACCCCAAACTTTTGAATATTAGTATATTTTTGAGGTTTTGCTTACTAGTCAACTGGTTTTTAGCCTGACATTTTCTTCAACAGGAGTGCAGGCCATCAGCATGGGAGAATCTAGGAACATAAACACTTTATCACAGAGCCTATATAATGTCAGGTTTATTAGAAGGAAACAAGCTAGAGCAGAGATCAAATGCAGATAAGAGAAAGTAGAATATACAGAGTATACATACAATAATTTCTTAACAGAATTAGTTTTAGGCTTACTTCACTTCACATTGCTCAGTGATACTTACGTTTGGATGTCAGAACCTTGCAAGCTGTAATAAAAAAAAATATTTTGCAAAAGAAAATAACATGCTCTGTGATATAGGTAAAATATATTGTGGGCTAACACTTTGGTATGGGAAACATTCACTTTGCCTCAAATTCTTAATTTACTGCTTAATTGATAGTAAGGTAACGCTAACGTTAGTTGTTTTTAGTGTTTAAGTGTAGGTATCAGGTAGGATTTAGGATGTTATAGAATTAGGTCATGCAAGTCAAGTATTAATATGTGCTTAATGCTAATAAACAGCAAATATGCAGGCTAAGAATTGTTCCCCTTACTAAAGTGTTAACTTTTGTGGAAAAAAAATAAGAATGATTTTGTAAGCTCCCTCAGTTCACCTGAGTTTCCTACTTCCCTGTCAGCAGCCCATGGGATCCTCCTGTGCCTAGCTCCGATGTTGTAGAATTATTTTTTACTGAAATCACAGAAAAAAAATGCTATTAAATGTAATTGGTATTAAACATTAAATGTAATCAATGTAATTTGTATACCATGAAATTTCATCGAATTTATAGTAACCTTACGTTAGTTTAAATAAATTAACTCGCTTCCAATAACACATTGACAGATTACCAGCAAAACTATCAAAGACTCTCTTATGCACATTAAGACGTGATTAACAACTCACTTTCATAAGAGCTAAGGTAACTTAACGTTAACGTTATATTAGCAATAACGTTAGCTGTTCTGAAACGGTTGCTAACAGACTTTTTCAAAGGCACTGAACTATTTCAATAAAGTAAATATTCGACAGAAGCGTGTCTATTACGAGTAAGAAATGTGTACGGAACAGTTTTATATTATTTGTGTAAAGTTTAGGGACTAAACTTACCTGAAAGCAGAGAAAACAACAGGAGCGTGTCCGTTACTGTGCTGCCAGCCCGGCCCGTTTCCATGGTAACTTCTTCAGTGTTTGAATGTTCAACGCGCACGACCGTTAAAGTCACGCAGCCAACAGCATTACATAAATAAACATCTAACGTTACCATTACCATTACCAGTTTAATGAGCTGGCCAGTTTATTTTGCAGGGGATGACAAATGTTCAGACAGTTTGGCTACTTACAAAAACGTTGGCACAAGATTATGAACATTTCTGAGCTAAAACTGCTCGTCTAACCCATTCAGTTGCAGTGAGAAACTGCGATTACAAACTGCCTGTTATTTTTCTGATTTCCTCCAGCTAAAAGTTACCTTTAAACCACGTTTAAACCACGTCGCCTTGGTTGGTTGCAAGTGATGAATGGGCATGAGCAAATAAACGCGACATCGGCCTCCAGTATATTGGGCCGACCCAAAGCCAACGAGCTGGAAATAAAGCGCTATTCGCCTATGCCTGGCCGATACTTACTAGATGTTATAAATTGGAGGCCGACGTCCGCTCTAGGGCCGACATCGGCCCAACGTATGTGTGCTATCTGGGTTGTCTTAATTTGTCCAGCTTAAACCATATTCTCGTTTGTTTGAATCCCGCTGCTGACGTAAGACGCTGCTAATGTGTTATCTGGCTTCCATGAAGTTTGAGGGAGACGCACGCTTTGCGTCTTACGTCAGCAGCGTCACTGTGGACTCGTGAATGCGGATTCAAACAGACGCGTAAAATATCTAAAATATCTTAAACTGTGTTCCGGAGATGAATGGAGGTCTTACAGGTTTGGAACGACATTAGAGGGAGTCATTAATGACAGGCGACCAGACAGGTTTTTTTCCAACACGATCTCATGACAATGCGTATAAATAGTACGAGTGTGCAATCTCGTAGAATGTATACGCCAAAATGTGTTTTGGCGTGCATATGGTACGCCGTTTTTGGCGTGCATATGATATGCACTTTATGGCGTGTTTATGACACGCTTTTGGGTAGGGTGAGGGTGGGGGTGTGGGGGGTTCGTACATATAATACGCCATAAAGAGCGTATCATATGCACGCCAAAAGCGGCGTACCATATGCACGCCAAAATGAGTTTTGGCATATACATTCTCCGAGATTGCACACTTATTGATACGCATTTTCGTGAGATCGGGCTCTTTTTTTCACATAAAAACAAAATAATAAAATAAAAAAGAAACTTTTTTTTATTTAAGGATGCTTAAATATTTGTTCTGCCAAAACAGACTTTGATGGTGTTAGAAATACAGTTCTATAATTTCTAGTGGTGTTTTCGTGGTCAGAAAGGGTGCTCTAATTGACAGCGAGGACTACTTGTGAATGTAGTCCACATTTTTGAAAACACTACAATTGTCTGGCCTGCATGATTTCCCCATGGTTCAATTTGACAAGAGAACCGAGACGAAAACGAGATAGAGAGAGAGAGAAAGAGAAAGAGAGGAGTTAAAATGAGGGCATGTGGCAGGGTCTTTTTAGCATATGTCACACAGCAACATTCTCTTTCATTCCCTTTATACCTCTGACTGTATTTCTCGCCAGATCCATAGTAAATCTGAGTCGGACTCCCACTAAACTGTAACCTGTCAAGGTCACAAGAAACAGTTGCTACATTCACCACGCTTTTCTCATGGTTGTTGAATTATTTTTTTCCTGAGGGATTTCGGTAACTAACAGAGATGGAGATGTGAGCTGTGTGTCGTCTGCATGTTTTAGATTCAGTCATCGTCTTTCCATTGGAGCCGCTCTCATCAGTTCTGACCCAAATGTTGTGCTGCACACTCAAGCAATAAATCAAAAAGCATTGAAAGCCACTTTCGGTCAATTAAGGTTGGACAAATGAACCCATGTCGGTTAGACTCATTTATTAAATGACACTGACAAGACTTCTGCCTTATGGAAGTCACCTTCTGATATTTACTTTCGTCACTGTCACTATATGTTTTCAGGCATCATTCATGATTTGTATCGTACTGGATTAGTACAGCATGATCTTATCGCACTGTAGTCTTTCTGGGTTTTTTCGAGGACGTGTGAAATGTGTTTATAGTGCTTTGGCTATCAGGCCTTGAAAAACTGTTCTGCAGCTGGTTATTGCTCTCTGTGCAGTTCAGTACAGGCCTAAAGGCTAATATTATGTGTGTGTTCGACTAGAAATGGCAATTTAATGCACATTCACATCTCACTGTACTCTTTTAGTTCACCATGGAACTATGTCTCTCCTCTTTCATATAAAAACGTGTATTTATTTAGAAAATGTTGAGGTCATCAAAGCAAATGTCATTCTGTAATGTTCCTTGGCTTGTGAAGGCGCATAGGGTTGGTTTTTCGAAAGGATGTAAAGAGTAAGAAAAGAGCAAGATAGACCATTCTACTGCTGACTTGTGTGCAGTAGACACAAGCACAAGCGCGCGCGCACACACACACACACGTTGTGTTTCCATGTTTTATGGGGACATTCCATAGGCGTAATGGTTTTTATACCATATAAACTATACATTCTTTCCCCCTACACTGCCCCTAAACCTACCCATCACAGGAAACATGCTGCATTTTTACATTTGCAAAAAACATCACTTAGTGTGATTTATAACCTGTTTTCCTCATGGGGACCACACACACACACACACACACACACACACACACACACACACACACACACACACACACACACACACACACACACACACACACACACACACACACACACACACACACACACACACACACACACACACACACACACACACACACACACTCCAATGCAGCTTCGAAAAACAGTTCAATTTGCCCGTGATTTTTGATCTTTCTTTAATAAAAAATTTGATTCTCAAGACCCACTGAGCTGAAGGTAATTCCTGCACTGCACTGCGATCTGATAGTGTAATTAAATAATTTAGGAATTCTCATGAATTTACATGTGGGCAGAGATTCAGAAATGTCAGTATATATTAAAACCAAACCTGAGGGACTAAAATGAATGTCCTCGAAATGCAACAAAGTATACTAATCATGGCCTTTGCTAGTCACATTTGCTATCAAAATGTGTCCTTTTTGGTCTTCTATCTTCTCATTTCCCCCACAAAATCTATACACTCAAGAGATTTTCATAACTTTTATCACATCTTTTTTTGGAGCTTGGCAGTCTGGCAGTGTTATTTTTGTATAATTTATGTACTATTTTAATATTTGTTAATATCTTGAATTAGCTATTGTTTTTTTATACTTTAAATTTTTTGTATGTTTCTCTTTAGCTTTAATACATTTTTATTTCACTATCTAATATTTGATTTATTTCTAAACATACAACATATCAAAAGATATAACGTCTGCATTTATACAAAACAAAAATTCTAGTTTCATGTATTTTTATCAACACTTGAATGTGGTAAGTTCCATAAATAACAAACATTTTGAACAAAAAGCTGAGTAAATTTCATTTTTGTCAAAGACTGGATCAGATTCAGAATGATGATCAAAACATAGATGGAGTTGATTAAAGTCCATCAACACCCCCAAATATTTGTGGTTTTGACATCTAATTCGGTAATGTTAGGCAGTTTTGATTTATATGCTGTTCTGCTTCTTCACTTGTTTTCGGATCCGAAGATTGTGTAAAAGAGTACCTTACAATATAACAGTGAAAACATGGATTAAACTAAACTATTCTAAATCTCTATTCTAAATCTAAACTTCTATCTCCATGCAGCATATATTCTCTGGCTCTGTGCATCTTACAACAGATTCCACATTAGCAATTAATAGGTTATCATGACAGAATATGCTAATCAATGACTTGATCAGCTGCATAAATTCATCAACTAACCATTCAGAAACACCCTGTTGCATACATGTTGTCACATCTTCTTGAGTCTCTCTATCATTGTCCAACTCCAGATTGAACATAAAAGGCTGAACAATTTCGGACATTTTCAGTGCATGTCTGCATGAGGTAACCAGAGCTGCTAACTTGAGCTCTTGAAGCTCCCTCCTCTTGCCAGGAGCAGCAGCTCATTTGCATTTAAAGGGACACACACAAAAACAGTGCGTTTTTGCTCACCCTCAAAAAGTGACAATTTTAACATGCTACAAAAAAATTATCTGTGGGCTCTTTTGAGCTAAAACTTCACATACACACTCTGGGGACATAAGACACTTATTTTACATCTCGTAAAAAGGGGCATTATAGGACCCCTTTAAACAAACTCCTAAAGGATTGCCTTAGCAAATATCACCAATAAACAAACAAATTTTCAAGTGAAAGTTGAAATGTATTCTCTAGTGCTGAAATGTGAAACAGAAGTGAGGAGTATTGGGGGAGACAGATGAGACAATGGAATATGAGAGAAAGAAAGAGGAGATCCAGAAAGAAGCTCTTTTCTAAAACAGTCCATCCATCACGTAGCGTATGGAGCGGTGAGAAGGAACAGATTTAACTCATTGAGAGGCGTGACGGTCATACACCCACATTCACACATGCAGAGATGCCTAACTCACAAGCACAGTAAGGAGCAGGACTGTCCACACACACAAACAGATACACACCCTCAGCGACCCCAGTGGGAGTGGAAGAAGGCCTTGCCAAAGACTGAGACAAGGACACACACCAGCGCCTGCCCTCCACGTGCTGGTCACGGGTGAATTGCGAGCTTGTGTGTATGTGTCTGGTAGACCTCTGGAGTGTGTTTGCATGGCCCTGAAGGCATCAGAGCATGCTGGGCTCACAGCGCGTCGGGTTCCCACCGGGACCGTAGTGAGGGAGCGTCCCACTGGGGTTGTGGTGTTTAATAACTTGACAGGAACATGGGCCACACACATAAACACAGAACAACACAAACAAGCTACACCCACAACAGAGTTCGAGTAAAACTCTGTAAACCAAACTAAGCAGTCTCAGATATTAACTACTAAATTCATGCATTTTCATGGTATTCCAAGGTAAATAATACTAACGTTCTACATTCTAAACCTGCATTCAAGCTTCAAAAAGACACAAAGACACAAAAAGTGTTTCATAAATGGAGTCCATATGACTTCCATGAGACTATTTGAGCAAACCATTCACTGAAAAGATCTCAGACAAATTAATGATTTATTGATGAATCAGATATAGGTGCTTCTCAAGCCTACATTGGTGACATATGGTGTACAGAATTAAATACACGCACACACACATACACACACACGCGCACACACACACACAAACATTTTGTCAAAACCGGTGCAGCCTTGAGACTGATGTTTATTTGTTCTCATTTTAAGATCATAACTTTTTCATGCTATATAAATGAAATATGTTGTTAAAATTAATATTAGGTGAATGTTCATTTCAGACACAATATTGTCAATATCGACTGTATTCCGCCAAATAAAAAAAGGTCCAAATAGCCACCGCAGAACATTTCATATTTTATATTTAAAACACTAATCTCATAACATTATTTGTGTAATTGTAACTGCAGTTTTAATGCATTCATTGGATCTCTGTGCTGGAATAAACAGTTTGTATAAAATACATCTACACTCACCTAGGATTATTAGGAACACCTGTTCAATTTCTCATTAATGCAATTATCTAATCAACCAATCACATGGCAGCTGCTTCAATGTATTTATGGGTGTGGTCCTGGTCAAGACAATCTCCTGAACTCCAAACTGAATGTCAGAATGGGAAAGAAAGGTTATTTAAACAATTTTAAGCGTGGCATGGTTGTTGGTGCCAGACGGGCCGGTTTGAGTATTTCACAATCTGATCAGTTACTGGGATTTTCACAACCATTTCTAGGGTTTACAAAAAATGGTGTGAAAAGGGAAAAACATCCAGTATGCGGCAGTCCTGTGGGTGAAAATGCCTTGTTGATGCTAGAGGTCAGAGCAGAATGGGCCGACTGATTCAAGCTGATAGAAGAGCAACTTTGACTGAAATAACAACCAAAGTATAAAGCAAAGCATTTGCGAAGCCACAGCACGCACAACCTTGAGGCGGATGGGCTACAACAGCAGAAGACCCCACCGGGTACCACTCATCTCCACTACAAATAGAAAAAAGAGGCTACAATTTGCAAGAGCTCACCAAAATTGGACAGTTGAAGACTGGAAAAATGTTGCCTGGTCTGATGAGTCTCTATTTCTGTTGAGACATTCAGATGGTAGAGTCAGAATTTGGCGTAAACAGAATGAGAACATGGATCCATCATGCCTTGTTACCACTGTGCAGGCTGCTGGTGGTGGTGTAATGGTGTGGGGGATGTTTTCTTGGCACACTTTAGGCCCCTTAGTGCCAATTGGGCATCGTTTAAATGCCACGGCCTACCTGAGCATTGTTTCTGACCATGTCCATCCCTTTATGACCACCATGTACCCATCCTCTGATGACTACTTCCAGCAGGATAATGCACCATGTCACAAAGCTCCAATCATTTCAAATTGGTTTCTTGAACATGACAATGAGTTCACTGTACTAAAATGGCCCCCACAGTCACCAGATCTCAACCCAATAGAGCATCTTTGGGATGTGGTGGAACGGGAGCTTCGTGCCCTGGATGTGCATCCCACAAATCTCCATTAACTGCAAGATGCTATCCTATCAATATGGGCCAACATTTCTAAAGAATGCTTTCAGCACCTTGTTGAATCAATGCCATGTAGAATTAAGGCAGTTCTGAAGGCGAAAGGGGGTCAAACACAGTATTAGTATGGTGTTCCTAATAATCCTTTAGGTGATTGTAAATGCCACTTCAGATGCAGCTTCTGTACCTCTACACTACAGAACACATACGGATTTTGTTTATTGATTTAATTTGGCTGGTAATAGCTCTGTAGTGTATCATAATTTTGAATGCATTTATTGAATACATTTAAGAATTTACATTGATTGAGATACATACATCTAAAAGTTTTAAAAATTGCCCATATAAAAGGCAAACAAACCTGTAAATCAACTTACGGGGGCAAATATCGCCCCTTAACGGAAAAGTTAATTTCGTCACTGCTGACAGGTTTGAGATTACTTTCCAGTTGTTATCCGGGCTTCACTAAATCCTGAAAAGTGTCCTCCTTTTTGTTGTTAAATGGCCACCCTAAACCTGTGACAATTCTTCTCAGATCAGACCACCACCCCAAGTATACTTCTATTTTGTTTCACTTCTATTAGCTATTAACTTTGCAATCTTCATTAGACCAAAGTCCAAAAGTGGGAATTTAGAGTTTGAGTCTTACTTGATTTCTCAAAAAAGACAGCAAAAATAATTCAATATTAATATTACAACTTAGTACTTCACCGGGTTTCATTTGAGTTCATTAATAGCAGCAGTCAGTACTTTACACAGCACGGTTAACACCAAAAATTTCAAATGGAAACCAATTTTATAGACAGCAAACTTGACATGCAGTGTAACAAAATATAGCCTTTCCTCCTCGAAACACCAGCTCAAACCAGCATGAAGGTTTGGCTAGTGCTAGTATGATGCTAATTTGGATGATGGACTGATTGCGCCATGCTGTTCACAATAGCAAAATGAACAGTATAGCAGGTCAATCTAGCTGACCTTTTATTTTTACTGGTTAGGCTAGTTAGGCAGCACCCCAGCATTTCACGATGGAGACTGGCATCTAAAACACTGTTTATCAGCAGGGCTACACAAGATCCATATTTAAATCTTGTCAGCATCAGACTCTGAGAAATGGTTTCTTATGGAGTGAATGGTAATATGTCTGCAGGAGGGCTGATGCTATATTTTTGATTTTCCTGTTGAAGCATTGTTCTGTGGAGAAAGCTTCAATAGCTATTGATCACAATCTTTTGACCTATCCTCCTCATGTTAACGTTAAACTATATCTCAAAGCTGACACCAACAGCTATTGAACACAGAATCACACCATTCAAGATTCTGTGCTTTATAGTGGTCAATGTTGGACTATTTATCAAGAATGCAAGGGAGAGAGGGAAAAGAGACAGAGACAGACACACACACACACACACACACACACACACACACACACACACACACACACACACACACACACACACACACACACACACACACACACACACACACACACACACACACACACACACGCACACACACACACACACATGTTGTGTTTCCATGTTTTATGGGGACATTGCATAGGCGTAATGCATTTTATACTGTACAAACCGTATTTTCTATCCCCCTACACTGCCCCTGCCCCTTAACCTACCAATCACAGGAGACATGCTGCATTTTTACATTTTCAAAAAACATCACTTAGTGTGATTTATGACCTGTTTTCCTCATGGGGACCAAAAAATGTCCCCACAAGGACTTCGGATATTGGCATCTTTGTGGGGACATTTTGTCCCCATACCGTAGGGATTACCAGTCCACACACACACACACACACACACACACACACACACACACACACACACACACACACACACACACACACACACACACACACACACACACACACACACACACACACACACACACACACACACACACACACACCCTTTGCAGCTATAACAGCTTCAACAAGGTTTAGGAGTGTGTTAATGGGAATTTTTGACTATTCTTCTAGAAGCGCATTTGTGAGGTCAGGCACTGATGTCGGATGAGAAGGGCTCTCAGTCTCTGCTCAAATTCATCCCAAAGGTGTTCTATCGGTTTGAGGTCAGGACTGTGCAGGCCAGTCAAGTTCCTCCACACCAAACTCACTATATGGACCTTGCTTTGTGCACTGGTGCGCAGTCATGTTGGAACAGGAAGGGGCCATCCCCAAAATGTTTCCACAAAATTGGGAGCATAAAATTGTCCAAAATGTTTTGGTATGGTGAAGCATTAAAAGTTCCTTTCACTGGAACTAAGGGGCCAAGTCCAACTCCTGTAAAACAATCCCACACCATAATCCCCCCTCCAACAAACTTTACACTTGGCACAATGCAGTCAGGCAAGTACTGTTCTTCTGGCAACCGTCAAACCCAGACTCATTCATAGGATTGCCAGCGAGAGAAACGTGATTCGTCACGTGCTTTATACTACTGCATCTGACACTTTGCATTGCACTTGACGATGTAAGGCTTGGATGCAACTGCTCAGCCAACCCATTCAATGAAGCTTATTCAATTTACCTAATCAGAAGGCCACATGAAGTTTGGAGGTCTGTAGCTATTGACTTTGCAGAAAGTTGGCGACTTCTGCACACAGTGAGCCTCAGCATGCGCTGACCCCGCTCTGGGATTTTATGTGTCCTACCACTTTGTGGCTGAGTTGGTGTTGTTCCCAATTGCTTCCACTTAGTTATAATATTATAACACCTCTATACAGTCAACCATGGAATATTTAGTAGAGAGGAAATTTCACGAATGGACTTATTGCACAGGTGGCAACCTATCACGATACCATGCTTCAATTCACTGAGCTCCTGAGCGTGACCCATTCTTTCACAAATGTTGGTAGAAGCAGACTGTATGCCTAGGTTCTTGATTTTATACACCTGTGGCCATCGAAGTGATTGGTATTCAATGATTGGGGGTATCCCAATACTTTTGGCAATATAGTGTATGTGTCAATGTTATTTTATAATTAGAATAATAAAATAAAACATTTTCGGTGATGATACTAACAAATAAAAAAAATCATATTAAAAGTATCATGGTGTTATCATGGTTTTTCTTTAAAATATCTTATCCATAAATATTAATTCTGTGTCATAGTATCAAAGTGCCATGGTATTAAAGGCAGTGATCCCATGACTGTAGGTCTACTATGTTACCACCTACAATATTGTTGTTTTGATAAGGGAAATCCAAACATTTTTCTCTCTATTTCAAGATTTGCAGGCCACAGTTCAGGGCTTGACATGGTATGCCTCGACTTCAACTTCAACCTCAGACTTGGCTGAAGTCAGATCCACTCCCACACACACAAAGAAAAGTTATATAAAAGACATCACTTTAAAGCACCCAGCCAAAAAAAACCCATGCACAGTACTATCAAACAGACACAATGTGAACTGTAATTAGTGCTGTCTCTACTTCACTGCACCTCATTACACGTTCATGCTTTCCTTCTGTCTCTCACACACACACACACACACACACACACACACACACACACACACACACACACACACACACACACACATACATACATACACAGTAGGATGTGCAATTAGAGGTGTCCTGCTAAGCTCCATAGCCGCACTCTATTGCTGCCATGTAACATCACCTCAAACAGAGCAATGTCGCTGTTGTCTCTTCCACCTCCTTCTACTTCGCACCTTTCTTCTTTCTCCAATTTGTCTAATTCTTTTTAAAACTTCACATTTGTTTTCTTGCTTTCTTATGAGAATCTGTTAATATGTGTGAATCACAAACAGTCACAGAACTGTGTGTTTGCCTCTCACCTTGTATAATGACACACACTTCTATGCAGTGTCCCGTGCTCTGTGCAACAGAAAGTTCTTTAGAACAATCAAAAATGATTACCTATTAAAGAAAAAAAATCAATGGTTCTTTTTTGTCATCACAAAGTCATTGTCCTTTATTTAACCAGGAATTAAAACGCTAGAAACTAAAAATCATTTACAGAACTTTACAGACCTGGCCAATAAAAGCAACTCGAGATGTTACTTTACATCAACACAGATATAGATACAGGTATATGTGTGTATTCAAATCTACATAATTATACACATTACACACACATATTGTGTATAGAACTTTTATTTTGGATGCAATTTATCAATATGACAATAACACTACACACACACACACACACACACACACACACTGTGTTTCCATGTTTTGTGGGGACATTCCATAGGCGTAATGCATTTTATACTGTACAAACTGTATTTTCTATCCCCCAACACTGCCCCTAAACCTACCCATCACAGGAGACATGCTGCATTTTTACATTTTCAAAAAACATCACTTAGTGTGATTTATAAGATGTTTTCCTCATGGGGACCAAAAAATGTCCCCACAAGGACAAGGATTTTGGATATTGCCATCTTTGTGGGAACATTTTGTCCCCATACCGTAGGGATTACCAGTCCACACACACACACACACACACACACACACACACACACACACACACACACACACACACACACACACACACACACACACACACACACACACACACACACACACACACACACACACACACACACACTCCAATGCATAAGTCTGTGTGTCACTATTATAATACAGTTCTGCTCTAGTACACAAAAATCACAACGATGGTTTCTGGATGGATAATTGCATGCTCATTTCATATTATTATTATTATTGAAAATAAATAAATAAAGTTTTATTATTAAGAATGTTTATGACACTGTGTGTCCCAGCTGAGGCTGTTGCATCCATGGCTGAGATCATTAAAACAGATATTTAGACCTGAATATAGTTTGTATTTACAGTTACAATATTAAATCTCAACTCTCTCAGCTGAAAAAATTTTCAGCATACTTTAATAAAATTATTTTTATTAAAACCAACTTAGTTTTACAGTTTCATTCAATGAAGTTATAAAATATTTCAATCATGATAACTATGAATAGTTTTAGCATGTGAATGGATATGACAATGTTAATGTTTGGTCTTGGTATAATCAATCTGATTCACATGCAGTTGCTGCTTCAGAGCAGTTATGGACAATATATACACAGACACTCTGTAAGCATGTAAGACATGCTGCTGTTGCATTAATAGACATGCATAAATCCATCAGATCTAGGCAGGAGGAGCTGAGGCAGGTGGAGGGTTTCAGAGGAACTCGGATAGAGCACTGCAAGATCATCTTACAGCAAACCCTGAACCAGGCTGTTTAAATGTTGATCTCATTGGCTGCAGGATGGCCAATCAGACCGTAATACTGAACTGGATCAGTATTAATTTGTGATTTTCGGTAATCAAAGTAACAGCTGTGGCTGTTTACACTGATGTCTCGAATCAGAGGGCTAATTTCAAGGTGAAAACCCCCCCGACAATAATGACCATTTTTGATATAAAAATCATACTAAAATTATAGGTGCACCCCAGGAAACATTATAAAACAATAAAACAATGTAGTACATGACACCTTTAACAGTGGGTTCACTTGAAAAGAAGATATATTAGGCACATTACCTTTTGGAAAATTCACCTAGTGCAGGCAGTTCACTAGCTTTTGGAAAGGAGATTCGATGTCATTCTCTCAACCATTTTCTGGGAAATACATTTTCTAAGAGGAAATAAAAGGACGGCAACAGGGTAGAAACTGAAGCAGTGCCAGTGGAGGTGACTCTGTTTTTCACCAAATCTCTTTTTTCCCCCTCGCTCCATTTTCCTGTCTGTGTTGCAGCACAGTTGTTGTGCGTATTAGTGCATTCAGGCTCAATGCACCTAATTGGTTGTTAGCACTAAACTGCAGGCAGGTCCCTGGGAAGCCAATCTGCCTCAGAAAAGAGTAAACACAAACACATAAACACAAATAAACACATAAAGAAAAGGTCTGCCAAGCACAGAGTCACAGTGGGACTTCACTTTCCCAAACGTCACGCAGCACTGAGCCATACATCATTACTTTGACTGATGTTTAAACATATCTGAATGAGGGATCAGCAATGACAACAGAAGAACAACAGGCTATATGTTCGTAAAGGAATACTAGCAGATTACTATATAGTGTGCAGTATATACTGTGTGCTGCCTACTTAACGATAAATGCTTTAAATAGTATTATGCTGCATTATTGCCACTACTGTTGCATGTGCAGGTTAGTGAGTGGCATCCAGTTAAAGGCACAATATGTAAGTTTCACTGCTAGAGGTCGCTTATTCAAAACAAAGGCGTGGCTTGATGACGCCATGAATGAGTGTGGACTCATGGGAGTGAATGTACTCCACAGCGAATGTATTAAAGTTTTATTAACGTTGAGGTGGTATGCAGTAGGACGCGCCGAGAACCCTTGGGAGGGAATGCTAATGAATGAGACCTGCCCGAAACACTGATCTCTGAACTTGTGTTATAGTTATTTTGCAGTCGGCCGCTTCCGCTCTTTTTGTCGCATGTGTGAGGTAGCAGAGTGCTGTTTTACATGGTAAAAACAATCATACTAAATACAATTGAGTGTGTTGAAAGTTATGTTATAACGTTACTCTGTATATTCGCTTGGTGTCTGGTATGAAAGACTTGTTGCACTTTGCAGTAATCCAGATCGATATTAGAATATCATTAATAAAAACAGGATGACTAATGACTGCAATTTATTTTTAAAATATATTGTATGATGGAGAAAGCACTCTCTGATTATGCTATGTTAGCCATTTGACAAAATAGTGTTGTCTATGAGGCATGGTAAAAACATTACTCGCTGTGAATCAAGAACCACACCCTGAAGGGGGATGTTTTTACAATATACTAAAGCCTTTTACTTGCTAAAAAGTATAAACTATCAATGAGATGGTAGATGGAATGTAGTAGACTGTGCACAACTGGTTTTGATCAGGCTAGAAATGTGGGTATCAAAGAAAATACAGTAGGCTTCATGTAGTGTTCATTTAATTTAGCCCTAGCATGATTTCAAACAAGAGTCTGGTCTCTGTCCACTACCTGTGTTCGCAAGGAGAAAAGAGTCTGTGCAAGAAAATGTGCCCTACCTAAGTATCTCCTTCTCAGTACTCATTAAGCTGCTGTCAGTGTCTCAAGGCTTCTAACTGAATCCTGAAAAATGCCTCATATCCATTCAAAAAATGTTTTCCATGAGACCCCATGAATGCTTTATCTTTTATGTTTTATCTAAATATCCTGTTAGGAGGAAGCCTTATCTAAAATACCCGAGTACATTTCAACACATCACACAGGCAAAAATCTAGACAAAAACAGGGACAAGTGAATGACGTCGGCATTACACACCCCACACACACATACACACACATCAGATTTCTGTCTGCCTACGCTGGGGACTTAATTATTGGCTCAGACTTGACTGGAGACAGACTTTTATATTATTAACATCACTTCATTTCCATATTAATACTGGAGAATGTTTCTTATTAAAGAGAAAAGAGCTCATCTTCAAACACGGAAGAAAAAAGCACATGCTGAAAAATACATCACTTTGTTCAATGCGCTCAAGTCAAACTGGGTGCAGCAACGAAAAGCTGAAGGTCTCGTTTGTGTAGAAATAGGAGATTATTCTAAAAAGAACATCATGACTTTTATATTCCAATAAATCCATTTGTACTTCTCTCTCCATCATACCATGTCCCCTGGGTCCTTTACATCCAGTTCTTTCATTAGTTTTTTTCCCCTTCATCTGATGTGCTTAATACCTGCGATATAACAGGGATGTTGCAATAGAGTAGTTAAATCAGTCGTCTATGTCTACTCTACGCTGTGTGAAGACTATAGCAATGGTTCAACTGGTTTGTCTGCGAGTGAGCTTTGTTGTGAACTTTTCTGTGCTGTTTGAAGAGCCTTTCACAGCTCTGAGTCAAAGGTTGTTAAGACTGTATGTCTTAAGGCATTAAAAAAAAACTGTCAGGCCAGTTACAAGTCTCCTCAGGTTGTTTTCAGAGAAAACACAGTGATGAAACGCAGGTGAAAAAAAAAAAAAAAAAAAAAAAAATATATATATATATATATATATATATATATATATATATATATATATACACACCGATCAGGCATAACATTATTGTGTTGGTCCCCATTTTGCTGCCGAAACAGCCCTGACCCGTCGAGGCATGGACTCCACTAGACCCCTGAAGGTGTGCTGTGGTATCTGGCACCAAGATGTTAGCAGCAGATCCTGTAAGTTGAGAGGTGGGGCCTCCATGGATCACACTAGTTTGTTCAGCACATCTCACAAATGCTCGATTGGATCGGGCTGTGATTGGACCGCGCAGACCAGCCTTCGCTCCCCACGTGCATCAAAGAGCCTTGGCCGCCTATCTGAATAGTTTTAGCATGTGAATGGATATGACAATGTTAATGTTTGGTCTTGGTATAGAATCAATCTAATTTACATGCAGTTGCTGCTTCAGAGCAGTTATGGACAATATATACACAGACACTCTGTAAGCATGTAAGACATGCTGCTGTTGCATTAATAGACATGCATAAATCCATCAGAACTAGGCAGGAGGAGCTGAGGCAGGTGGAGGGTTTCAGAGGAACTCTGATAGAGCAATGTCCACCACTGTTCCTTCCTTGGACCACTTTTGATGGATACTGACCAATGCAGACCGGGAACACCCATGGCTCTGACCTAGTTGTCTAGCCATCACATTTGGCCCTTGTCAAACTTGCTCAAATACTTATACTTGCCGACTTTTCCACCTTCTAACACATCAATTTTGAGGACAAAATGTTCACTTGCTGCCTAATATATCACCACCCACTAACAGGTGCCGTGATGAAGAGATAATCAGTGTGTGTGTGTGTGTGTGTGTGTGTGTGTGTGTGTGTGTGTGTGTGTGTGTGTGTGTATGTATGTATGTATGTATATATATATAATTATACAATGTAAGTATGTATGTATGTATATAAATCATTACACCAGTCTTCAGTCTCACACGATCCTTCAGAAATCATTCTAATATGCTGATTTGGTGTTATTATTATCAATGATGAAATATTAAAATGTTGTTGTGCTGCTTAATATTTTTGTGAAAACTGTGATGATTACTATGGTGATCCAGCAGCACTTATTTGAAATAAAATATATTGTGTAACAATGTAAAAGTCTTGACTGTATCACTGTCGCCCGAAAACTCACGGTTAAAATACATTAAAAAAAAAGAAAAGAAAACCTTTTAAAGATGTCATGAACAGGCTTTTTAATTTTTTTTATACTGTTGTCTGAGGTCAAATAATAATGACGTTTGTGTGGTTTTTACATTCAAAAACATCATAATGAATAAGTAATAGGCTATTTTCTACACTGGTTTTGAGGCTTTCTCCTGAACGCTGGGTTTTGATGGCGTGCCGCACTGGAGACATGGAAGTAAACGCCCACCGCTGGGATTGGATAAGATTAGCATATTTAATTAGCAGTTCAGTTCACATTAGGGAGGGATCGTTTTGAAAGTGGCAACCCGAATGATTCTCTCGATCACAGGGCTCGTAAACGTCTTTGTCAAACAAACATAATGATTTATTTCTCATCCACCCGAGATTGATTGGAATATTATTTCTGTATTACATGGCCCGCCCGATCGGTCGATAAACACGAACCGAAAACACACACACACAGACACACACGTGTGCACGCGCTCAGATTAAGAAAGGAATATTATTTCACTATTTGAGATTCATAGGCCTGCCAACCATTACATATAAAAAAGACGTTTTACTCACATAAGTTTGTTGCACCATTCCTGTCGAATCCAATATAGAAGGCACAACACTGTGTCTGCAAATCCAGCACCTGAGACTTGTTTACAAACGATTCCGCAGTGAAATGAAGCGAACACACGTACATGTCTTCCCCACGTGAGCTGGAACTTCATTAAAAATAAAGTTCAACCACTCATTCCTAATAGTAGCATCCGAAGGAAGCTTATGCAGCGACTGTGTTCTTCCACAACCTGGCACAGAGCAATATATTACTTTGCTCGCCATGATTCTGCTCTGTAAACCTGTGGCGTCTCGACTCTGTGGGCGGGGCTTCAGAAGCACGCATACATATTTATCAGTTGAGTTGCGTTTCTTCTTCCAGCTCTCGTTTTCTGGGCCTGGTCTCAATAAAAGCTTTTCTTAGACTAACAAGGACGTTTCAGCTCTGAAACTTACAGAATATTCTTATATCATGATGAACTTTGATATATCAAAGGCTCAAGGGAAAGTTGGTTTCTCAGTTCATCTCCCCTTTAAACTTAAATCCACTGAGTGCTTATTGTTTTAAAGCTGAAATAATTAGGTTTATCAAAAAATATACACAAACCTGTTAACATCACAACAATTTTGTTCGTTTAGTAACAAAAATTCTTCTGACCCCAAAAGGGTCAGACTAATTGTGTTCAGTGTTATGTGGTGCTGCTGGCCTAAACTGTGCAGTTTCACTATATCTAATGTAGTTTTAAAAGGTATTATACATACTGTATCTCAACCTTTGGATTATGTAATATTTGCTTTACAATAGATTTTGAAAACAGCCATTGTTACCAATATAACCTCATGCAATAGGCTAATATATAAACGAAAAAAAAATAATAATTTTAAAATAATCTAAGCATGTTTTCCTTGCTTTCTTCACAAATGAATAAGGATTTTCCACTCTCTCACACATTAACCTAATTCTTATCCCTCACATATTATCTATGGTTTTACAAAAACATTTTAATAGCAACATGACATCATGACTTTGCGTAAACATACACGCCACTTTCTAAAGCCCAAAATGGTTTTATCTGTAGCTATCCGTTAGTGTATGTCTAAGCCGTGTTTTCCGTGTGTATGTGAACGCCGTGTGATTCTGCATGTATGTCTACGCCAAAACGAACCACACTGTAAAAAATGATTCCGCATTTTTGTTCTATCAACAAAATTTTGTAAGTTGATACAACATGCAGTTTCTGAATTTGTTCATTCAACTTAACATGTTAAGTTTTCACTGTCTCAACTAGTCTGCAAGTTGACTTAACTAGGTATAT
The DNA here is from genome assembly GCA_023029165.1 of Gobiocypris rarus. Lineage (NCBI taxonomy): Eukaryota > Metazoa > Chordata > Actinopteri > Cypriniformes > Gobionidae > Gobiocypris > Gobiocypris rarus. The sequence goes on along the minus strand of CM040914.1, from coordinate 5,807,812 downwards.
GTTGACTCAACTTAAAAACATAAGTAAGTATGCTAAGTAAGGTTAGCATATAAGTTCTCATTATTTATCGCGAGATGACGTGAAGCAAAGCAGATCTCGTTCATGAGCCATGCAGGAGGGTTTATCGGCAGATGATTTAATCATTCCATCATCATCAAATCTGGTAAGTAAATATTTGTTCATATATGTGTAATAACTTGTAAAATTATATATATGAAGTAATTATCCATGTATTGTTTACAGTAACAATGTTTCTATATCACATATTATGACCGTTGCTAATCTAGCTTGCCCAGTTAGCCTATAGTTGATAGTCAGCAAACTAAAGGAAAAAATATATATAAAACTAGTCAACTATTACTTATTTTACTTTTATTTATTAAACGTATAGGCTATTTCAAATTGTCAAAAAGCGGGGTACGTGTCTAGACAAATTTCATATGGAGGATATTTCGATCCTCCCATATTTATATAGGCTACTTTATCACAATATTCAAAGTGATTTGGAAATATCTGCACCGAATTCAGTGTTGTTTTTTAACGTGAGAGAGACTGCGATATGGATGAATGCCATAACGCGTGTTCATGTTCAACCTCGTGTTCAAGTTCTTTGCGCCAAAATCAGTGAATCTAACGTTAATCACTACACAGGCAAAGCAGCGTCGACGCGTGAGTGCAGTAACAACGAGCAGAATATTGGCTATAATGTCATTTAATGTAAAACTGTGTGAGTGGTGCGGCAGGGTTATCAGATTCCTCCCGTGTTCAATCTGGATGTTCCTTAACTGAAAAGTTGTTGTACATCTGTCTAGTTTTACTATTAAATTGACAAAATAGTTTAAATACGGTGGTCAGTTATGTTCTGTTTATTGTGAGAGATTATGTAACTATAGCAATTGCTTCAACATCACCGCATTTTTCCAAAAACTATAGTGAAATCCTTAAGATACAAGCTGTCCATACAATTCGCCAAATGATACTTTTAACACTTAAAATCATGTACTCTTATGAACGCGTCTGAGTGTGTAGCAGAAAATTAGCCAAGCTTTGGGATATACGTTATAGCTGCATCTTTAATGTAAGGATATGTTGCTTAGTTCTATCGTTTCACGCTTAAACTGGCTTATCATCTTATTACAGTTAACATTATACAAACTGTACTTTGTCAGCAAATCTCTTGATATGTGTTTATTAACATTTATCTTACCGTTAAATAAGGTTTTTGACATATTCAAGCTATTTAGGATTATAGTAAAGTTTAGTAATGCTTTATTTGAAGTAACATTAATGCAATATTTTCTCGGCTATGCAATATATTTGAAAGTTTATTGCATGCTTTTCAGCAACACCAGATATCCAGCTTTTATTAATACTTTCTAATGTTTTTCTAGCTTACTGCAAGTGTCTCAGACAGCCACCAAGCTAACACAGTGAGTAATGTTAAAAATCTAACATTCTGCACACTCATATGTAACTTGGTATGATTGTTTAGCAAAAAAAACAGCTGTTATCTTACAATTTTGATTTGACAAATCCTGACAAAAACGATTACTCTATTCCTGATTTTGATTATGTACTCATTAAAGTATGTTCATTAAATGTTGGTTGACTTAACTTTTCTTTTCTTCATAGAATTACTTCAGGCAGTGCTGCAAGCAGTGTGAGGCATTTGCCCTTGACCTCCTATTTCACGACAACCAATCAACTGTGGTACGTTAAACGTATACAATGTGAAATATAATTTTAAGCCCATGAAAATAAATATAGCAAGTGTATCTATGTAGGCTTTTATTTATTTGTTATAGCCATAATATGACTTCAGATGTAAAATTTTGAATGTAGCGAATACTTTACTGCTTCCACTTGTGTAGGCTAAACCTGTTTATGTTTGTTAGCATTTCTACTAAGTACAAATTGGCTATAAGACTTGGTGTACTTGTATTAATTTTAAGTCTTTGAGCTTCAGTGTTGTATGTGTGAAAGCACATTTTTAAGTATTTAATTTTTTAATACAGCACACAGGAATAAGGTCTGATCTAGACAAACCATCGGCCATTTAAAGAAAATATTCAAAATGTATATACTTTTTAACCTAAATTGCTCATCTCGCGCTGCTCTGCGGCTTGCTAGTGATTGTGTAATCATGTCAAAAAAGTCACACTAGACGTAGTCAGAAGTCCTTGCGTGCGGCAGGAGGTACTTCCGCCTCGTCTAGTGTGACTTTTCCGACGTGATTGCGCAATTGCAGAGCAGCTCAAGATGAGCAATTTAGGTTAAAAAGTATATTTTGAATATTTTCTTTAAATGGCCAATGGTTTGTCTAGATCAGACCCTGTTTCTCATCTGGGATCGTGCAGAGCCTCTGAAGCCCTTCCTTTGAAACTGCATTGATTTGAACCTTCAACTGTTGGTTCCCACTGAGGTCCATTATGTGGAGAAAAATCCTGGAATGTTTTCCTCAAAAACTTAATTTCTTTTTGACTGAAGAAAAAAGACATGAACATCTTGGATGAGATGGGGGTGAGTAAAATATCAGGACATTTTCATTTTGAAGTGAACTAATCTTTTAAAGGGGTATTATTAATATGAAAAGTATTAGTTTACCCAAAATGAAAATTATTTTGTTAGATACTCAACCTCATGTTGCTCCAAACCTAAAAGCTTTGTTTATCTTTGAAACACAAATTAAGATATTTTGTAATTAAATCTGTAAGCTTTCTGTCCCTTCTTTGACAGCCTACGCAACTACACATTCAAGGTCCAGAAAAGACATCCTTAAAGGGATAGATCATCACCCAAAAATGAAAATTCTGTCATCATTTACTCACCCTCAAGATGATCCAAACCTGTATGAGTTTCTTTGTTCTGCTGAGACGTGTTACAGCACTTGCATATTGTTGCCCTTGACTGTTCTAGTTTCTTCTATTGCTCTCATTTGTAAGACTAAATGGAAATGTGATCCAATCAACCATTGACTACCATAGTAGGGAAAAGTGGTAGTCAGTGTTTGCTTGTATCTGCTTGGTTACAAACATTCTTCAAAATATCATCTTTTGTGTTCAGCAGAACAAAGAAACTCATACAGATTTGGAACAACTTGAGGGTGAGTAAATGATGACAGAATTATCCTTTTTGGGTGATGATCTATCCCTTTAAGGATGTCTTTTCGATGTTCATGTCTTACTTTCTCCAGTCGAAAATAATTTTTCGAGGAAAGCATTCCAGGATTTTTCTGCACACAATGGACCTCAATAGCAACCAATGGTTGAAGGTCCAAATCAATGCAGTTTCAAAGGAAGGGCTTTAGAGGCTCTGCACGATCCCAGACGAGGAACAGGGTCTTATCTAGACAAACCATTAGCCATTTTTAAGAACAAAATAAACATTTATATATATTTTAACCTAAATTCCTCATCTTGTACTGCTCTGCAATGACCACGGATTGTGCAATCATGTCAGAAAGGTCACGCTAGACGTAGGCAGAAGTACCACTCCAAGCGAACGTGCAAAGACAGATACAAACGTCTCTTTACACAAAAAACTCCATCTCCAACTTCAAAATCGTCCGACATCGTTGTGTAACCTTTTTTGCTAAAGGAAGTTTGTATTTAATATGGATTGTATTAAACCAGGGGGGCGGTACTTCTGCCTACCTCACCTGTGACCTTTCCGACATGATTAGGTAATGAGCATTTTAGGTTAATAAGTATATTTTTTTTTTTAGAAAATAAAAAAATCGTCCAGATCAGACCTTATTCCTCGACTGGGATCGTGCAGAGCCTCTGAAGCCCTTCCTTTGAAACTGCATTGATTTGGACCTTCAACTGTTCCATTCAACTGTCCATTATGTGGAGAAAAATCCTGGAATGATTTCCTCAACAACAACAAAAAAAAATAATAATAATTTATTTTCCACTGAAGATGGAGAATCTCGGATGAGATAGGAAATTATCAGGAAATTTTCTTTTTAAAGTGAACTAATCCTTGAACCATTATTGGATGGCATGAGGGTGACCAATTAATAATGGTATTTTCATTTTTATGGGAACTGACACTTTAAGTTTTTTCCCACATGAATAAATTTTCCATACATTCAAATAAATGTTCACCTTTAAACATTATGCAATTGCAATTCCATTTTATTTGAGAGGTTTATTGCAGTTTTATTTGAGAAATTATTTTTCTGATATTATTTTTGTAATCTATATTCTTTATAATTTGTGAATTGTGAATTGCATTTCTACAAAGAGAAGTGTTAGCTGTATTTTACAGTTAAAAAGTTGTTTCTGTTTTTTCTGTCAAGTTTTTTTAACATGTATTGATTTATTGACAATAAAATCGTTTATATGGAAAAATGTGTTTATTTATTTGGTTGAATGTGCTAATGCAAGTTGAGAAAATATGCCAAAATAAGTTCAATGAACAAAAATTTTAGTACAGATAACATGAAAATGTAAGTTATCGTATTTCAACTAAACTTGGCTAAGTACAGATAACTTGAAAATATAAGTTATCATATTTCAACTAAACTTTGCAAGTCCAGGTTACTTGAAATTAGTTGTTGAGTCAACTGTTTAGCTATACCAACTAAACATTTTAAGTTGAAAATACTTAGTAGATTAAGTAATTAAAACTTAACTGAGTCAAAGCAAAAAGATAACTAGAAAATGTAAGTTGAGTGAACAAATTTTTTTTTACAGTGCATTACGTGTGTGTCCCCACAAAAATTAAATGTATTTATAAACATACTAAATTATGTTTTTTTTTAATGTAAAAATGCTAAATGTTTCTTGTGATGGGTAGGTTTAGGGGCAGTGTGTGTGTTTGTGATGGGTAGGTTTAGGGGTAGGGGCAGTGTAGGGGGATAGAATGAAACGGCGTAGATAAAAACGCTAAAAAGCGATTATGCGTCTTAATAGCACGCCAAAATGCATACGAATTGGCGTGTCATATACATATGCCATTTCATGAGATCAGTCTGTTAATAGGCTACATAACAAATGCCACTCAGAGACTTTCATGAGTGCCCTTGAAGACTTTTAAAACAATTAATTGAAAGGACAGTTTGATATTAATAGTTGAAATGAATCAAACTTTCCACCTTCTACATATATGGTGCCAGGCAGCAAATTGTTTATCAATTCAATATATCTCTCAGTCCTACTTAAAGCCAGTGCAGTTAGTTTATACAAATGATGAAAGAGTCCCATGCAATGCAGACGGAGCTGAAAAACTAAAATGCGTGTAAATTTTTGATTTAATGGTTAATTCGACGTTTCCAGAAAATAAGACTTGTGCAGAACGTTTTCTAAAGCTGCCACGATGAGTAATAGATTGATGAAAAAATTCTATCACGAGACTATAAACATGTTGGATTATAATCATATTCCTGTCTTGTCACTGTGAAACATAAATAATAATAATATGAGATCATTCTGTCACATCTCTGATGAGTTACCACACTGATTTGTCTCATTTATGACACATTCCATTTAGAGAAACATTTGGTATTTGTTCGCCAAGGGCAATTATGCCTCATCACAAAAACATAAGACATGTCACATTCACGCAGAGACATATGTAGAGCATTAGAAAGCTCTTCAGGAGTCAATGATCTCCGTGAGCATATGTATAAGTTATCATGTGCACACAAACCTAAAGGGGATTCGCCCTGATGACGACTCCACATGTTACGGTGGTATGCACTGCAGGCTGCTGTCAAAAAGCCAGGGTATACACAAACAAACACACTCTTACCCATAATCCCTCACTGATGGGAGACTGACATGAAACACAATGTCGAGACATAATTAATGAGCCTGTTTCACTGTCTGTCTCTTCACTAATATATTCACAGGCTTCATCTGCTCGATGTGACAGCTTGTTGGTTTAGATTGCAAGAGTCGATCGTACCAGATCTTTTAACATTTCATCAGCCAATTACAGTAAAAGACGTACCAAGCTGTAAAAGGTAGAACTCATCCAAAAATGCATTATTTACTTAACCTCATGTCGTTCCAGACCCCGTTATTTTATAATACATAATGCATTATGTAATAAAATGCTTCGTAATCCATATAATATCTTTTGAAATGAGCCTGAACATGACTAATCAGACTAATTGTGTTCAGTTTTATGTGGTCCTGCTGGCCTAAACTGTGCAGTTTCACTATGTCTAATGCAGTTTGAAGCTCAGTTTTTTTTTAACGTAAAAAATTCAAAGCTTCTGATGTAATTTGACAAGGAGATCCTCACCACCAGACCAATTATAATCAACCAGTTCTTCTCGTTTCATTTGGTTCCATTTTTGTCCCACGTGACATTTCAACAGGAGCACGACACCATTATCATCAGCCATGTCATTTCCTCCCTGGACAGTTTTTATACTTTTCAAAGCATCTAAATTTGCATGTAAATAGATTAGCTTCTAACAAACCCCTAAACGGATCATATTACTATGCTGCAAGTATGGCTGCAAGAAAATAGGAAATAAAGTTAGATTTTTTACTTTTATAAATCTAGAATCTAGTTTAAGAAATAAGGATTATATACATATACTCATTTTAATTTTTGACAACGCAGTTTGAGATGATTTGAGCTTTGAGATATGGTGAATTATCCTGCTGGTAGTAGTCATCATGTGGACATTGTCAGCAACAATATTCAGACTGTGGTGTTTAAACTTAGGTTGGTTTAAATCTCAATTGGCCCAAAAGCAAAGAGGGATCATACAAAACATGTTATTCTGTTTTTATTTAGTACTGTCCTGAATAAGATATTTTACATAAAGGATGTTTTCATATAGTACACAAGACATAAAAATAAATAGCTGAATTTATAAAATGACTTCTTTCAAAAGTTTATGAACCATTTCTTAATACTGTGTTGTTACCTGGATGATCCATAGCTGTTTTTTTTTTTTTGTCCAGAGCAGTTAAACTGCCCAATATTCTTCAAAAAAATTCTCCAGGTCACAATGATCTTAAAAAAACACACAAAAAAACATATATATATATATATATATATATATATATATATATATATATATATATATATATAGGGTGAAAACTTTTTGAATTTGAAGATCAATGTAAATTTTACTCAATTTGTCTTTCGGGAAATATGCAAGTATCTCTTTGCTGCTTCTGAAGGGCAGTACTAAGCGAATAAAACTGATATTTAACCAAAATAAGAAACATTTAGAACAGGTTTTTGTCTTGTGGACTATGTAAACATTTATACAAAATATCTTATTCAGGACAGTATTAAATCGGCAAGGGGTTCACAAACTTAAAAGGACCACTGTACAATATAATATATATTGAATGTAAAAACACTGATAAAAATGTGTAATTCTGTGGAATGTTCTATCTACAGTCAAGATTATCATGGCAAATTCTATTCTCGCCTGCAGCCCCTGAGGCGGAAGTTGAGAGACAGACGGTTCTGACACCCTAATTACAAACAACACAAGCATAGCGTGACATTTTATCATCTGTGCTCTCAAATCAATAAATGATTATGATGGGGAAACAAAAGGGTGACATGCTTCCGTTTCCTCTCTTCCACAGCGTTTTGAACATGCTAAATGCCTCTTTCTTTACACAAACATGTCCACATGGACATACATTGTCCTGATCATGCCCTTACTATGCATACTGTACTGCTTGTTTTACAGAATAGTCTTTCTTACCAAAGGTCAGGTTGTTGTCTAAGCAACAGAACACAGACAAGGCATCCCCAATACCTCTGCAAAAACATTTTCTCACATAAATACACACCAGAAACGAGCAATTGATCATGGGAATTTGCCAGAAAAGTCAGTGTCAAAAAATAACTTTTTATAAAGGTACAATTTTCCTCCTGTGTTATTTTTAAGGGACATTTTTGATGGAATACATTTTGTAACCAAATAAAAACACAGTATTATATTTTTTTGTGTGCCAGACACGCCAATATAATAAATTAAATTCTTAATAAAACGTTTGAATATATACATATATTACTATTACAAATGAATTTATTTTTCTTTTGCACTTTCTATTCATCAAAGAATCCTACAAAAAATGTATCTCAGTTTCTACAAAAATATTAAGCAGCACAACTGTTTTCAACATTGAAAAGAATAAGCATATTAGAATGATTTCTGAAGGATCGTGTGACACTGAGGACTGGAGTAATGATGCTGATTTTGCCTTTTTTGGAGCAATATCCGTAAATATGAGATACACATAGATTATATTAAAAACGTACAAATAGTACATACGAGGACTTTTTTTGTGCCTTCAATCCCCCTAAATCTTCAATTTATTTAAATTCAAATTATTTGCAGGCCAAGATTTTTTTATGCAGAAAATAAAATGTGATAAAGGGAATTATGGCAAAATAAAATATTGTTCACGCTGCCTCCTTTCAAACATCACTGTTGTTGCTGAATTGCTCATACTTAACGTGTGCCGTGACTGGAGAGAGCTTTGATTTGGCTATAATCTGAGTGTTTTGTTACAGACCTCGAACATTAATCAGAGAGAGCAAATTCAGAGCAAAAAAATCATGTAGTAAGGGCACGGCCTTAATGATATTTATTGTCTACAGTACTGAAAAATTGAAAGACATGATGATTTAACATTAACTCTACAGCACCCACACTGTGCCTGCTACTCAAGAGATCTGCTATAATCTGTTTTACCCAGCAGGCCATGGGGTAATCCACTTATAACACATATGTGTCATCATGTGATTTCTTCCATGCTCTGCCATTGGCTGCAGGGCATCGGTTCAATGTGCCAGAATGGCTGCCAGTCAAAGACCTCCAGGGGCTCAGGAGCATCGTTTTAAAGGTTAACATTTAATATGGTGAATTGGGTTCTTCTCTCTAATATTGATTCAGCCCGTGTGCCGTCTGTGTGTGCAAGTATGCTGCTGTGGGGGAGAATATGAATTTCTTTATTGCAACCTTTTCTTTTCAAAAACCACATGCATGCCAAATCCATAACTGTTTTACAGCGATTAATACTTAGGGCCAGATTTAGCAAACAGGGCAAATTAGTTTGAGAGCGCAATTCCAAAAAAAGAGCAGATGGGAGTGGAAAGTTCTGCGCATTATGGAAATTATGCATTTGTGCAAATACCAGTAAATTGACTAACACAAACCTTAGTAAATCACCTTGCATGACTCATTTAAATACTCTCCTCCTATAAATGTAGCATCTGAAAGAGAAACTCTAACAAACATATGCAATGAGGTCAGCTGCAAAAATAACCCTGTCCACGACTTTTCAACGCTAAATTTACACTGCGTGTCTTTAGTAAATCCTGACAGCAGTTTTTTAATGCCAGAAGAGGGTTTGTGCTTGCCCAAGATTGTAAGTAAATCTGGCCCTTAGTATCATAAATGATGCCTATGAGAGAATGGAGGTCAAAAGTTAAAAATGAATAACAATTCTCATAAAATTATTCCAGGACTACATTATATGAGCAATGCAATTCACATTCTGTCACTGTATGTCAACAATGTTCTAAAATTGATAAAAAGCTCCAAGTATGTTTATATATTACCATATTAGAGAGCAGAATATCGTGAAAAGGGTGCATTTTAAATATTAAATTATTATTTAATGACTATTAATTATTTTAAAGCTGCAGTCCATAACTTTTTTGGGGGGGTTAAAAACACCAGCCAGTGTTCAAAACTATGTTTACTTAGCTCAATTTTCAATGGTAAGCTTGTAATAATGTTTTTAATTCCGGGAAATACACATAAATAAGGTGTCCCAGCTAGAAGGCTATATTGCATGTGAGGATGTCGGTGGAGATTTATAGCCTTTTCTTACAGCACTTAATATAATTAAACTTATCAATTTGATGGCGGATCCAGAAAGGTTCAAACGACAATCACCAGTGACAACTGGAGATTCACCTGTTGTAAAAAACAAAAGACTTAGGACTTTCGGAGTGGCTACAGAAAAAAAAGAGACTTCAACTGGACCAATGCGAAAACAAGGATTAAAAGGGTTTTTGAAAGGTGGCGTGAAAGGTGGATCAAAACGGACGCAGAGACGGCTTTTATTCTGCTGGACAGGTAGGCCTAAGACATATCAATGGTTCAATCGTAAAAGTAGCACACTTTTCGCTTAATTCATACAGTTTTCTTTGCCTTTCTCAATTGCTATGTGCATTACAGTAAATATCTATTATTTTGTGCTAGCTATAAGAGGGAGCGATTCACCTTGACTCCACATTAATTTGTTGGAATATGACTATTAGAAATTAGACTGCAAAGAAAGGGAAACTGAACTACTGGTATCCCTAATACACATTAAATGTAGTCACGCAATGCTGATGTTAACATTAACAATTTGTAAACAACGTATAATTTGCACAGTTTGATGTGATATAAGCGATCGTTAGATATAATTAGCGCAATTTATTGCAATGCTTTTCTTCCCTTAGTTGGTCAGAACAAAAGTGGTTGTTAGCTACTTGCTCAGATGACATTCTTATGTTGGTCATACTTTCAAAAGTAGAATCTGTGATTCCCGAATGACAGTATCCACACCGTTGCGGTGACTGATAGCCGCACATTCTTCTCAAAATATTGGATTCAGCCATGCAATTTTGATGTGTTGACTAACATACTAATTAAAGCACTAATTAAATAATGTAAAGTACTGGATTTTCAAGGTTCCATTTTTATACTGTTGTCCTAGGTCCACTTATGACGTTTGTGTGGTTTTTACATTCAAAAACATCATAATGAATAACTGATAGGCTATTTTCTGCACTGGTTTTGAGGCTCTCTCAAGAAATGCTGGTTTTGATGGGCGTGCAGCATTGTAGACTTGGAAGAAAACACCCACGGCTAGGATTGGTTAAGATTTGCATATTTAATGAGCTTCTGCTCCCCTGTCAGTTCATGTGAGGGATTGTTTTGAAAGCGGCAACCGGAATGATTCTCTCACAGGGCTCACAAAACGTCTTTATCAAACAAACACAATGATTTATCTCTCATCCACCCACGACTGATTGGAATATAATTTTTTTATTACTTGGCCTGCTCGATCGGTGGATATAAGCGCGAACCACACACACATGCGCATGCACACCCACTCTTCAAATATCAAGTCAAGAGAGTGAACAACGCAGATAAAGAAAGGATTGTTATTTCACTACTTAAGATTCACCGGCCTGCCGACAGGCTTACGTGTTTGTAGCCCGTCTGGAAAACACCTTTGGGCTTTGCGAGCCCTGGCCCATACATATCCGAGTCTGATCCCGAATCGCAATGAACCAACAAATAAAAGATTCTCCAGCCTGTGACAGCGTGCTACGGTATGTTCTGTTAGACACGTACATATAATCAAAATGATCTGTAACAATGCAATATCACATATTAAAAAACATGTTTTACTCACATGAGTGTGTAGCATCATTCCTGTCGGATCCAATATAGAAGGCGCAGCATTGTGTTTTAATCTCAATATGTTTGCAAAACCAGTCTCGACCTGTGTTTTGTTTACAAACGATTCCGCAGTGAAATTAAGCAAACAAACATGCAATGTCTTACGCACGTGAGCAGGAACTTCATTGAAAATAAAGTTCAACCACTCATTCCTAATATTAGAATCCGAAGGAAGCTTATGCAAGGACTGTGTTCTTCCACAACCAGGCACAGCAAAATATCTGGCTATCTTCGGCAAGTTTATTGCATGGTAGCGCGATCCGTTTAGCTCCACGAGTCAGTGGGCGGGGCTACAGAAGAAGGCATATTTTTCTGTTAAGGGTGGCGTTTCTGTATTCTATGACGTCAATGGTCGACATATTCTGAGATCTCTCGTTTTCTGGGCCTGGTGTCAATAAAAGCTTTTCTTAGACTAACAAAGGAAGTTTTCAGCTCCGAAACTTACAGGATATTCTTATATCACGATTAACGTTTGTATATCAAAGGCTCAAGGGAAAGTTGATTTCTCAATTCATCACCCCTTTAACATTTTAATTGTAGTGTGTTATTCAATTTTATTGTAACGGGTGTGTGCAGGCAGGAAGACGAAGAGAGGTGAATACAGCTCCCAAACGCAGTTTAATAAAGTACTCTCAAAGTAGGCAAACGGGCAATAGCACAACACAGCTAACATAACGGAGATCTGACAAGGACAGAGTGAACTGGGGCCTGTACCATCAAGCCAGTTTTCGCTGCTAGCCAGGTAAGTTTCAGTTTAGATTGCACCATACCATAGGTACCATTAGGTACCATAAAAGTGGCTTGGCTTTTAGCAGTGTTCATCGTCATAGTAACTTAAGCTCCACAGCTAACCTGCTCCAGAGCAGGTAATGTTCTGCATAAGAGATCTCAAACTGAAATTAGACCAATGAGCTGTGAGCAAAGTGACATGTAATGAAGTCACTCCCCCAGTTTCTCTTGCTCCAAATTAAAGGTCCCTAAATGATTAAAAAATATATTGTATGGCTTTAATGATAATTACTTAATATAATAATTTGATTTAATTTATAAAGGATTTATATAATGACATGTATAATTAATATACCCTTAATCCATTACGCACAAGCAATTTTAGTTTATAAATGATTAGGCATTTAGTTTAAGTGAATATTAATATATACAGATAATATGTAGAAATAGTAAACTGTAGAAAGATAAAGCTTTAAAAATGTGACCTTCAAGTCTCTTGCCTATTGTATATATATATATATATATATATATATATATATATATATATATATATATATATATATATATATATATATATATATATATATATATATATATATATATATATATATATATATATATATATATATATATATATATATATATATATGTACAAATTGAACTGAAGTGCCGTTGAAATATATTTCTTATCAAGATTTTTTTTACAAGAAATGGCTCATTTTAATCCCAACAGCTTTTGTAATAATGTTTCAGTGCAAAATGAAACTTTCAAAAAATATTGTAATATTCACAGCTTGGTAAAGCCCATTGAGTCAATTTTTGCAAAGACATAAGTGTTGTCGCCTTGTCATATGAGCTTCACCTGTGACTAATAATGGATCAATTAGATCTCAGGTGTGTATAAAAAGAACCCCAGTACACTAGACCTTCACATCAACTGCAACTGCAATTTGAACTTGTATTTCACTTAGTTGCAATGGCAACATTTCTAATTTAAACTTATTTTTTTTAAAAGTTTCCTAATGGCCATGGAACTTGAGGTCATTGTATAATCATAATAACATGAAAGAAATGTTAATTAACAAGACATTTATGTTCCATATCATAAAGACAAGACACCTGTCACAATCTTTCAAACACATAATCAACTGTTGTGCTTCTATTCATTTGACAGTCATTGTAGAAATAGTCTCACCGCAGTTATTGAACATGTTACTAAGCAATTTAAAGACTGCTGATTTTGCCTTACAGCAATAGAAATCTTGCCAAAATGTGTCAATCAGGGCAAAATCAAGCTGTGTATGCCAAATTTAAACAAAAGCTTTTAGCATTAGCTTTTTGCTGTCTAGAAAAAACAACTGAGAAGCTGAACCATGATGTGGGAAGAAATACAAAAAACCTAATCATGTGTGCATTATCAAACTGCTAGCCTGTCAGTTAAATCAAGCTACTGTCTGCTTAACTTGATGGAAATCTGTAGGTTGCAGTATATTATTTTATAGCTTTGGCTTATTAAAAACAGTCTACGATGACCTTATGACATTTCAAAAAATTAATACATGACACATGCTTACCTGTGTTTGTGCTGCTCGGAAGGAGTACTGACGGCAATATCGCGTGACTGCTGCTGAACATTTCATATGCCGATAATCTTTCCTCAGGACATCACTAAGCCATCAGAGAGAATGCTGGGTAATTAATCAGCTGTCCTTGACTTTGTCACAGCATACTAATCACAATTCACATGGCTGGGACTCAGCCCTGACATTGAAATTTTATCTGAGATAGCCAAAGACTGATAAAATTATACAGTTTAACATGCAAAGGCATACTGCATACAAAGTAACGCAGACAACAGTAGGCCTTCCATGGCCTTTTATGTTTTTAAATATTATAGATATTAATAATTATACAGTCTAAACCTAACCTACCCCTTACATGTTTTTTGGACATGAAATGCTAAGGATAATGCACTATAACAGTTTAGTAACCCCATAGTAGTGGGGTAGCCCCCACACGTTTTATGGGGACTTTCCATAGACATAATAATTGTTATATTGCATACTGTATACAAAACAAAGAAATCGACCTACAAATGTCTTACATAAAGCTTAAACGCATACCTCTGGTCTTTATTGACCGGGCACGTCCTTACCCTCCCCCTAATTCATCTGATAAAGTTAGAAATCAATCTTCTTATTATTCCTCAATCTATTCATTAAACTTTTTCAGTTAGTCTGATTTATAAGTTTTTTGCCTAATGAGGACCAAAAAATGTCCTCACATGAACAAGAATTTCGTATATTGCCATTTTTGTAGGGAAATTTTGTCCTCATAACAATTTCACACGCACACACACACACATTTTCACCATGTTCAAAATCACTGTTTTGAACAACATCATTTCATGTTTTGCTGATGATAGGTCTATACTTGTATATTTTTTAGGTCTATTCTTTTTATGCCTGTGGTGATTATGAGTGAAACATCATTATGTATCAAACATTGCACCTTGAGAAGTAAAGGTCAATTGCACTTATTTAGTCATCGAAGAACAGACATTCTTTTGCAATTATTATTTTTTTCTTGTTATATAGTTTATATTGAATAGATTGAGGAACACAAGGAAGATTGATGTCTAAATTAAAAAAAAATTAATGAAGGGCACGTCCTGGGTCGATAAAGACTTGATGCATTTAAGAGTAAGACATTTGTAGGGTTTTTCTTCTTGTCTGCATAAAGTATGCATCATCAGTAAGATGTATACTGAATTTGATCTGGCAATATCACTGGTTTAGTACATTAAGGCATGCTAAGCATTTTAGAATGTCCTGCTGTTTTTAGTGATTGAAATTCGGCAGCAGGTACTGCACATTGCATTTTGCTCACATATTTTTGTTATTCTTTTATGAGACAGATAATTGACAGGCCTATAATGCAGTTCTATGAATGTTTTGCCTGCCAGGTCTAATGCATAATGTTACTGAAAATATATTGGGTGTAAGTGACCTATTGTTAATAACCTGCTTGAAAATTATTATTTTGTGCCCTGATTGGTTATGCAAAACATAAATAAAAATAAATAAATAAACAAATACTAACTTCAGTTTTAAGCTATAGAGATCCTTTTACCAGACTGTGATGTGCTTCCACAGTTAACAACATAGCAAATTCAGTGAAGTTTTTCATATGTTCATTTAAAAAAATATATATATAATAAAAAAAATTGTGTAATGCTAAACATTGTGTTATTACCTTGGCAGTAAATGAAAAAAATATGAATTAACACTGCTGCAAGAGTGCTTCTAATACAATGGCTATCCCAGCAAGCAATTTTGTGTTTAAAAGACGTCTAATAGCCTTCCAAACACAGCCCTAGACACACATCTAGGCTGAAACAAGGCTAAATTTGTGCTGTCAGTGAAAAGTAACCATAACCCAAGAACTAGACTAGTCCTCAATTGTGGCTACACAAAGGCTACGCATAGAACATGTCAAAGAAGGGAAACCAAACACCTTGTGATCACTGTTGACTTTGCTTACATTATGGAATTACATACCATCATGCATGTTTTGCAAGTATTTTGGCAAAAACGACATGTAACCAAATTCAAGGTTCATAGCTGGACTATACAGAGACACTGAAATGACGACGATTGCTTGCCGGAAAGTCACATTATGTGATACTGACTGACTGCAAATTTGACATAATTCTCTTTTTTGCTATTGGAGCAAATGGGAATATAAAAATTATATTTACTGTCATCTCTTCACCCCGGAAATATTAAAAGGGCCCATTACATGGCCGATTAATATGTGAGGACTAAAGCCCCATTTCCACCTAAATTACCTGGAACAATTTGTACCAGGAACAAACAAACAGACAGACAGACAGACAGACAGACAGACAGACACACACACACAGAGAGTGATTTTTATACTGTACCTTAACCCCAAACCTACCCCTAAAACTAAAAAGAAAACTTTATGCATTTTTACATTTTCAGAAAACATCACTTAGTATGATTTATAAGCTGTTCTCCTTATGGGGACCAAAAAATGTCCCCGCAAGGACAAGGATTTCGGATATTGCCATAATGTAGGGTATACTTGAATCCCCCCTCCCCAAACAATGCTGTTAGGTTCGTGTTGCTGCCCTGATTGAGGCCTTGCCAAATCTTTGATGTGTAGTCATTCAGTGCATTTCTGCCAAAAGCATTTCATATTTTCTTTTTCCTTCTCATCTTTTTTTTTTTTCTCCCTCCTGTTCAGGGAGCGTCAGACTGAGGCGAGTGCCATGGTGACACACACACACACACACACACACACACACACACACACACACACACACACACACACACACACACACACACACACACACACACACACACACACACACACACACACACACACACACACACACACACACACACACACACACACACACACACACCATGAAAGGTGATAGAGAGAAGGGCACAGCCAGAGCCTTTTGATCAGGATATAATAATTGTTTTACTTAATCAGTCAATTTTCCACACTCTAATATTTCAACGCTTGTTCGAGAACAAACAACGGCCCAGCAAATGAAAACAAATGTGATAGACAGAGAGAGAGAGAGAGAGAGAGAGAGAGAGAGAGAGAGAGAGAGATCTAGCACATAAATGTCTTTCTTGAGGATGAATAAGATTAGTTGAGGCAAGGCCTCGAGTGTCAGACTGACATCACGCACCCAATCAGAATTGTTGGAATATACCAATATTGGTAATTAATACCATAATAATAATTGTAGCTCATTAAAGCCATGTGCTCCCCTTGTCTTGCCTCATTGTTTCCCTTCACCACTCCCCCTTGTTTAGGCCTTGCCTCTTTATATGTCGATATAACAATATATATATAATATTGTGCGCAATCTGTCACACTCACTGGAGCCTCAGAGGTGAATGCGCCGAACACCTCTGAAGTTAACTAATGGTGTGAAAGAACCTGCAGGTTATGTTCAGATAGTAAGTTGCTATGGCTAATTAAAAAGTTGTCAGCTTACCTACCCTTAAACATCCCCGGGTATGTCACATAACCTGCTTGTTGTTGTGTTTGTGTTGTGTTGGAGTCCTGTCCTATCCTGCCCAGCCTAAGACTCCACTGACTGCTGGTTCCTCGGCTGCTCAATCCTGGGCAAAAGTATCCATTCTAGACTGCTATTGTGGGTCTGTCTGGACTTTTCACCTGTTGCACATTGTTCCATATTGTTAATAAATCACCACTAATTTCTGTGCTTGGGTCCCATTATTTCCAGTGATTCCCTGATGAGAATATAGGTTTATGTTATGAAAAGAACATAGATTACTGCAATCATGAAACTCTTAAAGAGCAACATTGTGTAGGGTTTACGTCAGCATATTGATTTTCATACTTCAGGGATCGAAGACATAAAACGTTTTAGATTTTTCTGATTGTGTATTTGCTTTAAACTACAATTGCACAGACATTCTCCACTGACATTTTACGTTTAAAAACTGTTATAGTTTTGTCAAGCATCCAGATGCAACCCAAAATGCACATTGGTCATTCTTTGTTTTAAGTAACAGTTTAACTATTCCCAATGATACACAAAGTAATACCTTTTCTATTGTGAACTGTCAATACAAATTGCCTGTAATTATCTGTTAAAGTCCCAGTGAACCGGAAGTTGCAACTGATTTTATTTCAGTGCAGTGATGTATTTCCAAGTGAATAGTGGGAAGGGTTTTTCTTCAGCGCTCCTCCTCTCCATCTCATGCTCAAACGTGGTTAAGGATATTCAAACCCAAGCCATCAAACTGACATCATTTTAGAAGGAACGCCATTCCAGACTGGAAGTTACTTTTCAGATTTTGATTACAGATTACCACGGCAAACTGTGTATTTCTGTGTATTAACTTGCACAGATTAATAGACTGGTCACATCTATATTTTTCAGTTGGCCAAACTGAATTTCTGTAAACTGATACAATTTAATTCACAGAAATTCAATTTCGCCAATAAATTAACACAAATAAATCCCCAAACACATCACCTTTTTCACAGGTGAAATAAAGGACGTACTAAACTATTCTGTTATTTTCCTCTCTGTTTGAGTTCTTGCAGCACAAAACCAAGGAGAAATTAAAGGTGAGTGGGTGAGTTTGTGGTACGTGTGTGTATTTGTGTTTATGTGTGATTTCCAAGGTCCCACTGCAGGATTAATGTGTTAGCATGTCTGTGTTGCACATGGTCGAGGCCCCATTTCACTAAAGTGTGTATGTGTGATATGATTGGTCTCAAATTGATTCCTCTGTTGGGCTAAATGAAAGCTTATGTTGCCGCTTCAGGGCTGTATTTTCTATCATATTTAAACACAGGCAAGATTAGCATGGCTTTATTTTTATTTGCAGCTAAAAAGCCTCTGGGTATCGAGTCTAAAGCGCTCCTTTTGTTTCCTTCCTCTCCTTGCATCGCTCCTTCATCTGTCGTTCTAAGCATTCTCTCTCTCTCTTGCCTTCAGCTTTGGTTTGATTCCTGTGCTCTTGTGAGTCTCATACCTACAACATTTCTGCAAGAAGTTCAGAACAAATTCTGCTTCTTACTATTTATTATATTCTTACAATTCAAAGTTCACCAACATACACACCCATAAACACATTCTCAAGTCATGAAACCTTGGCAACAAGTGTATACTTGAGCTAAAGTTCATGTATTCCATGTATTCATGTGTGAAAAAGTAGTATGTTAAATTGTATTGAATGTGCCTTTATTAGGTAGTTAAAATACTAAAAGTTTACAATACTTTGACAATGGTTGACAATACTTGATTATAATTATTATATTATATTATAATCTAATATCTAATATTACCTTTAAAGTTTAAAATATATGTATAGTGCCTTGAATCAGGCAGCATTATTCAATGCGTTGACGTAATTTCCCCTGAAACAAGAAGATAGGGCGAAATGTATTAAACAGCACCTCCCCTTATTTAAAACAGCCAATAGCGTTTCATTTTATATCACAGCTTGACTACAGCCTTTATCTCGGTAAAGCCGCAGTTTCCTTCTAATCTCAAACTGTTTCTCATCATAATCTCCACCATATCGCTTTGAAATACAGCATTGTTCATTTAAAAGAAATATATATATATAATAAAAAAAATTGTGTAATGCTAAACATTGTGTTATTACCTTGGCAGTAAATGCAGAATTCAAATGGGTCAGATACGTTTTGTGGTCTGCGCTGACTTACGCATACAGTGGGGCAAAAAAGTATTTAGTCAGCCACCAATTGTGCAAGTTCTCTCATTTAAAAAGATGAGAGAGGCCTGTAATTTCCATAATAGATACACTTCAACTATGAGAGAAAAAAAAATCCAGAAAATCACATCAGTCTTATTTTTTAAGAATTTATTTGCTAATTATTGTGGAAAATAAGTATTTGGTCAATAACAAATAAACCGGATTCACGAACATTTTCTTAAGAAAGAAGTTTAGAAAATTCTTAAGATAAATTCTAAGAAGTTTGTAAGAAAGTTCCTTAGTGCAAAAATCTTGAAAAATTCTTAAGAAGTTCTCAAATATTTTCTTAAGAACATCTTAAGTTTTTACTTAATAAAAAAAATGGTGTTATTTTATTGAAAGGTATTACTGAAGACGCGCTGAATGAAAAACACCTCAAAGCCCGTCTTTTTGGGCTTCCTGCAGATTACCGTAGATATCATAATCAGTGTGCAGACTATTTTCGTCACTCATCACTCAATGTTGTGTTTTTAAAGCGCTGTGTTGGTAAAATCTGTATTTTATAAGAGCCTAGCCGTTTATCAAGAACGCTGTTCGGGTATCAAAGTCCGATCTACACAAGACAAATCATATCTCAGAGACATCCAAGAGGTGGCAGACGTCAGAAGGACTAGCCGAGGAAAGGCTGCTCTCTGCGGTGTTAACGAGCAATGAAACCCGCTGATCGCCTGGATCTCACAACTCCAAAACGCCAGATTAAATTTCTTTTCTTGTCCGTTATTGTCTTGCTGGTTGGTGCGAGCTGGTTGCTGGTTTTATACTCATCCATATGGTACTATTAGTTATAAATATTATATTTAGCTAGCTACTGTTATGTTGTAATGCTTGATATTTGGAACAACCCAATAAATTTGTTAAATATCTTACACGTGGGTATTTAAGATAGGTTGGAGGTTATCCTGAGTTATTATTATGATGATTTTTAAGAACATTATTTTCGTGAATATGAATATTTCTTAAATGTTATCTTAATAACAATCATAAGAAAAAATATAAGAACATTTTTAAGAAAAGTTTTTGGGAATACAAAATATTTTTTTCTTATGTTAGAAAATAAGAAGAAATATGTTAGAAAATAAGAAGAAATGGGCAGTTAAGAATAATTTTATTCTTAAGAATATTTTGTCCAAAAAAGCTGGTCCCTGGTCCCTGGAAAAACAGCCCCAAAGCATGATGTTTCCACCCCCATGCTTCATAGTCGGTATGGTGTTCTTTGGATGCAACTCAGCATTCTTTCTCCTCCAAACACGACAAGTTAAGTTTTTACCAAAAAGTTATATTTTGGTTTCATCTGATTCATCTGACCATATGACATTTTCCCAATCCTCTTCTGGATCATCCAAATGCTCTCTAGCAAACTTCAGATGTGCCCGGACATGTACCGGCTTAAGCAGGGGGACACGTCTGGCACTGCAGGATTTGAGTCCCTGGCGGCGTAGTGTGATACTGATGATAGCCTTTGTTACTTTGGTCCCAGCTCTCTGCAGGTCATTCACTAGGTCCCCCCGTGTGGTTCTGGGATTTTTTCTCACCGTTCTTCTAATCATTTAATTCCACTAAAGGAGAAAGAACATTCTCACATTTGGCACCTAAACTATGGAATAGCCTACCTAATAATGTTCAGGGGCCCAGACTCACTCTCCCAGTTTAAATCTAGATTAAAGACGCATCTCTTTAGCCAAGCATTTCTGGTACTACAATTATATCAGTGCACATGATTGTCTTTGCTTAATGCTTTGAACAGCAGCTACGCTAATTATTTTCTTGTTCTGTTTTATCTTGGGATGCCTGTCCCGAGGTAACCATAGAGGCCATCAGCTCCAGCCTCTCATATAGACATATGATAACCATTACCTGTGAGGATTCAACTTCAAATCCTGCAAGAACTTCAGATGACCATCATCTGTGAAGAGATGACTCCAACTCCTGCGAGGACTTCAGATGACGCAGCAGCATCAACTGCTCTTTTCCTTAAACCTAATCATTGCTACATGTATTCCTATTTCACTTCATTGTGCCCTAATTTAATTCATTATTATACTGATAAATACATTGTTAGCTGATCTATCTCCTTTGTACATTTCTGAAATGTATAATGTAGACAAATCACTTTAAATTGTAATGTAGCCATATGCATTTTCTGTGAAGCTGCTTTGAAACGATATGTATTGTGAAAAGCGCTATACAAATAAATGTGAATTAAATGTAATCATTTTGACCCCACAGGGTGAGATCTTGCGTGGAGCCCCAGATTGAGTAAGATTATCAGTGGTCTTGTATGTCTTCCATTTTCTAAAAATTGCTCCCACAGTTGATTTCTTCCCATCAAGCTGCTTACCTATTGCAGATTCAGTCTTCCCAGCCTGGTGCAGGTCTACAATTTTGTTTCTGGTGTCCTTTGACAGCTCTTTGGCCTTGGCCATAGTGGAGTTTGGAGGCTGACTGTTTGAGGTTGTGGACATGTGTCTTTTATACTGATAACGAGTTCAAACAGGTGCCATTAATACAGGTAATGAGTGGAGGACAGAGGAGCCTTACAAGTTACAGGTCTGTGAGAGCCAGAAATCTTGCTTTTTTTCCACCATAATTTGCAAATAAATTCTTTAAAAATCAGACAATGTGATTTTCTGGATATTTTTTCTCACTCTGTCTCCCATAGTTGAAGAAAATTACAGGCTTCTCTCATCTTTTTAAGTGGGAGAACTTGCACAATTGTTGGCTGACTAAATACTTCTTTTGCCCCACTTCCCCACATGGTCCTCTCTCTGCTATCGTGTCTCTGGGGTGGAGCATACCGTGTGTGTGTGTGTGTTTGTGCGTTTGTGCTTGTGACACTAATGTGAAACCAGACTTAATTCGCCTCAACCGAAATAATATTTCTTTCTGAATCGTTCCCTACCATATATTTAGTGCATTCACTGTGCCATTCACCATGTAGAAAAGAGTAAATGTTTGAACAAGTAACTGATTTCAGCCACAGCTTAAGCATCTATTTATATTGTAGGGGGTGGGACCCTTCAGATTCTAGAGAGCATTTGATTGGACAGAAAATCTGACGAGAAGCTGAAATGCAGCGTGATGTAATCAAATTTCATATTGGCGGAAGTGCAAGGCTGATTTATACTTCTGCGTCGGACCTGCGCCGTAGCCTCTACGCCGTGGGCTATGCGTCAATTTTCATTTATACTTCTTGTCCGAGTTGACGTGCAGTTACACATGCAGAGGGAGCATGTGTACCGCTGAGGGAGGGGTTCGGACAGACCAATCACAGTGCTTGCAGTCTGCGTACAATTGACGTGTTGTTACATTTTTGGAGTGGTGCAGGTCAGGGTACCCGTGCATCACACAGCCTACGAAGTAGTTACAGCTTACACTTGACACAGAAGTATAAATTGGGCTTAAGTTTTGAATGCTTAAATCTTCTAAATGCTAATTTTGTCATAGTTTTGGAGCACACTAGCTTATAACAGTAAGACTAACATATTCATGGTAAAAGCCAAAAAAATTATTTCAGGGGGACTTTAAATTGCATTGTTATCATTACAGATAAAATATTTTAATGCATGCCATACAAGTTTCAATACAAATAACGTTAATGTATAAAATATACACAAAATATATAGAATAAATGGTTTTGAACTACATTAAAATAAGTTGATTTGTTGAAGTTGAACAATTTCCATTTTTATTATTATATATTTAGCTCAATATATCAAATATTAAGTATAAGAATAAGAATGTGATTTGTAGTGAAGACACACACACACACACACACACACACACACACACACACACACACACACACACACACACACACACACACACACACACACACACACACACACACACACACACACACACACACACGGCAAAAAAATTGAGGGCTTTGTGGAGTGAAAGAAATACAAAAAGACAGACAGAAATTCATTTCCATCAGACATGTCTGAGCCTAGGGCCTAATTAAACATCAAACCCCTATCACTCCAATGGGTGTAAGTTGCTCTCCATCAAACTGATGCAAAAAGTGTGCAACCCCTACAAATATACACACTAGCACGCACACAAATGCAATAACCATCGCCTCACTCGAACCTGACACCCAGTCACACATGCATCCCTTCAAAACCCAGCTTCAAAGCATATCACTGATACCTCCTTTCACTTCTCACAAATAAATATGCAGGGAGGCCTCCTGAAAGCCATCACATCAATAGCAGCAGGACGGAGAGAGTGGAGGGAGTGAAAAGAGAGAAGCATGTGATGAGGGAGTTTAAACCAAGATCATTGTGCACAAGGGCTGACAGGGATGCGATAGCACTGACACCCTCTGCATCTGAAGGACAGGCTTTGTGTGCAAGTTTGAAATTCACTCTGCATCAAGGCAGAAATAAAGTATCATTTTTAATTAAAGTCCAGCACATGGCTGATTTTTACACAGAGTTACATAGACAAGAGAAAAGCACCATTCTGGACCTTCATGTTGTCTGCTACAACAAAACTACATGTAATATAAAACTTACTGACCCCAAAATTGAAAACAGTAGCATGGTATATAGGCTAATCTTGCAGTCTTGGCTTTAAAAGTGGCTATTTTCCACCATTATTGTCTGTGGAAAAAAGGACACAGTTTGTGGAATGTATGTGCTTTTTTCATAAGCTCCAAATCAAAAGCTCCAAAATATGCCAAAAATATTTTAACCACTTAGGGTCAAGATTGCTGACGGCCCCAGATTACTGCTGTTCGACATTATCTGCATGTTAAAACATCACACTCTTACTTGATCTGGACAAACATTAGAAAGTATCATTAGAAAGATTAAAGACATTTTTTGACTACTGTTTATGACAAAACTAGGTTGCAGTAACAATTTTTAATTTATGTCAGGAGTGCAAAATATCTGTAATGAACAATAATTTGAATGTAATATCAACAAGAATAAAAAGCTAGTCAAGTCTTCTCCGTTTTATTTGTGGTCACACACATGCACTAAACCATGTCCGTTCAGGCAAAAAGTCTGCATATTTGGACAAATATAGATTTATTATCACATGTTTGCAAAATATGTGTGATTTTCTTGTGAGTTTTCATATGAATAAAGAATGTTTCCAGCATACATACTAAGCATGTGTAGCAATTAGCTCCATATATAATGCTAAATACATATTTTAACATCATTAGATGACATTAGATGAAATGTAATATTAATCTTTTATATTGTGGTATGTAGCTTGATGCTAACCGTGGCTCAAATGCACCTGTCAAGCCAGGAGCTATATTCTATTTCACATAAGGTACTAATAATATGCTTTTTTATTAGTTTGTTTGCAAGGAAGACTTCAGATAATAGGTTTTAATGTAAAGTGGGATGGATGTGGTGTTGATGGGCAATCCAGAATGCCAGAATAGGTTATGGCTGAATACAAACATAATAATTACTATAAAAGAATAATTAAGATTAAGTAATTCATGACAGATGTGTGAAGCCTCTGCCCCTTTGAAAGTAAAAATGCTCTTTTCGATCACACCGCGGTTCCCCCGCAAACGTGATTTCTACCTGTATATAATCAATTTACAATTTGAAGAAAAGTTTTGTGTCAAACTTGAGGAGCAATGTCCATGTACTGCATTTAAAGTTTTCAGGAGTGACAAGAGCATTTAATTACGGGGGCGAATCAGCTAAACTTTTCCGTGAGTCATTGCTATGATTGACAGTGTAGCTCGGGACATCTACAAAACATCTGACAAAACATCTGACAAGTTTGCCAAAATAGACCCGTGCATTAAGTGTCGTAGTGTAAATGACTAACAGTAATAGACCTGCAACAGCAACATATAGACAAGAATATGAAAAAACAAGTCTGCGTTGGCTGAATTTAGCAGCTTCTAGTTAAAGATTAAATGAAAGATTTATTGTATTTCAAGTTTACTTTCTTATCTTGTCCTTGAGAGTAAATGAATACTTATAAATATTAAAAGCTTACAAATATGAATAAATGTCATATTTTTATATTTAATAATAAGAATAAAATATATACTATGTCTTATAAATATGAATATAATATAATTAATTTGTGCTTATTACTGAACACACCTGATATGGCTACTTCCGTTTACTCTAAGTAAACTTACCCGGGTACATCACATGCTTTCTGGAATACCCCCTGGTGCAAACCCTAAGAGTCCATGAAAAACTAAACTCAGACTTTTATGCATTTATTAATTCATTATAACTATTATATTATAAAATCTATAAATATTTTAACTTATAACAAAAATAAAGTCTATATTTTATACATTTAGAACAAACAAACCACTTAAACACACACCCCAATAAAAATGTGACAACTTTCCTTGACCTGATGTTTATGGAAAAATCTTTCGAGTGAAATCTTCTTTTATTATTGATTCTGGCCTAATTGTACGCTAGTGCAGTTTAATTGTATTCACAAACATGAAATCACAAAGAAAAAAAAAGGACAAAAATATGACACCAGAAGAGAGACACACGCGCGCACACACATACAAACGCACACACATACAAACGCGCACGCACACACAATCTTAAGAAGTGTTTGAAATCAGCATCACTATTTATGTAATTGGACTACTGTATACATGGACTAATTGCACTATGTGTGACAAAAATCATTAGGATATTAAGTAAAGATCATGTTCCATGAAGATATTTTGTAAATTTCCTACCGTAAATATATCAAAAATGTATTATTACTAGAAATATGCATTGCTAGGGACTTCATTTGAACAACTGTAAAGAAGATTTTTTGCACCTTCATTTTGAAATAGTTGAATCTCAGCTCGTAGAATGTATACGCCAAAACTCATTTTGGCGTGCATATGTCTGCCGTTTTTAGCGTGCATATGATACACTTTATGGCGTGTATATGACACGCTTTTGGGTAGGGTGAGGGTGGGGTGGGGGGTTCGTACATATAATACGCCAGAAAGTGCGTATCATATGCACGCCAAAAACGGCCTACCATATGCACGCCAAAATGAGTTTTGGCGTATACATTCTGCGAGATTGCACACTCGTACTATTTATACGCATTTTCGTGAGATCGGGCTCCCTATCCTAACAAACCATACATCAATGGAGAACTTATTTATTCAGCTAGCATGTGATGTATAAATCTCAATTTAAATTCATAAAAATATGACTGGTTTTGTGGTCCAGGGTCACATATGTCAACTTGCCCCGGTCTCCCTTATTTATAAATATATACCCATAAACAAGCAGAGTATAGACGGCAATGCACTTTATTTTTCTTTTACTTTTGAGCACTGGAAAGGACATAAGGTAGAGATCAGAGATGGCAAGAGAGGGTAAATAAAGAGCTGGAGCCGAACAGAGAGTCGGAGAGAGTGGGATGCTCTTGACATGTGAGCCAGGTGAGCAGAATGATGCAATGAGTATGTGAATGACAGAGGGGAGTTCAGATAATGGCCATCCAGTGGACCAAACACAACAACACTGACAGAAAAAAAAAAAAAAAAAAAAAGAGGTGTTGAGTTTAAGGGCTTATATCATGGATAACAGGATTTTCTTTGCCCCTTTCAAATACAAGAGTTTGATGTACATTGTTTAGACAATCACAATGCAGTGCTTCACAACCGATTTTGCTGCAAGACCCAGATTTTACACTGGACATCAAGTGGCAACACAACACATTCCAAAAATGTTATCGTACAATATCAAAGCAAAATGTCCTCAAAATAAAACCCCAAAATGGGAGTAAAATCGAGCACGATCTCATGAAAATGCATATAAATTATACGAGCGTGCAATGTCGTGGAATGTATACGGAATGTATATGTATAATAATGTAAAATGACTTTTGGCGTGCATATGGTACACCGTTTTTCCTGTGCATCTGACACGCACTTTATGGTGTATTATACACGCAAACCCCCCACCCCTATCCTACCTAAGATAAGATGCGTATCATATGCACACGAAGAACAAATCGCATATGAACTAATTTTGCCGCATACATTCCACGACATTGCACACTCATACTATTGGTACGCATTATCATGTGATCATGTTGCTAAAATCTGAATCTGCTGCCTACTTCAGTAGCTAGTAAGTATGTTCATTCACTAGATAAATCTCACAATGCACTACCAAAATGATACCATGTTTATACAAATCTATGTTTTAATGCACAATCTTTAAATGTTGTCTATTAAGTCATTGTAACGAAGTTCGTTGTTGTGGGAAGGAAGGAGACGGGAACCGGCGAACGTTCAAACAGACTTTAATACAATGAATAAACAAAAGGAAAGTAAATCGCGGGCAGCCCCTCACGGACGACTGCCCGCACACACACAACAAAACAAACAAAACTCAACGTAAAATCCAGGCCTGGTCCTCTCTCCTCCTTTCCTGAACTCGCCCGTCCTTTTATGTCTCCGAGCTCCCTCATGAGAGGACTTCGAGACCAGTGTGCCTCGCTACAGGGGTTCATTAACAATCACGCACCGGTCTCCACTCGCTCCTACCATGTCGCTCGTTCGTCCACCTCGCCACAGTCATCTTTGACCCAGTGTGTGGTGAATCAATGCCCTTCAACTAGGAAGCAGAATACGACACAAATCAACCTGCGATCAACCTCCTTCTTGGTCGTGGAACAATATTTCTCCATTTAGATTGCTAGGATTAGGGTTAGGTCTTGATCAACCTATAATTTTGAAGGGTTCTTAGGAATAGTACACTTAAAAATAAAAATTCTGTTATAGTTAACTCACATGTTGTTTCTAATCTGTACAACTGTTTTTGTAAGGGATATTAAAAGTATATTAAAAGTAGGATTTCAAAAAATAAAACAAAAACAAAAACCTGAGACATTTTTCAAAATGCTCTTCTTTTTATTCCACAGATGATCTGTCATAATGGTTTGGAATAACATGAGGGGGAATAAATGATGATAGAAATTCTGGGTGAACTATTTCGTTAATGGTTAATGTTAGGGGCTATTACTTTGGCAGGAATGATGTTCCACAGTCAACAAAATATGTTGCACAAAATATGTTTAAAACATTGTAGCTGGCAAAACTACAGTCTCTTGTAAAAAAGGTCATTTACAAATCATCATGGTATTGACAACCAGGGGCACATTAACATATGATTTACATATAAATGCATATTCAGCATTGAGGATCTTGGCCTGCAATGATGAACTACAGTGTCAGCTATGAAAGTTTGTTTGGAGTTTAGCCAACAATAACAGAGGTCATTTACATATAAGTCCTAAAGATATAAAAGTAAAAAACAGCATAAAGGCCAGTGGATAACAGAGATGGCATGTGACACCACAGTATAAATTCAGCCATCTTCATGAACATATATGATTATGTGGAATTATATGATTTACGCATGTTTATGTTTTATATCAACTGCCATGACTTCTGTCACTGATTCTGTAGAACCATAAAGGAAAGATAAAAGTGTCATATTTATAGACCAGAAAATCATAATAATCTTAGTTTGCCAGAGACTGCCAAACCCATTTAATTATGCAATCCCTTCTTTCTCTTTCATTTGTTCTGTCACCACGCTCCCGCACTTTCTTCACCTCCGCACTGCCATGCTGATTATAAGCCCCCTCCCCCCACAACCACCTCATTCCTCAGAGAACGCATTCATTCACTCAGCTTTGAACATGAAAGGCAAAAGAGAGACACACACCAAAAAAAACAACAGAAATTAGAGGAAATGTGGGAGTGTGTGTGTTTGCTTGGGGTTGTTGTTTGGGTGTCTGAAGAAAAGAAAATTAAAGAAAAGAAAAGAGGTTTCTATATCAAGAATAACACACATGCGTACAGTACATGCACACATAAAAATATTATCCTAGACTTTGTTCAAATTTGTATACTATCCTAAATGGTATGTAAAATTGGATTTAGTGTTCCCCAAAACAAAGTACAGTTCATAGTACTGATGAAGTTCCCTGAGGCTTTACCCACAACCCCTCACGCTAAGGAAGAGAAGGAGTTTGTGACATATGCCCCTTAACTTTCCTCCGTCTCATGGACCCAGATGTACATCACTGCTTAAGTCGCGCAGGTGGCCACTACTGAGGGAACCAGTGCAATCAGGGTCGGATCTAGATATCGGTCTTGCCCACCCAATCAGACATTATGCAAAGATAGCATCAACAAATGTTGATTATGGGGAGCTGCAGTCATAGCAGCAGTTTAAAAATATATTGGTGAATTCAGGTAAATTGGGAGTTTTTGCCTTTGAGATGATGGAGAAAGATTTCTGAATTAACCTTTGGGCCCTATTTTAATGACCTGAGCACATGGCCTGAAGCGCATGACGCTGGTGCACTTAAAGGAGAACTCCAGGGAATTTTTAAGTTAATCTTGATTGTTATACCATTGTGATTACTGTCTATAGAAAGAACCGGATTGGTGCTTGCAACACGGAGCTGTTACAGTTAAAGCCCAGAGCTCCCACTCAGCTAAAACGGCAGTTATGAGAGCATATACATAAAGAGTGTCTTTGTGCCTCTTAACAGACACAAAATGCAATTAAAATGTCTGTCCAACATGAACAGGGCCCTTACATGACAACGAGATGCGTTTAGCCATTTTGCCATTTGCCAATTCACCTAAATAGTGTTTTAGACGGCTAGCTGTAGTCTCGCGCTGAAGTCCCGTGGGAACTCAGTTGTAGCAGGAAAAAGGTAAATAGTCCAGGTGGGAGAAGCGTCATGTGTGTGAAGAGTGATGATCGGCTCACAAGTGAAGAAGAAATGGTTTGTGTTTGTGCCGTACCAAATTGTGGCAATAGAATGCGAAAATACAAGAATTTACATTTTCATCGTCTTCATTTTCATGCCCTCGAGATTCTGCAATTGAGATTCTAGTTGTACTTCAACTTGATGTGCAAACTCCCATAAAAGTGCTACGCGATAAAGATTACCGCATTTGCAGCAAACACTTTGATGACTAAACAGACACAACACAGCGGGGACACTTGTGAGCCAATCATCACTCTTCACACACACAATGCTCCTCCCACCTGGACTATTTATCTTTTTCCGGCTACAACTGAGTTCCCACAGGACTTCAGCGCGATACTATGAATATAGTACGTCGGAATACATTCATACTACACATATTTATACCATATAGACTGTATAATAAGGGTCGCGAAATAAGTACTTATTCAAAATAAGTAACTACTCAGATTTTGGATGCAGCCGGAGACTACACAGCTGCAAATTTACTACGGCGGCCTCAGAGGGACAATACTTCAGCCATCAATCCCAGCTCTGTCAGAAAGCTTTCAAAGAAAACTAAACCTGAATGAGTGCAAAAACATCCATCAATCAAACACAGAAAGTACAACGTTATAAATCTAAGCATTCAAATGCAGACAGGTTATCAGACAGAGGCACAACAGCTACATAAACTCATCAGATATGATTGGTTCCACACATTATTCTCAGCAATTTACTTTGCGCCTGATTATTCAGGCTGAATGATGACTATATTAACTCTTGCAAGGGAAATCCTATTTGTGTATATCATGGTTTATCTAATCTACTGACCAAAATTGATTTTGTTAAAATGATTTAGCAGTACGAAGGAGATGATAGGCCCAAATGAGAGCCTGACAAAACTAAATAAGATCTATATTATAAATTTACTCTATAATTTAACTTCTGCTTGACTGACATAACATTTACCCCCAATAATCCACTTCATTTCCCGTTCACCTCTGTGAGAGCACTGACAGAGACATAAGACACAGAAATAATGTGAATAACATTCATTATGGTGTAACCAAGGCCAGAGGAGACCGTCAGAGAACTTTTGTCTTTGCGTCTGTCCCTCACTCTCTCAATAATTACAGCTAGCGCTCATGCAGTGGCAAACGCCTTCCGGAGTGTGCACATCGTTAACGAGGCTGCTATCCATATGAATAGCAATTAACACAAATTACCTTATCTCTGCTTTTAGAGGGGAACTTGTATTAAACACACACACAGATGCATGTGCTAGAAGAGCAGGCAGAGGTACGTTAATCCATTCTGTGTTTAACGAATCACCTGTCGTGTGCGTGTGTGAATGAGTGCTGTGGAAGCAACTCTGAAACTCTAGTTAGACAAATTATACAAGCTATTCATAATTTAAAGTAGATAACGTAAATAAAGTAGATAAAGTAGAAAATACTTTAAATCTTTACAAGATAAGAAAAAGCCTTTAAAATTGTTTTAAATTTAAAATTATATGATTACTTTAGTGTTACTAAATATAATGCTACAAAAAGATAAAATGCTGTTTCAAAAACCTGCTATAGTGTTTAGCAAGCTGAAAAAGATATATTTTTCCTATTAAATATATCGGTAACACTTTACATTAAGGGTCCATTTGTAAAGGGTTTATAAAGGTGTTTGTTAATATCAAATGCATTATAAATCATTGATAAGCAGTTAAAACTGCATGAATAAAAATGGCGACTTGAACGCAATACCTGCCAAATAGTGAGCCATCTTTAACTCGCATGTTATAAATGCTTAATAAATGTATTTTTTCACACTTATTTAAATCAAAACCAGATTCCTGATTAATTTCCTGGTGTAGCAAAAATAGTGAAATTTCCAATTGGTTCACTTTACAGGTTATTAATGTTTGTAAGAAATGAAAACAAAAAATGGTTCACACGTGTCCACCCTTACATTAAGGTTCACATGCAACTAATAACAAAATAGTTATGGCTGTGCTAGTTTTTTTTTCTTTCTTTTTCTCCTACAAATTAAAGCTTGATAATCTTGATGAACAAGAAGAAATCAGTTTTTATACATTTATGTGGATAGGCATCATAACCTTTTTGCAGAGTATCATGGGTCAGACTTCTGGTAAGAAACATAGTAAGAAAAGTGACTTAAGTCAGATATTAATAGGATATAGGATATTAATGAGAAAAATCACAAATACGACACCATTCAGTCTCTCTATGATAGTCAATTGCTACATCAGGAAATAAATCAGGAATCTGATTTTGAGTTAAATAAGTGTGAATAAATACATTTATTAAGAATTTGGTATTGTGTTAAAGTCGTCCTTTTTATTCATGCAGTTATAACTGCTTATCAATGATTTATAATGCATTTGTAAGTGACTTATAAGTCATTAACAAACACCTTTATAAACCCCTTTACAAAGGGAACATCGATGTTTTTCATGTCTGTATAGCAAGCCACTATAGCTAACTTTTTAAAGTATTATGTAAAAATATATGAAACTGTAAAACAACAAAGAAAAGATCATGTTATTCAAAAATACAATAATAATCCGTCTGTTGTCCATGACTTTTTTACATGAATGTAATCCTAACCCATTAAATGGGTCATGAACTGCATTGCTTGAGAACCTCAAATGCATAGAAAACGCATTGTTTTAGTTAAATTATTGTATAATGTTTTGTGGGGTGCACTTGTAATGTTATTATGATTTGTACATAATTTAGAAATAAAAGGCATTTTTCCTACCCTGATTTTAGCCCTCTGATGTGAATACTGTGTAAAGGGGCGTATCACATGTGGAACTTTTTTAACAGGAGTTTTGGTGAAAGTCCAGAACTCAGTCACTAATAGTCATGCTGTTTGATTGACAGCTCCGGGGATTGTAAAAGGAGCGTTCTTTGATCGCTTTCTATGATTTGATCACAGGTTAAATAACAGATTATTTTCATCCTACTAAGAGAAACAATGTGAAGTTGACCGTAGTCACTGGTTTTATTTACTGACACATGGACAAAGAACATCTGACTAGCCCACATGAATGATTACATATCAGAAATCACTGGTCACAGATGAGGCATTAAGTTACTTACATGTTGTGGCATTACTGTCCAGTCCATATCGTAAAAGTCTGAAAAGTTTGAAAGCCTGCAGTGATGAAATAGGCATTGATTTTCTTCTACAGAGGCATTCTTTCACCTATCTATTATAGATAGGCACATTCCACAATGAGTCGTTCTCTGAAACTGGTTTAAAAAAGAAGCTGTTTTTGGATTAACAAGGAAGTTTTCAGTTCTGAAACTTGCAGGATATTCTTATAGTATGATGACCTCTTCTATGTCAAAAGCTCAAGGAAAAATTTGATTTCTCAGTTCATGACCCCTTTAAAATAAGGAAGAGAAGTTTTTTTATTATTCTCATTTAACATTCACAATTAGATTTTTATGTTTGACAAGATTAGCCAAGCAGAGAGAAAAAAAACAGTAAATATTTATATAAAAGTCATTTTGTCAATACTAATGATGGGGCCATAATGTTGATAAAAGGGAGAGCAGTAGTCCCTGTTTAATCCTTGTTTATCTTAAGATTGCAAAATGTAATTTATTAGCAGTTAAAGCAGTTTTACTTATTAGCAACCTTATTAAATTACCTGAAAACTTTGAAGAATAAAGCTTCTCTAATGTGTCTGTGAATCTTATTGTTTGAATCGGTTCATTTAGTCACTAAATGATATGAGAGAGATGACAGTTTAGGATAGAGTGTCTGATTACTGCCTTTGTTCATCTAGTTTTTGAGCTGCATGAGCATTATATTGTGACACAAAAACCAGTGATGTTGTGTTTTGTCATGCTACACTGCTACTTTTTTAAAAAGTAGCTTGTTACTGGTAAAGTCACACTGTTTTAGAAGCTCAGCTACTGTCACACAACTGAAAAAAATAAGTTAAGTAAGTAGCGCCACAGCTGTTAGTTAACTCCATAACTCTAATGATAATGCATGACAAATGCACAGTTTCAACTTTTCCTTGGCTGTCTATGCTAAAGGAGACAGACAGCAGAACCTATAGTCTTCTCACTCTCTCTTTTTCCTTTTCTATCCCTCTACCATTTTTTCTCTTTCAGCCACACAAAGGCAGGAAAAGCAAGCGTTCCTCTCCACATCATAAAAAAAAGCATTCTTGTTAGCCAATATCTCCAGCAGCGGATTTACATGAATCAATTGTAGTGTGTTATTCTATTCCTTTCATTCACATTTTACACCTGCATATAATTCCTTCACCGGCTCCTTCATTAGAGCGAGAGGGAATGAAATGAGAGAGAGGCAGAGTTGTCATTTTAGACACAGTGATGTGTGTGTCTTGAGTACTTGTGTGTGTAAAGTGGAGTTAATGCTCAGAGACAGGGCCAACAACTGCCTCTTTCATGTGCCAAGTCAATCCTATTAACACAAGCCTGCATCTCTCTGCCTCTCTCTCTTTTTTTCTATTCTTCTTTCTGCTTTCATTCTGCGTGAACGAGGTTAAACACATGCCTGATATTGTTATGCTACACACATCCATTAGTGAACATTTACACAACAAATGTACTGTTTTATTTTTATTCCTCTCTAAGCTAAATTTCATGGTCCACACCCTGCAAAATGAACACTCACAAACACAATCACATTAGGAGGGACTGTTTGGTGTTGCAGAAACCCCATTTTACCATTGTATTATTTGAATTACCTTGGCCATGGTGTATAAATATGGTAATTAATCAGTATCATGGTCATACAATATTGACTACCAATGAATGAAAATAGTATTTATGACGTAGGTACACAAACACACAGCAGAGTTGAGTGTGTGTGCCATTCAGAATGTGATTGAGAATGCCTTTTAAATGCAGAATTTGAATTCAAGGAAGTAGAATTAAAATGGAATCAGAATCCATCCTGCTGTCACAGGATATCCAAGGAAGAAATAATATATAAGGAATAAATAAATATCTCAGAACCTACAAGCGAGACAGCGTGTGAAACACAAACACACAAACAATACCGGACAACTGAAGAGTGCACACAGAGGAACTAAAATACATAGTGATGATGACAAAATAACGAACAGCTGAGAAGATGCATCAGATTCCAATGAAACCAATGAGTGTTGGGAAACAAAGTCAAAGAAACACGTGACAGATGAAATCAAACATAACTGTGACCATACACCCCCCCGGCTGGAAGGCACAATGCAGCGGAGTAATGGATGATAACAAGAGGGAGGGACGGTGGAGGATTTGGAGATGGACGAGGCAGTGACGAAGGGATGGTAACAGGAGGTGGCGAAGGGATGGTGATGGAAAGACGACGATCCCATGGTGGTGATTATAAAAGTTGCCTGATGCAGCCAACCAAGAGCGTCACAGTGCTGTCAGCCCGCGGCGGAGTCGAGGGAGGGATGAGCCAACTTTAACAGTGGCTAACGACAACTGGGGACCAAAGTTGGACCAAACTAGCAAAGAAGATGCGATGGAACTGGGTGGCGTCACTGGCACTGGAGACCCAGGTGATGCCGTGGCGATGTGCATCCAGGGCAAAGCCAAAGTAACCGAGGAGCTGGTATGATGGCGGACAGAGGCGAAGACAAAGGGATGGATGAACCCACTGTAGCCATAAGGGGAGAGGAATAGAGCGCAGCTGACTGCCCACAAGTCCGGGGCAGAAGCAGAGTGACGACTGTGATGATAAAGGAATATTCTATATATATTAGGAATTTATAATAATTAATAATTTTTTTTTAATTAATAGCAAATTGGGTCAAAAATTTAAAAAATGTGATGCTGTTAAAATTGTGATGATGTATATGTACCAGGACAAAATATGTCAAAATTCATGATCAACTGCCTGTTATTCCAATTCAAAGTCCAGTTCAACATTCAAGATTCAAACTCATGAAGGGGCCAATTCTTGAATTCAGAATTCTGCTTAACCCTGACACACAGCTCTCTCTGGATTTATCTTCCACTGGCCTTTCTTTCCTCTGCTGCACATGGTCAGATGTTCTGCTCTAAAACCCTCACAGCTCAGAAAGTCATCACCAACCCCTCAAACCCCGCTCAGTTCCTCATTCACTAGCTTTCTTTACATTATAAATGACCTTTACATTAATAATTATGTCAAAGTGTGTGTTGTGCCAAAGTTATTCACTTTTTTGTGTGTTACTGTCACAGACTCAACCACAGCACTTCAGTACCAAAAGCAGAGCACAGGGATTTGATGTCATGGTGATTCTAGGAGAAAAAAAGAGAGATGGCAATAGAAAAAGAGAGGACCTGACCTCAAACAGTTCTCTTGCTTTGAAAAAATATGCCACTTTTGTTAAATTGATGTGCATCTCTCAGTCTCCCTTTCTCAATCAAGTGTGGTCAACTAGGTTGTGCTACTTTAATGTAGGAATATGCCAGTACAGCACTACAGCACAAGCTACACTCTCAGAGAAATCACTCATCCACACTTAACCTCCGCATCAGCCCCGGCAACAGCACGCATGCACAAAGACACCACTGCTGCTTCCATCTCGGCAGAGTTAATCCAG
Source organism: Gobiocypris rarus (assembly GCA_023029165.1). NCBI lineage: Eukaryota > Metazoa > Chordata > Actinopteri > Cypriniformes > Gobionidae > Gobiocypris > Gobiocypris rarus. The sequence continues at coordinate 5,770,965 of CM040914.1, read as the reverse complement.
AGATGGATGTCAGTTTCTCCAGAACAGAGACAGCTCTGCATCTCTGTTTAACTGTAATGCTGTGCATCTGGAATTGAATCTGTGCATATGCAGAAATAAATGCAAAAGTGATTATTTGGATATGGATAAGCACCATTCATTTTGCAATGGGACTAACACAGCTATATAATGTGTGCCAATAGTGATGGGGTGGTATATTGGCTGAAATTTGGCCATTTTGAGAACAATAAAATGGCAGAATCCACATATACCAGCTTTATACTGTCAGTCTGTCTATCTATATTTTTAATTATCTAGCAGATTACATGCAAGATATACATTGATTGGTTCAATTATATAATATGTAAGGTAACACTTTAAAATAAGGCTTTAAGTTAATGTTACCAAATTGACCATTATTCTTATGTATTCTCTCTCTCTCTCTCTCTCTCTCTCTCTGTATGTTTATATATATAAACATACATAAACAATGGTCCTATATATGCCATATATCTGCTTTTTATAAACTGGAAATTATGAATGAAAAATCCTTATCAGTTCACCCATAGTGCCAACCAACACAAAACTAATTATATATAATTTTTCTTAACTCTGAGAAAATACTGTAGCTTCTCTGTTCAGTAAGACCTTACAAAGGACTCGAGCGGTTGACACAGATTGTCAAATGAGACGATTATATACTTTTTTTGTGTTAATTAAGCTATTAATTCAAATCTCAGCAAGACCCATACTATCATTTCTGAGCTTTGAAATACATTTAACCTCTTTTCTCGGCTCTCTGAATATCATTTGCTTCTTTTGACCTTGTGTTTTCCTGCTTTGTGAATGGTCCATTATTAAAGTGGATGTCCCACTGTAATTTGTGTTTTTTTAAATATCATATAATTAGTTGCAAATTATCATTAATAACATTATGAAAAATAAAATTCATTCCCAAGGTCAGGCTTACGGGTATGTGGGCTGATGGAAAGCATTAAAAAGCTCTTTACAGACCCACACTTAAATGATGTGAACAGTTAGTGCTGTGAACAGAGTAATTATGGCCTAGTAAATTGGTGTCCAGAGAGAGGGTTTGATCTCAAATAGTCCCTGATGGACAATTGTGAGGCAAGCGATGCTGTTATAGGGTTACATCACACCTGACCTAGCGCATAAAAATGTTTTGATGTTTAAAAATAAAAACCTCTTTCAATGTTTTGACACACTTCTATTCCTGCCTTTAGAAGCAATTTCATTAAATGCTCACTGAAAAAAAATGGGTAGACTGCAAAAATATTTTTGGAAAATATTGAGCTTGTCTGAGTTTTGGTCATTTGGTCATTATGCATATTTTATGCATTTTTGGAACATTCTGCAGCACTTTAAAGTTCCACATTTCCAGAAGAAGAGTAAATTAGCAAAATGCCTATGAAACTATTGTTAAAATCCTATAAAACATGTTCCACATTCAAAACAAGTTAAGCTCTATATCAATACCATCTGTATGCTGTTGTTTACCATAGACAATACATTCCATTAATGCACATTCATTTATGAAAGTCTATGATGCAAATATGTTTTTGGTAAAGCACTTAAAAATGTGTGAGCTGGAAAGTTGTCCAAATCATACTTTTACTGCTCTAATAACCTCCCTTTCTGATATCCTTATTCATATCATGCTAAAGTAACAGGGTTTACTGGATTTACATGACAGGCATGGGGAAATTGAGTTTGCACCGGCAAGGTTATCACACTAGCAGCATGTTCACACATATACTATTTAAGCTTTATGACTATACTTTGATACTGGGTATTTTATCATTTATCCGGCTGCATTGCCTATACGCCCCAGACGCTGATTGTAAATGCATTACCATACATTCAAACATTTGTTGTATAAATGATTTAATGGAACATTCCTTTAAATAAGGTAAAATGTAGCACGCTTAAATGCTTTTGTATGTACAGCTGAAATATCCACAGGACTGCTGGGAGAAATTGGAAGACATGCCTCAGTTAGAACCATTAGGAAAAATATTGCTACCATAAAGGGATTTCTTAAGGGATTTTTTTAAAACATTTTTAATTGAATGTCATGGACTTGTGTTAAAAATGGCTTACTATTACTAATCTAACATTAAAGTTTAAGAACAGCCCTTTAAAACCCAGAAATGCATGGTGCAAACCATAGGCAAGACAAAAGCTTTAATACTCCTCCTAAGTGTATTTGTGGAGGCTATTTTTTACTGTACATCTGTCTGTTATATATAGTTATAACGAGAAGCTATGAAGTCCAGCATGGCAGTTAAGGCCCAAGTGACAGATCACTTCATAAATCTCTCATCACCTCATTCCTCTACCATCTGTACAGCAGAAATACTATGCACCATTATGCTTACACGAAGCTATGTGCATACACATACATAAACAATCTGCCTCTCTCTAGATCTTTGTCTTCATCTCTTTCCCTCTCTTTAAATTCCCTTCAGACTTGATTAAGACCCATTCTTCCAAAGCCTGTAAACTTGACTAGGATTCCTGTGCTTTGCATACGTTAAGCCCGGCTCTGCTAGCGTTGGTATGACTTAGCGCATTAGCTTTGAAGCTGCTCTTATTGCTGCAGTAATACCCCATCCAAGGCTTGTTAATTCTGTTCGCTTGCCCCAGTAGACTGACTGACAGATGCACTGATTAGCGTGGCTTGATAGAAGGGAGTTTGGAAGGATATGCATGCTGGGTGTGAGAGGGCAATATGGGATGCAACGCTTCCAATGTTCTTATAAGATTTACACAGTTAATCACTTCCCTGATAACTCAAAGTTACATGGATTTGCATAATGGCAAACGGCAGAATGGTTCGGGTGGAGAAGCACTGTGACCCTCGAAGACAGTATGGACTAACCCTTGTGAAAAGTATACTTTAAAATACTCTTAAAATGATTCCGTGGTGAAGTAACTATTACAGAAAAAGTAAAATAATTTCAACATGAAAGAATGAAAAATAAGTAGCAGTGCTTTACCTGTGCTTCCCCATAATATAGTCCCAAATTAAAATCTGCCTAGGAAATCGCCTAGTCTTAATCAGCATCGCTATTTGTACTCACTGTGAATACGCAGGCCACAAGAAGTAATTAGTTGGGTTTTTTGTTTTGTTTTTTGGATCACTTTTACTCGGGACATGCTAGCTGGCAACATAGGATTCCATTCATTATGCTAAGCTAAGCTAGCGGCGACCCTGCCAAACTAAAACAATGCATGCACTGAGGCAAAAATGCATCTGCCCACATATCTAAATGTAGGAAAGAAGTTGAATAAGCCCTATTTCTAAAAACGGTGGAGTGTTCTTTTAACATTGTTGAGTGAAACTGGGCAGTGGAACTGTAGTTCCCAGCATGCTTTGCAAAAGACTGCATTAGGAGAGTAAATTTAGGGATTAAAGTGTTTTTCAGTAAAAGGAAAGATGTTGATGTTGTTAGTTTATTTTAGTGTTTAATGTTCAGTTATGTCGGACATTTAGAAGAGTTTCTGTCATTTTGTGGTTACCGTTATGCAGAAGAGTCGTGCCTGTGCAAATAAATTGAGTTTGTCCAATGAGTTCTTTTTCCATTTTGTTTCTAAAAATATGCTTGTTGTTATTTGATAGTTTTCCACTTACACTTGTAGAGTAAATAGTTAATTGAATAGGGTAAATTAACCTAACATAATACACTTTTATAAATGTAACAACATTATTAAGTAAACTGCACATACTGTATAAATATTATGTAAACGTAATACATAAGTACATCTTTATATGCAATTTCATGATTACTTCTATTGTCTTTGAAATGTTCAATATACATTTAACCATATTTGTACACATTTGTAAGGATTACATAATTTAAATATTAAATATTTAGGTAACTAAATTCTAATCATTTGATACAATGCACTTATTGTGTACATACATGTTTTTACATTGTACTTACATTTTTTAAATGACTTGCATGTAATTACATCCGTAATTAATTTCTGTAGTTACACTTATAATTACATTGTCGACACTTCCATTACACCTAACTCTACCCTTATACCTACCCATACCACCACACCTGTCCCTAGCTTTACCCGTATCTAGTGTTGCACGATATACCGGTACTAGAAAAGTATTGCGATACCCTGCTATTACAAACGGTACGATATGGAACTTTATTAGTACTGGTACTTTAAGAAGGACCGTGCATTAAATAAGAGCTGTATTTATTTGTGTCGATGAGTGACAGCAGGAGTCAGGATGTGTGTGCAGAGCTCTGCTTCCACCGTTCACTAAACATTGGACGCAGAAGAGTTAAATATTTACGCGCAGCGCATGACAAAGAAAGCAACAGAAACATGCACGCATGAGAAAATATAGCGCGGCGCGGGATGTGCTCGCGCTGCCGGACTTTTAACTGAAGCGCGCGCACACGCCTGTCAGACAACATGCGATCGCGATTCAGTTCTTTCGGATTATGGATTTCAATGGTCAAAAATATGTAAAAATGCACATCCTGTGAGTATTCAGGTAATCACAGTTGGGGGTGTCTTTAGTGAACGTGTACAGTTGAGGTAATTGGATCTGTTAAGCCAGACTAATATTCTGTGTGATTAATGTTAAGTGAAGACTAAGCTGTTTTTTTTTTATTTCTTTCTTGACTTGCTATACTGTTAAATAGACATATAGCTGAAAAATAAAGCACTGTTTTTTTCATATTGTTTGTAATTTGCATTTTTAGCTTATTTTAAAAAACAAAGATTAAATAAAAAAAATGCAATAAGAAGAAATGGTCAAACACCAGGGCAGGAACATGCTGGCCACGTGAGTTTTTAGTTAAAAAATAAATAAAACAGTGAATAATAAGTTCTGTTGTCATATTATTCAATTACTTTTACTGGGTGGTATTTTGACCGTGGTATCGATTTAGTATCGGTATCGAGGTATTTTAGTCTGGTATCGTATCGAAGTCATAATTTTGGTATTGTGACAACACTAACCGTATCCCGTGGGCGGCAGTGGCTCAGTGGTTCATGTAGATTGTCTGCAAACCGGAAGGTTGGTGGTTCGAACCCTGGTTCCACCTGACCAAGTGTCGAGGTGTCCATGAGCAAGACACTAACCCCAGCTGCTCCCGACGAGCTGGATGGCGCCTTGCATGGCTGACACCGCCGTCGGTGAATGAATGAGTGAGTGAATGGGTGAATGTGAGGCAATGTGTAAAGCGCTTTGGATGGCCATTGGTCTGTTAAAAGCGCTATATAAATGCAGTCCATTTACCATTTACCATCCCACTTCAATATCAGCAAAAGTGTTTTGCAATACAGTATGAACACAATAAGTAGAGTGTACTCACTTTTTAATGTAAGTACATAGTAGTTAAGGCCACCTAATATAACGTGTGGCCACATGATTTATAACGTACTTTAAAGTTAAACATTTAATTTGACTGTTACAAAGTGAACTTTTTTCCAGTGTTTTTGAAGCTTTGTTTGTGTTTACAGTGTGCAATATAGGTAACGCTTTAGATTACGGCCCGGAAAGTACCACGTAATTAAAGTGAATTTACAGGGTAATTTTCAGTAATTATAGTGTAACTATAAAGTAAGTAGGTGTAGGTATAAGGGAACAATATGTAATATTGGGAGAATAAAGGGGTAACTAGCCCGGAAAGTACTGCGTAATGAAATCAAATTTACAGGGTAATTTTTTTGCAATTATACTGTAATGTTGTATGTGTTTAGGCAAAAAAACATGTCAAGTTTGGGGAATAAAGGGGTAACAACATGGAAAATTACAAATAATTATACTGTAAGTATTTTATAACTAAGGGCTAACTATTCTAATATTACATTGTACTTATGGCATACTATACCTAACAACATGGAAAATTACAAATAACTATACTGTAAGTATTGCATAATTGTATAAGTATTGACACTTCCAGATGAGAACACAAAAACATTTTTAAATATTACTTTTATATTTGTTTATTATTGTGAAGCTGCTTTCAAACAATATGTAGCCTATAGTTTAAAGCACTATTTAAATATGTTTTAACTTGACATGATGGAGATATTGCATGCTAAACAATCATTTGGGAGCAATTTAGAAAGCACATCCACTACATAACTTTTTTTGTAATAATAAGTGTCATATAAAAGTTTTTTTAGTAAGGTCGTAAGATTCATAAGGTTTTTGCTATGATTTGATTTAGAATCAAGGTTACTTACCTGAGTTTTACAGATAATTGGTCTGCTATTCTGTTTGAAAGGCATTGGAGTCGGTGAAATGTAGTGGAAAATAAGCTTACCTCTTTTCAGCTGATCCCAGAAAATAAAATATTCATATAACACGATAAAACACACTTGCATTTTACTACTTATATACAGTAGCCTATAATTTATATGATTTGATATACATGTTTCAAGGCAAGTAAGACTAAATTAATTAAATACTGGCAAAGATACCCCCTTGTTACACATAGTTACAGGGTAACTACATCATCTACGGGCTTTAAATTAAAGTGGTGCTTGTTACCCCCTTGTTACACGTAGTTACAGGGTAACTACATCATCATCATCATTTAAAAATGTTTTTGTGTTCTCATCTGGAAGTGTCAATACTTATACAATTATGCAATACTTACAGTATAGTTATTTGTAATTTTCCATGTTGTTAGGTATAGTATGCCATAAGTACCATGTAATATTAGAATAGTTAGCCCTTAGTTATAAAATACTTACAGTATACTTATTTGTAATTTTCCATGTTGTTACCCCTTTATTCCCCAAACTTGACATGTTTTTTTGCCTAAACACAAACAACATTACAGTATAATTACAAACAAATTACCCTGTAAATTCGATTTCATTACGCAGTACTTTCCGGGCTAGTTACCCCTTTATTCTCACAATATTACATATTGTTCCCTTATACCTACACCTACTTACTTTATAGTTACACTATAATTACCGAAAATTACCCTGTAAATACGATTTCATTACGCAGTACTTTCCGGGCTAGTTACCCCTTTATTCTCACAATATTACATATTGTTCCCTTATACCTACACCTACTTACTTTATAGTTACACTATAATTACCGGAAATTACCCTGTAAATTCACTTTAATTACGTGGTACTTTCCGGGCCGTAATCTAAAGCGTTACCGCAATATAACATCTGTTCATGTTTCGCATGTAAAAAAAACAGTATTTTTCACACAATTTACTTATCTGTATACCGCTGTTTCACTGTCCTAAAAATGGCCTGATGATGTCCATGTTCTGTGAAGTCCCTCCTTCAGAAATACGTAACAAGTTCTGATTGTGCCAGCGGTTCCCGTGTTGTGATTCAACAGCAGCTTATCGCATGTTGCCCGGAAAAGTCACGCCTCTTACCATAACGGTGAGATGCATGCGCTCAATGTTATTGTAGACATGGCGACAAACACACTCTACAAACGCAACACTTCCTCTTCTCCACGTGGGAGAGCAACAAGACCACGCCCCCTTTTTTGTGTATTCTTGTGGCCGGAGGTTAGTCAACAAACTGTTCTATTGGTTGACGTCATTAAAGCAGGAAGTACACGGATGTAGTGCAAACCGGCCGTCGCTGTAGGCTTTGAAAGAGAACTTCTGTTAAATAAAATATCTCGCTTGGCATTGAACTTTGAGCTTTATAGTTTTACAGGTATTATTTATGCTCTAACAGCAACATTACACACTAACTAAAGTTTTAAAAATGGGATCACGAAGAACAGGACCTTTAAAAGTGTAAGTGTGTTAGGAAAATAGCCTCACACTTAAGTGGCCTTTTATTTAAATAATATTATATTATCTGAAAATTTTAAGATTTGAATGCACTACAAGTGTGTGTTCAGTACAACTAAGCACATTTCTTTTTCACAAGGGAAAGAAACAACCTTGAATCTGATAAAGAAAGTTTGTGCTTAAGGCACAAGTATTGTGACTGTGTGAGGGCTGCAACTTTTAACTGTATGTGAGTTTGCTGAGGAAACTTTTGAGGCAAAAAACGGAAAAGGGAATTGCTGAGGATTGGCGGAGACCCTAATTAGTCTAAAACAGTTGTGTGAGACACTGGGGAATTAATGTGGGCTTGAGGAAAATATTTTGAGCACAAGCACAAGGTCCTGTCAGAAAAGTAGATGACTCCACCTCTAAAAGGAGCTAATGGAGGTGTGGGAGGTGAGAAGAACTGACTGGCAGAAAACACTGTGGGATGCGTATACATAGAATGGGGTGGCTGGCCTCTATGTTACCTCAAATTAGCTCAGATGTACCCCTTCACAGGTGATTTAGTTATAGCATTGCATGCTAAAGGTAAAGGGAACAAGAATTTTCGTCTGAATTACCTCAATGAGTCATGTAATCTTCGCTATAAATACACCTAATATGTCTAAGAGAAGAAGTCAATGAGTAAAGTAAAGAGACCATCTCTCCATTATGTCCTCTACATACACAAACAGCTCACAGACACATTCTGCAATCAAAAGCTAGATTCCGTTTTGACATGCTGCCTAATTACCTCCAAACTTGGCACACATGCCGCGCTCCACAGTTAGCTGCTCTGTTAGCGTCTGGCTAACAGTGTCTGGCCATCATAGCTTCCCTGCAGGGCTCACTGCTCCCACCCTTCAGCGACCGCTAGTCTCGCACAGATGCTACATTAATAGTGAATTGACAGGCAGTCTTTGAGTGTGCGTGGACCACTAATGAAGCAGCCAGCAGCTATTGTAAGACTTTGCACTAATATGCCACATGCACAGGCCAGAATCAGCGTGATCCATCACAGCTGCTACGGCAGGGAGGGAAAAGGTGTAAGTTTGGCCTGCCGTTCATTTGCGAGAATGTGATCTCTTTGTTTTCCTCCGGGACTCGGCACATGGTGGAAAGCCCCTCTTCTCCTCTTTAGTCTGCATTTGAAGCCCAGGGCACCCAGAGTCTTCATATCACTACAGGAAATAACCCCTTCTGCTGTTTGGCATTTCAGTACGAGTTCCCATCGGGCGAAGCCGGCAGAACAGACTGGAAGCTAAAGAGTCAGAAAGCGAGAGAGAGGCAAGAAAGGGGGCTGTGGGAGCGAAGGAGGGGGTTCCTGGCGATGAAAGAGTAGTGTGAAGGAATGGGGAGAAGATCAAAGCAGACTCCTCCACTGTGCTTCTCTGCATAAAGCAATCTCTTTATGAGCAGCCAAGAGAGGGGACACGATGGCCAATAAACACACACACATATAGCACACACGTCACATTCACAATATGGTGGAATATAAAAGCTGTACATGCCATGCACATTTTTGTAATACCATATATGATCTATTTATCACAGAATAACTATTATGGACTGTTATGCATTGATAATACTTAATGAACCTTTTTTTGTATTCAGAAACTTATATATTTCTAAGTTACAGGAGTACACAAGACTTGAACTTGATGCAAGCAGAAGCACATTTTAAACATTTCACCATTTTAACAATTTCAAACCACATTAATTCTAATAATTACTATTTATTTTGAATTTAATCATTTATAAGTGATATATAATTGTTCATGAAGGCTGGAAATGAAAAAAACCTTGTGTGTGCAGAATTATGAGGCACAATGAGAGGGATACAATACTAATGCAATACTAGAAATTGAATAATTATGACGTATGCAACATTCGACCCACGGGTGGGGTGCAGAGCTGAAGTGGTTACATCATGACCATTGGACAGTGAAATGCCTATTGGGTCAGCAAAGTCAGACACAAACAGGTGGTGACTGCAAAAGAATTTAGGATGAAGGTGATGAATTAAGTGTGAAACCATCAGGAACCCTTTAGTCTCCAGCGCCACCATTTTCCAGAACTGCAACCTACCTGGAGTCTCCAAAAGTGCAAGGTGTCAGGATCTCAGAGACTTAAGTTAGATAAAGAATACTAAAATTACCCCCAATTAAGAATCACAAGCATCTTGCAATGACCACACACGCCTAGAGGGGACCCAAGGTGAGGAACCAAGGTCTGAGCCACATAGAAAGGGTATGAACCCTCAACACGCTACCCTTACCATAAACATGAATTTTAGAAAGGGAACAAAGCACTCCCTTGCCCTTTTTTGCCTCCGGAGACTGGCCCTTTTTTGGGATTAAATCTCATGGCTTTGCCACAATCAAATTGGATTACCATGGACGCTGCCATAAGACCTAGAATACTGTGAAATCCTGAATCCTGACCTAGCCTGATATCAGGGTGTTTAAGATGGACTCGACACATGCGGGAGACTGCTGTACCCACATGGCGATCGAGTCCCATACAACCCCTAAATACTTTGTCCTCTGGGAAGGAGAGGACAAAGGAGAGGATTATTTTCTTGGTATTGAGTCTCAACCCCAGAGATACAAGACAAGCGAAGACAACATCCCGGTGTCGAAGTGCAAGCTTTTTGGTGGTCTCTTGTTCCTGTGGCCAGTCCAGTTGTAACCTGGCCACTGCACAAGTCACCTCCTCGAGAAGATCCTCTTGTGCTTTATCATCACAGGAGGAATGTTTGGAGGTGGTGCACTCAAAATCCATCTCGCCAGAAACAAGAGATGCAGCATCCTTTGCCCGATCTGAAGAAGCGTTGAGGTGTGCTGCGGTATCTGACTCGAGAACATCAAGATCTGGAGAGAAAACGAGAGAAAGGGAAGCATCCTACTCCTCAGCCAGATCAACTCACGAACCCCACAATCTTAATGTGGGAATGTGCCCTTGATAATAAGCGAGATAAGCGCAGAGCACTTTAATGGAGAACAAGTCACAGTACTCACACTCGCCATGCTCATACACTCAAAGCAGAACTCAAGTGTATCATAATCAGGGATGGGCCAAGAATACGGAGACACGCATCTCCTGATTGTTTGCGACATGATGCTCTTTTCCCCCCTATTTTTTTAGACATTTTCTGCACACTGACAACTGGAACTCTAACTCCTAACAAAGTGGCAGAAAGCGCACTCACAGGCGACAAAGAAACCTGTTTCACATCTGTTTATACCCTTTCACGAGCATGCTTTCCAATTATGTCATCATCATAGGTTATTTAAAGCCAAGCTTCTTGCCGTTTACCACATATACTTCACAACCGGTCAAACAAAGATGTTTTCCCATTGCACTATGAACGCAGCATTGAGAGTAGCTTTTGAAAGGGAACAAAAATTTGAACATTGATGAAACATTGATGACTCATCCTCATCAATACTTTCATCCAATCAAACACTTTCAAGACTGAGCATGATCCTCCTCCTAATAGCTGCAACCGACTAGCAAGTCATCTCATTTGTAAGCTGCTTTGGATGAATGCATCTGCTAAATTATTAAATGTAAATGTAATCCATTACATACTAAAGAAGCGCATGCATCATCTTCAATCTCCTTCACGACCTCTCAGAAGATTTAGAATGGAGCAACTAACAAAGACAAATATTTCAGTGCCTTGTGATCATCACAATCAATCAAGTGAGAGCTTTTCAGGCCTTCTAAATCTCTCACATAAGATGTTTTTTTAGTTGTCAAGTGGAGACACCTGCCTCACCACAATACAAGATATTCAGTCAATAAAGCTAGTCTTTAATGTTGGTTACTCTTGAAATGTATGACAGGTTAACCTGTATGCTGTAGAACTCAGAAGCATGTCGAAAAAGTTTGAATGTCTCAGGATGGTGCATCGCTTCAGTGCATTCGCTGAACATTTCCCTGCACAAATTATACATTTTTGACATCAGTCTTGTTTACATAATCAGAATGAAACAACAGGAAAGTAGCATTTTCTGTCAAACATTTTCCCCCCTTTGTTGACTGATGAACACATGCAGCTTTTGTCTTTGGTGCATAATCACAGAAGTTCAACAAAATGTGTGTGTGTGTGTGTGTGTGTGTGTGTGTGTTTGTTCTGTAATTTTCAGACAACTCCCGCTAAGTTAAACAAAAGAAAACCAATAAGCCTATTCATGCTGCAGAGAAAACTAAGATGTCTGGTACTTCTAAAGGGAGATGCATGCAACATTTGGTAACAAATTAACTGTTCATATCATCAGAAAAACCATAGTAAAGTGAGAGTTTAGCGAGAAACACTGGTCTCACTGAGACGAAGCACTTCTAAATGTACCAATATAATCTGAGTTAAAGGTATAATTACCGCTGGAGCACTGCTGATCTTTGCTGTGAGGAACTAGTGATGTGAGCAATTAGTGTAAGATTTAAGTCACTATCTTCACACTGCCAAATATAGAATTGCCACACACACACAAACACACGCACACTTTATTCCGGGAGCTTGTATAATTTCTCATTATTTGTCTTCTTTTCTGATAAAGTAACAATGGTCCAGTGGTGGCATTAGACTTTTGACTAAAACAGCCTCTGAAAGGAACAAACATGCGTCATATTTAAAATGTGGCAACAAATTTGGTTTGCATCTATTATAACATTTTATAATAATCTAGTGAATAAAGGTATTAATAAAGGTTAATAAAAAATAATATATATTTATATATAATATCTTCTCTCTTGTCTTTGGAAGTCTATTGATAGGTCTTAGAACGAACATGCGCCCATAGCGTTGACATTTTGGACACTTTGGTAAGGCAAGTGGAGTGCTACAGTATGCCTGTGATGGTAGCGATCATCAACTGGGTCATGGCTGCTTCCAAGCCATCGAGACCGATCTTACAGGTGGACTTCCAGGTATCTCTATCAGCTGCCAGACCTTTGAGCGACGTTACTGGAATGCCACAGTCCTTCAGTATTGACTTGGTCAACAAGACTAAATTGTGAGTCAGGAGCACCTGATGCATTAGATGACCAAAAGAGGAGGAAGCTCGTTTAATTCTGTGTTGGATTTCATATGATGGATCACAGCTCAAGGTGAGGATACTACCCAAACATGTGAATTGTTCTACTTCATTAATTTTGCTAAGCCAAGAGTAGAAAAAGGTTGGCAGGATGTAGAGGATTCAGGGAAGAGACATGACAGGACCTCTGTTTCTTGGTATTAATGATTAGCCCTGCATGGCGTAATGGAGTCCAACCAGTGACTTAAAAGTATACAGACAGTGTATATATTACTGTGTTCAACATTTATAATAAAATTAAATGGTTCTTGAGCACTGCATCTAGAATGATTTCTGAAGGATCATGTGACACTGAAGACTGCAGTAATGATGCTGGAAATTCAGCTTTGCCATCTAGGGAATTAAATCTATTTTAAAATCCCTTCAAAATAATATAGTTATTCTGAATTGTAATACAGATTGTATTACAATTGTAATACAATAATTGTAATATATTTTTTTACAAAGTAAACGCAGCCTTGGTGAGCAAAAGAGACTTCTTTTAAAAAGGTATTAAAAAATTCTTACAGAACCCAAAATACCAGAAACCGTTATGTTACATAATCATTGGCCAAAGAACATGGTACTTCTCTATCTGTTTGACCCTTCTCTCTTAAAATAGTTAAGAAAATGGTATTGCGCCAAATATAAGTCCCAAAGCCCAATGTCGAAAAGCTTAGGTACATAAATCAAATGAATAGAATGGATCCACATAAATATTTTGGGCAAAGTTCTCCAAAAAATGTTTTACTTTCAAATGTGCAATAAAGAAGAAGAAAAAAAACTCTCTAAAAATGCCACTCACCAAGTGACAAATATCCCAATTCCACCCTGTTGTGTTGATTTTCTCTCTCTGTATATGCAGACAGTTGGCATGGTGCCGGTGGCATGTCAGTGTTGTCAGTCTGATGCCCTCTTGGAGCAGGGTAAGTGGCAGCGCACACTCTCACCCTGGGCACTCGGGCTGATGGCATTTCAGTGCGGCCCATGGGGAGCACACATACTGTATACACACACACTGGCACGGCCCTTAAACGCTGGTCTGTGTGCTTGTGATAACCGTCACTGCCACCACTCTTCGGCCCACTGCACCAGCCATTTTCCATCTCCCACTATGACATAGCTAACACACATACACACACTCAGAAATGCAAATACACAATCAAACACATTCCCAGACTCACACAAACACAAGTGTGCAGGATCTTCACATTTCGAAATTGACAACTGGATATGTGATAGAGACTTGCTCTCAAAGATAACAACACTAAAGTATAAAGTGAGTGCAGTTTACAAAGTCTTTAGCTCTCCCTTACTTTCTCACTCCCAACTCACACATGTTGACTCTTGGTCAGGACCCCTTGGCATCACTTTTTAATGCACAGGGAACCCCTTTGGCGTCATTTTCTGACATGCAGGGTGCTCCATTGATTTCAGTTGTTTGCCCGATGCTTCAGATCAAGATGCATTTAATTCTTTGCATTTGTAAAAGTAGTCATGTATTTATGAATATTTATAGGCTACTGTTATATTTTGGAGCAACGAACCCCATTGCTACCCTAAACCTAACCAATTCTCAATAATATAAAACACATGACAGGCAAATAAAATACAGTCACATGTATTTAATGCAAAAACTGACCAAAAACAGTAAAAGTATTAACTCATGTTGCATTCCAAGTTTTCTGATGGTCACGCTACTCTACGAACACAAACATTCACTCTCATTCAAAAGATACACCGACTCTTTAGCATGACGTGAACCGGTCATTAAACACACGAGAGCCAATGACATTTTACAATGAAAGCTGATGTAATGATGCAGTTGGTCACGAGACATATGACAGCCAATGCAGTTTCACTATCAAAGCTTCGTTTCTTCAGGTTGCAATTTTTGAATGTGTGCATGACTGTCTATCCCCGTAGAAATCAGTTGTGAAAATTATAGATACATTTTTAAATAATTTTTATATTAAAGAATTATGTATAACTACATTATTGCCAAAATGCTAACCTTTTTGGAACTCAATGTATAATCAGATTGAATGGAAAGAGGTCTGGAGTTTGCCCAATAAATACATGTAAGGTTATTGATTTGATTTATCCAGTGAAACAAGTAGTCTCAAGATTTTTTAGAGACATGGAGACAACATGCATCTTTTGTAACACAGAAGAAGAATTCATAAAACAATTATTCTTTGAATGTGTATTTACCCAAATGTTTTGGTTTGATGTTGAATATCTGATATTTAAATGCACAAAATTAAAGATATGACTATCTGGTAAAGATATATTTGTTATACAAAAATAAGAGTTTGGAGCAAAATTCGGTGGTTGACTTAATTATTATGTGTTGAAAATACCTTATACACAAATAGAAATGGAAAAATAATAACCCATTATAAAATAAAACATTCTATTATTTAAAATTGAACTGAAACAGTATTGAGATATTGAGGCCCTAAAAAATGCAAGAAATAAAGCAAAATTGATTTTTAGATCCTTTTGGGAAGTTTTCCCCTGTGTGTGTGTGTGTGTATTTATATATATATATATATATATATATATATATATATATATATATATATATATATATATATATATATTTTTTCTCCTGTTGTTTCCTTTGATGCTATTATGGATTTAATGGATAATAATACACTGTGATCCTCTGTATGTGTATGATGTGTGTTGTTCTTGTTATGCAATACAAAAATAAAATAAAGAATGTGTGCATGATATTTGGCAGATGGAGACGCTTATCGCTTTTAGGGATTTTCTTTACATAATACACAAATGGGTAGGTTAAGGGATGGGGTGGGTTTGGGTTATATGTTCAAATGTATCTAAATAGTGTAAATAAAAAAAGTAGCTGGCTTATTAAATTGAGAATCACACTCCATGTCATAATGGCAAAATCATAACCCAATATATAATTTCATCATGACGATAACTTTCCAATGCCACATTGTCTGTGTATGAAGCCAAAAATTTCTCACTGAAATCAATGGAACACTAAGCGTCGAAAATGACGCTAAAGGTGTTCCCTGTGCAATAAAAAGTGACGCCGAAGGGAACTGACCAAGCGTGACGAATTGGGAGTGAGAACGTGTTGCTTCAGAAGATTACAGTACCCTTCATAAGTCTGGGGTCGGTAAGATAGAAGTCTCTTATGCTCACCAAAGCTGTTTTTATTCAAAAATACACTAAAAACATGACTATTGTGAAATAATATTACAAGTTAAAACTGTTTTATTTTTGAATATTTTTAATGTAATTTATTTCTGTAATGGCAAAGCTGCATTTTCAGCATCATTACTCTAGTCTTCAGTGTCACATGATCCTACAGAAATCAATCTAATATGCTGATTTGATGCTCAATAAATATTTCTTATTATTATCAATATTGTAAACAGCTGTTCTACGTAATACTTGTGGAAATGGTGATACATTTCTTAGGATTCTTTAATGAATAGAAATTTTAAAAGACAAAGTTAAAATATGTTTCTTTAAAAGTCTTTACTGCCACTTTTGATCAATTCAATAATTTATCCTTTAGTATCAATTTATTACCCAAAAATTTAAACAATACTGTACTGTACAATATTGTTACATATTACAGTACATTGGTAATATTATAAGTCAAAATTCTGAGAATAAAGTTGTAGCATATGTGAATAGGTAGTATTTTGACCATAAAGTCAGAGTAAAATTATAGAATAGCTAGATTAATGTTATAATATTATTATTATTAATATTAATACTATGAGAATGACACTGCAAAGAAAGTAAAAAAGTAAAGTGGAGTTGACCCCTGGTTGCCATTTCAGATTGCACAAAAAAGGCAATTTCCTGAACCTCTGTTCAGTTCTTTCTGAATTAATACATTTAATTTCCTACAACAACCGCGTGGTCCGGTTACTCATGATAACTGGGTGCTGATGTGCAAAAAGCCAAAGCATTTAGATGAGAAGCAAATCCTGTCCTAAAGTATACTGCAATTTAACTAAATCATATTACTATATTGTGATAATTATACCTTTTCACATCCTGTTATATTGTTTTTGTCACCCACATTTTATTCACACAATACTATGCCTTTGAGCTATTAATTGAATGTCTTTATTCTCATAAAGTTATAACTTTAACCTTGTAATGTTATGCCTTTATTCTCAAAATCATTGTTTTTTTAATGTAAAAAAAACCTAACAAGCCCTTCAATATATCAAACCACCACATCTTTCAATAGGAAAATGTTTTAATTAAAGATTTAATTAGGGTCTTTAAGATATTCTACATTTTGTAGTGCAACATGTCTATAAATTAATTGAGTTGTCAAATTACTGTTATTCTACAAAACTATCTGTCACCATTATTTTGTTTTTTTCTTGATGATGATGTGAAGATGTGAAACTATTAGAGCAATCAGAAATTACTATTGAACACATTTGACAGCGAAAGTACACAACACAGTACTTAGCCACATGGGGTCAGGTCAACATAACTCTCTTAATTTGTCATTTAACACTGCTGCAAACACACACACACACACACACACACACACACACACACACACACACACACACACACACACACACACACACACACACACACACACACACACACACACACACACACACACACACACACACACACACACACACACACACACACACACACACACACACACACACACACACACACACACACACACACACACACCTTTTCTGCGATAGATTCCCCTGATCCTAAAATGTCTATAAATACAGTGCGCAGATCCCTGGTGGTTTGAAGCCATTTCAGCAGAAAATAGGAAAACAGCAGAGACGCTCAAGCTGAACTTTATTAAAATTCATAAACTGTGAATAACAGCCGCCTCACCCATCAGGGAGCACTGCCTGAGATTTTTGGGCCCTTTGGGATGCCATACCTGCCCTGTCTCATCACACTCAGTTAAATAGTGAAATGAGAAACATAAGAAAAGAACAAACACAAAAAGAATAGAGCAATTGTAATGGAGACCATGTGCATAGACAAACGCTTCTCAGTCATGTCAATCTCTCTGAATGTATTCTGAAAGTGATGAGTTGTGGCATTCAGTCAACTCCAGCAGAGAGCGGGCTGGACAATCTGATCGGTAGAGATCTGCATGTGGCCTACCATCTGTATTTTCTTTCCCAGTCAGGCTAATGATGAGCTGCGCTTGTGCGTAAATTTAAACTTGCCTCAGCAGGACATAAAACAGTAGAATCAAAAAGAATGTGCAACAGAAGTTTGTTTAGATAAAATGCAGTCTCTGACCAACACTTAGGATGTTTTTAGACCTGTAGATTTTTTGCGAAACAAGGAATAAACTTGTCACAATGTTGCCATTATTCCTCGGTTTGGTTTGCTATCACAACCACAAGGCAACATTTCTGAATGGATTAAAATGACTTAATACAAGTAAGCAGTCCTCTCATTGGTCTGTCAAACTTATCTTTTTCATATCCTGAACTCCCAGTATTGCAAAGAGTATCTCAAATTTGTGTATTGATGACAACGTTTTTAGCACTGTTCCGCGGAGCGATTAAAGCCCATGTCTTTGAGACACTCTCTAAACACTAAACTCTAAACACCTAGTACACTTTGCTATCTTCATTTTGGACAGTTGTTGTGAAATATGTTAATCAGACCAAATTTCAATTAGGCAGTTTACTTTATGTTTGCTTCAGGTTAGCCTATAATTTGTTTCAAGAGGAATGAACAAAAAACACTTTCCAAACAATGTATAATTATCCATCATGCATTGTGATACAGTCTGATTCAGTTCAGTTAGACTGGGTAAAATCTGCCAGCGATTTGATTTCGCCCGGCAACTCAGTCTGGAAACCCGTACATTAATTTCTACTGCTTCTGTTACACTTTTGCGGGAACCAATTACAGACTGGCTTATCCACCTGACGCGCTATTGGTGGGTTTAACACGATGACGAATAGAGAAAAGATGGGTCGTTGCCTGTTGGTCACGCCTCTTGTGGTCTGATTGGATGAATGAATATCCAATCGCGTAGAGTTATTCAAATAATCCTCGTTTATCACGCCTCTTGTGGTCTGATTGGATGAAGGACTATCCAATCATGTACAGAGTTATTCAAATAATGCTCGTTTATCACACCTCTTGTGCAGTAGAAAATACAGAGCAAACTCCCCAGACCAATGTTCAATCTTAAATTGAGCTTGGTCTGGTGATAGCCAGACAAGAGTTCAGTTTCAAGCAAGCCAAGACTAATGGGTGTAACTGTACTGGTATGACGATATATCATGGTATGAACAAGTACGATTATCAGATCATGCACATTTGCTTATCTACATATAACTGGTGGTACTTGACCCACTCTGAGTGGGATTTGACCAGTAGTCTCTGGTGCAGTGAAGGCATTTCACAAAACATAGGATACCTATGGCACGAGTCCTTCTGGCCATACAACAACAACAACAACATTCCCAAATAATCACATTATATCCAAACAAAATGTGTCCAAAAATCCACTAAAAGAACTTAACAAAATCAATGCAACTACTGAAACAGCCCTATAAACCTTCACTGTTTCCTAACCAAATGCGACATGAGAAAAATCAGAGTTTTTTGTACTAACCTGCGGTGTTGTGGCTGGAACAACATACAAAGTATGACAAGTGCAGATTACGTGCTTTATTTAATGTAAAAATAATTTAAAGTGAGTTTGAATATAATTTTTCATGACCTTTATAGACATAACCTAACTGAAAGCAACAACGCTTCTGTCAGTACCACTATCGACAAAGATGATTGATTGGCTATTTAGCATATAGTTTGGATTGGCGGTATGGTTCTGTTCTGGGCAAGAACTTCCCATGTATTCATGGAGCCTAGCATGGATAAGAGCAGGGAGAGCAGCAATAACCCCCTTTAGGGTCACAGAACAGAACCAGCTTAATGTATTGCAGATATCATTAATGTCGATGTTAGAATACCAAATCCTGACTGACGAGAGGAGGAGCTGGGGGTGGAGGAGGATAAATGAGCTCCGGAGAACGCAATAGCTGTTGATAGTACTGAAGGATTTTATATATGTATGATGTGATAGACGTTGTATTCCTATAGGTAGACGTGATCAGCTGACAGACAGCTAAAGCAAGTTAGACTAACGTGACCTGCCAGAACTGACGCTATACTCTTTATATAATTCACCTCAGATATTGAAAATAAATAAAACTAACTCAAGGTGGACAAACAAGTGTACTCTATGATTTAAAAAAATGGTTTCAGTCACTCAGTATGTATTTTTAATCATGCTAAAATTGTGTACGATTTAGGAATTCGATATTGAGCTTTTTTTCATTTCGTTGCAAATGCAGTCAGTGCGGAGAGAGCCCACCCACACGCTCTTCTGATTGGCTGAGATTTTTGATTGACTGATCTCGGGTTTACTTTAGAGTCTGGTTTGGCGCTGAAAATCTTGCAGCATCACGTCTGGTTATGACACAGCTTTTTACATTTGCTTTTCAAAGCTGCAACAGAACTAAAGAGCAGCATCATTAGCTTTTTATTTCCCCTGCTTGTCCGAATGCCAGGGTATGGCAACTCCCATACACTGCCATACATAAATGCCGCCCCTGCTCTGGCGTAGGAGGCGGGCACGCTAACAAGGACAATAAAGACTGCAGCATCTAGAGCGCATCTTGAGACCAGGGGAGTGAGGAACGCACAGATCTTTCTGGCCTTCGTTCATTACACTCACCCACTCTAAACCTCACTCCCACCCGGGTCACGACACCAAATGTATCCGGTCCTATTCAACCTGCTCCATGCGGATGTTTCACAATTCGAGGACGTGAACACATGAACATATCCAGAGCTGCTCTAAAGGGGACCAACTTTATCATTTTATTTGAGAAAAAACATTGTCAGATACACTCCAAAACTCAAAGGTCTTCACTACAACGTGTCAATATAAAAGTTGTTGTACAATAGAATGCAATTATCGTAATAATAATGCTAATAACAATAATAATAGTAATATAATTTATTTAAACAATACTTAAGGAATATAAATTTTGCCCATGTTTTAATTTAGTAAATGTATGTTGTGCAGAACTTTACCCAAAAATAAAAGGATAAGTTGTTACATTTTCATTTGATAAAATTTTCAAAGCATTAATTAAATTGTTAGTTTTAGGCATTCATCTGATTACCAACATTTTTGATAATATATTTAAATCATAAAAAGAAAAATGTACTTTCTGAATAAAATACATTATTATTCTTAAAAATGTCATTAATTATTAATGTTAAAAATAAGTTGTTAATCTACCCTATAATCAATTATAAAATTACATTTATTAGACATGTTTCCGATTATTGAAGTTTGAAGAAACAAAACAAATGGTTTGCAAGTTTGTTATAATAAAGCATTTGTTCAACCAAAAAAAAAAAAATTATTATTTACCGAACATTTAAACAGAGGACGATAATTATAATATTAGTTGATTGTTGGCATTTTATTGTTTCATTTTCTGAGATGTCAGAGACCACCTTGTTGCAGGCCATTTTGGATAAAAAAATATGTTTATGCGGATTCCAGTGTGATTGCTTTGTTAATGCCTAATCGAACCGAGCAAAGGAGGAAAATGCACCAGTTTCCAAAACAAACTATCCAAATGATTTTGTATACGTGACTTTTTCAGGTTTGTTTTCAACAGCACACAAAAGTCATTGTAACTAAAACAGATCTAGAAAATTATTCATGATGTGGTAGGAGGAATATGATAGTTTGTAACACCAAAACAAGCATCCATGCACAGCTCTTGTGGATTTATGGCCTGACATATGCATTCATACTCATGAATATACAAAATTGTTGGATTTCCTCTGAGGAACCACAAAATAATCATCTTAATGTTTAAAAATGTTTAAAAATAATTATAAATACAAGACACTGTTTATTAATCACATCAACAGATTCTAAATGTGTCTGAGCTTGTAGGAGCATATAATTTCTACCTAAAGCGGAAAAGTTATGTATTTAGATGATAAATCGCTAAGTAAGTTTTATTACAAACAAAAACAATATATCAACATCACACAGGACAATAATTTATCCACTGTGAGAAAAAGTTATTATATTAATATTAATATATTGACTACTTGGATGAAATATAGAGCACAAGTTTTAAAGCTTATGAGCAACAATCTATTAAAGTCACCAACAAATTACAAACGTCCATGAATTTGCTAGAAAGAAATGAAAAAAATATCGGTGTCCAGAGATGAAAATTCATTTTTAGACTATGCTGGAAATGATCCGAAAAGTGATTAAAAGTCGAATGACAGTTAGTAAGAAATGTGACAAAATATGCTTTTTTGTAATAGTTATTCAAGCAATTAAAAATAGGTTTAAAACAATTTTTTGTGTATGTGTGTGTAATTATGTTTCAAAGTAAATGATGTTTCAAAGTAAAAGACATCAAATTCAGGCTCAGGAGACCTTTTATCTATTTCAGAAATCCACCACATGCCGCTGTGCCTGATATAAGGTATCCCGCTCCAAATAAACGTCCATCAAACCCTTTCAACTGCAGGGGTAAGTGATCATGCCACTTCTTTTCGCTTAAATAGGTGATTAGTGGAGTCACTCAGATACAAAATTTAGCAATATGACTTGGCTGTCCGTCCACAAACTTTTTTGCATTTCATCTCTGCCCCACGTTTAAATAAATCAATAACTTTGTCTGGCCCATGTGTCGCCCCCCAGGCATATAAAATTGCAGCACATCATCAGTAAAATTGTCTACCAGCAGTGCTGTAAAACCTATAATGATTCTGCTATTACAGAGCTATGGTAAATAGTAAAATGCTTTAAATTCACATCACCAGAGCTTCCTACCATGCATAAAGATCACAGCAGGAAAAAACACCACCGTGTTTGAAATCATTGGGTTGTCCGACAGGGGAAGAACAAGAGAATGAGACTCCCCAAAGAGATATATAGAACTCGTTTAAAATGATTAGTGGCTAATAAACAGGAGAATTGATTAAGCGCTCTTTCAATTAAATATTTCTATGAAAAAGATAAAAGGGGCATTCTTCATGCTGCTGTTCTGGTGCAAATTGACTTTTCTATTATTAAAAACAGTACACAGGCTTAATGATAATTTTGAAAATTGTTAAAGATTTGTTCAAAGCTATGCTTTGGCCACCTTCTCTTTCTTCTGTTTATCTTTAACTTGTAATGAATGACAAAGCACATGGTAAAGTAAGTTGACGTGAAATGAAGTAAAAATATTTTTTCATTGTGATGGAGTGACTGGTTCTTAAATCACTTTGCGATCCATTGTAGAACTGATTAGAGGCCACATAGTTGAAGTACTTCCATTAGGGACCTAAACAACACAGATTGAGCCATGTCCACTCCAATATTCAGAATAATGGTTAATCAGTGCACTGTAAAAAATTATGTCTGCCCTCAGCAAATTTGGCTAATTTTTTAAAAATTAATTCAAAACTACAATTGTTGCATAACATATTGAGTTCACTGTTTACTTTAATTAATAAAGAAACACCACAAGTCATTTTGAGCAAAGTCACCAATAAGCTGGAGTTTAGTCAAGTAACTATTAATGTTTTTATTTCTTTTAATGTTATTAATGTCCTTTGTTCTGTTAAATAAGTGTAGTAAACAGGAAGATTCATAAAGACAGGGCTACGTTATGCTCACTTGACATTGAAGTTTGTTGTCATCACGAAGGTTTAGGCTACTCTTTGCATGCGTTTTATACCCTTGCCAGTTTAATGATTTTATACGCTTGTTGTTCTGAGAAAGGCTTATGCGCGCGGATACGCAGAAATCCCTGCATATAGCGCGAAGAAGTTAATGAACTGTTTTTTTTCTCGTCTTACTGTGCTTAATACACACAAGGTTTACATACAGGTAAACAGTCGTTTGTCTTAACGCTGTCTTCACATGCTCTCTGAATTATCGTAAATTTCCTAGGTAAAAAAACTGCACATGATCATTACCTCCCATTTCAAAATTTGAATACAATGAGCTCGTAATCACGATTTAAGAAGTGGGAATAATCAAATTTCCGATAGCACGTGAAGGCGGCATAAGTGTACGCTAGCAGAAAATGGTGTGTCGAATCACAGTAATCTGTGTGTAACCCAGGTTACTAGTGGTTAGTGGCTGAGAAAAAAATTAACGAAATAAACAAATCATTGAGTTAGACACACTAAGTATACAGAGGCTGAAACCATAAATGATGTAATTATTTTGACTAATTACATAAAATTGTGTATATGTAAAATATTGAAAGGTTCAAAATTCTCCAATAATATGTATCCAATGAGATCGCGTGTGACGTCACTAAAGCTCTGCCGTCATGGATTATTATATCCTGCACGTTCGAGATCTTTCTCTTTTCTCTATAACCGCTGATGCAAACGGACGCTTTTTTAGTGCCTCGAAGTCAGAGAAAAGTAATGTAAGGGTGATTTTATAAGTCTCTTAATTATTTGTATATTATGTAGAGATGAGTGTGAAACACGCAGAAGTGGGATGTTTACGTGAATGTCCGTGTCATTCTAAATGAATGTTAGTGACGTGTTTAACATTAGTTTAATCTAATTTGACGTGGTATACATTTATATCTCTAACAAAAAGGGATTCAGAGAGAAGCAGATTGTGTGAAGAGTGACATTTTGGAACGCGTGTGCTCTGGAAAATTCTCGTTGGCCGATTTACATGTGATGAGTGAGTTCCTTGGCCAGGTTTTTTTTTCTTCCTGTGATGTTTGAGTTCGTGGAGCCAGCAGCTGAATTGTGCCTGATGTGGATTGATCCAAATGTGAATCTTTCTGATTCATGAATCGTCTCAACTCCTTCCTGCACTTTATGCACCCTGGTGGAGTTGGACTGGCGGGCCACCTGTAGAGTGAATCCTTTGAACTTCTTGTGAACTTGAACGTGCTGTCATCGAATGGTAGGAGAGGAATTGCACAACAAACTTTCTTTTTCATTCGTCCTAATCCTGGATCAGCTGCACAGACTGAATTACACCACATTCAAGGATTTTTCCCATTCTTCTAAAAAGCTGAACTGAATTCATGGACTGATTTTATTTTCATTTTTATTTATTTCGTTTTGAGTTTTTCAATTCATTGTGAATGAACCTTGTGGTTATTGGGTATTCAGTCAATAACTTAATTGTTTTCATGTTTTATTTTATTTGTTTATGTTAAACTGATTGGATGTTTGTTTAGAGAGTGAAAACTAAATAGGGTTTAATTCAGGAATAAGACTCAGAAAAGAAAGAGGCAAAGTTTTATTTAGTCTCACTACATATGCAAAATTCAACTGACCTAATTAAATTCTGACCTAAGGTTAATTTCGGTTTCCATAGAGTGAAACATCCACATCATTCCTGGAAAGAAGGGAAATGTGCACATTTAGTGTAGCGTAAATACTCAGGTCATTGCATTTAAGTGAAACCAATTGTTGTTGTTTTTCAATACAGTTAAATCTTGCTTTTACCAAAACTCTTGATCGGCTGAATTTGTTCACTCCTGTTGCACCATCTCTCTCTCAGCAGACAAACCTAGCCTTCTGATCACACTGGTCCAGTTGTAGAATCAATATAAAATTTATTACCTCAAGTGTTGGTTACAAAAGTGGCGAGCCAGCCAGGAGAGAGATTGGCCTGCAGCAATAGTGACTGGTTAGGAGAGCTGAGTTTAATTGAAAAATATATTAAACACAATACTGACAATATGGACGTTGTAAAGAGAGAGAATGTAAATGTTGCAAATGCTGTGATAGTCAGCGGCTTAACATTAACGAAACAGACCAGGACTTGGAAGCATGGCTGTTAAGGTATGGTAGTATTAATCGAAACTTCCTCATTGACGATCCCAACTCTGAATTTCACCGCCAAGCCATTATAGAGTTTACTTATAGCTCTGCTATGAAGACATTAGTGCCCCTACTCCCAGTAACTATGGTTAGTACTTCAAACCCAGAGACCACTTTCAATGTGCGTGCTTTAAGCTGTGTCTACCCTCATGTAGCTAGTGACAGCGCCACTAAGGGGTATTTAGAAGAGCTCCAAGTTATTGCTAGGGCTAATGGAAAGTCAATTGAAGAAGTGCTCCAGGAGGAGTTAAAGAGAATAAAAGCTGGCAGTTCCCTTGCTGAACCCAAAATTTCTTCAGGTGAGGGGGGAGGGGTTGAATATCCAAATGCAGCAGACTCTCAAATGCATGACAGTTGCACCACCAGCTCGCTGGAAGGACAGTGGTCCCCAGCCAAATCACAGAGAGATACAACTGAACAAGTTGCCCCACCCTCATCAGAAAATGTATCCGTTAGCGGAATTGAATCAAAGAAATCACAAAACCTGCCCAAGGAAAGACCAAGCATTAAAACTAGCTGTCCTATAGCCACAGCATTACCCCATTCAGCACTCACAATGGACATGATTGATCCTCCCAGTGTGCAAAAAGTGGTAGTGGAACACATTGTCAGAACAAATGACACTGCTGCATCACAACCTGCTTCTTTTCGCCTCAGGTCCTTCTCTGGGAAAATTCCTAGACCAGTCAACGAACCAGATTTTGACACTTGGCGGACGAGTGTTCAATTCCTTTTGGATGACCCCTCCATTTCTGACCTGTCCCGCACAAGGAGAATTCTTGATAGTCTGCTCCCTCCTGCGTCTGATGTCATTAAGCATGTGAGTCCCCAGTCTTCACCTTCAGTGTACCTGGAATTGTTAGAGTCTGTCTACGGATCAGTGGAGGATGGTGATGAACTTTTAGCTAAATTTATGGCGACGCTACAGAATCCAGGGGAGAAGCCTTCCAGTTATCTGCACCGGTTGCATGTTATGTTGAGCACAACTGTAAGGAGAGGTGGCATTGCAGAGGGTGAGCAAAGCCGTTGCCTGTTAAGGCAATTCTGCCGTGGATGTTGGGACAATGGATTAATTGTTAGCCTGCAGCTAGAGAAGAAAAAGACCAACCCACCTTCCTTTGCAGAGCTAGTAGTGTCAATTCGCACGGAGGAAGACAGGCAAACCTCGAAAGAAGATCGAATGAGAAATCATTTTGGGTTGAACAAACACAGCAATGTCCCCAAATTGAGAACTGTTACTCATCAAGCATCGGCATACTCCCATGATGCAGTTGGTGGAACGGCTGAAGAGGTGAATACCATGAGAGCTCAGATATCTGAAATTCATGCACAGGTTGCTGCTATGCAAGCCTCGACGTACAAAAGTGCCAGCCTGATTATTCAAAAAATGCTGATGTAACACAGTTAAAGAAAGAGCTAATCGAATTACAAGCACAAGTCGAAGCAATGAAAACATCTGTTCCTGGTAAAGTGTCCAAAGAAACCCCAGCAGCTGTGGAAATAGCTGGACTAAAGAAGGAAGTTGCGGAGTTGAAAGCTCAGTTAACAGCCCCTAAGATATCCCAATATCGTCCAGGGAAGCCGGCTATTTCCAAAGGCCCATCACCAACATTCCAGCATAGACAAACTGGCAAGAATGATAACAATCAGCTGAAATGGTTCTGTGGCTTTCACCCTCGTCCTGGATACTGTTTTAGATGTGGGGAAGACGGACACCTTGCCATCAATTGTGAAAATGATCCTAACCCTTCTAAAGTAGATGAAAAGAAACGCCAGTTGAGGGAAAGACAAGTCCAGTGGGATTTAAAGAACCAAACAGAGACCTCTCAGTTAAACGCCAGACAGTCTCTGTAGCAGGGCATATGGAGACTGGAACAAAACATCAAGGCCCTCAGACGAAACTGCCAAAGGGACTAATCGGAATGAAGTGTACTGCTCAAATCTATGTTGACACAATTAAAGTGAACTGCCTTTTAGACACTGGTTCTCAGGTGACTACAATCCCTTTGTCTTTTACGAAAATAACTTGTCTCTTTACCCTTGAAACCGCTGGAGTCTTTGCTGGAAGTGGAGGGAGCTAATGGACAATCTGTGCCTTACCTTGGGTATGTGGAGGTAACTTTGATGTTTCCCAAAGAGTTCCTAGGAACAGACGAGATTACCACGCTAGCACTGGTGGTCCCAGATCTTATAAATGTGCCTCAAGTGCTTGTCGGAACAAATACATTGGATGCACTTTACTTCAGATATGTACGAGATGAGGTCAGCCTCAATCCAGCTTCTCATGGGTATGCAGCTGTACTGAAGACACTTGATGTGAGACATAGGCAATCATGTGCTGAAACCCTTGGATGTGTGACATTAAAAGGGACAGTCCCTGAAACTGTGCCAGCAGGGCACACCACTGTTCTTGATGGGTCTGTCTGCCTAACTTGTCTTCCAGCTGAAAAGCTGACTGTTATAAGTCCTCCTGTAATGTCTTCTCTGCCAGGGGGTTTATTAGTTGCTTGTGGGCTGCACGCCTTACCTGTGAAGCGTTTTTTCTCCTTGCCTGTAGTAGTCAAGAATGAAACCCAGTCTAATATAATCATCCCTCCCAAGACTGTAATTGCAGAAATGCATGCTGTCCACCGGGTGATAGACAAGCCCTTGGCAAGTGATGCTTCTGAAACACTAGAAAAGTCTAAAAACTCTCAGATAACCCTTGATTTTGGAGACTCTCCACTGCCTTTTGAGTGGAGGGAACGAGTATCGGCCTTGTTAAACTCTATGCCTGAGGTTTTTGCTCTGAATGCAATGGATTATGGGCACACCGACAAGGTGAAGCATCGAATTAAATTGAGTGATGAGACTCCTTTCAAGCATAGAGCTCGTCCCATCCACTCACAAGATATAGATGCTGTGAGGAGACATCTACAGGAGTTGTTAGCAGCTGGGATTATACGAGAGTCTGAATCCCCGTTTGCTTCCCCCATTGTAGTCGTTAAAAAGAAGGACAACTCTGTGAGGCTGTGCATTGACTTTAGGAAGCTAAACTCTCAGACCATACGAGACGCATATGCACTCCCAAACCTAGAAGAAGTGTTCTCTGTGTTAACTGGTTCCAAGTGGTTCTCTGTCCTTGATCTAAAGTCTGGGTATTACCAGATAGAGATGGATGAAGCGGACAAGCAGAAGACGGCATTCGTATGCCCACTTGGTTTTTGGGAGTTCCATCGTATGCCGCAAGGGATCACCAATGCGCCAAGCACATTCCAGCGGCTTATGGAGCGCTGCATGGGTGACTTAAATAGAAGAGAAGTCTTGGTATTCATAGATGATCTTATCATCTTCTCTGAAACCCTTGAAGAGCATGAGCGGCTGATACAAGTTCTGAACCGCCTGAAAGAATATGGGTTGAAGCTTTCACCCGAGAAGTGCAAATTCTTTAAAAAATCTGTGCGCTACTTGGGACACATTGTCTCCCAGAACGGTGTAGAAACTGACCCATCAAAAATTGAGGCCATTAAAACCTGGCCAAGGCCCCAGAATCTCCGGGAAGTAAAGTCCTTCTTAGGATTTACTGGATATTACCGGAGATTTGTAAAAGATTTCTCCAAGATTGCCAGGCCGCTAAACCATCTCACAGCTGGCTATCCTCCTGTTCGGAAGGGAAAAAGGAAAGATAAAGACCATACTTACTTAAATCCAAAAGACTCCTTGGGTGATAGATGGACCACTGAGTGTCAACAGGCGTTTGACAGCCTTGTGGAAAAGTTAACATCCGCTCCTGTATTGGGGTATGCAGATCCTAGTCTGCCTTACTTATTACATACAGATGCATGTGCTACAGGTCTCGGAGCGGCTCTGTATCAAGAACAGCAAGGACACATGAGAGTCATAGCTTTGCCAGCCGTGGATTAACAAAGTGTGAGACCAAGTATCCGGCTCATAAGCTGGAATTTCTGGCTCTCAAGTGGGCAGTTACCACAAAGTTCCATGACTATCTGTATGGAGCCGATTTCACAGTGGTTACGGACAGCAATCCACTCACTTATGTCCTTACTTCTGCAAAACTAGATGCCACTAGTTATAGATGGGTATCCAGTCTCTCAACGTACAACTTTAAAATACAATACAGAGCTGGAGCCCAAAATCAAGATGCGGATGGATTGTCCCATCGTCCCAATGGCGAACCATCGGAAGACTGGAAATCTAGAAAGGAGCAAGAGAGAATCAGACAGTTCACTCTACATCACCTGGCAGATCTTGAGGGCAACACCAAGACCATCTTACCCGAAGTGGTGAAAGCCATCTGTGAAAAACATAGAGTCAGTCAATCTCTTGATTCTCGGTGTGTCTCAATGACTTTGGCAGAGTCTCTGAGCATGGAAGTGAAGGCCTTACCTCCAGGAATCCAGAGAGAGGGTGTCCATGGTCTCCCAGAGATACCATGCCTGTCTGAAGAGGATCTGACTAAGAAGCAACGAGGACCCTGAAATAAAAGTGGTGATAGATTACTTGGAGTCTAATACCAAACCTTCCAACATGAAATTCTACTTACCTGCGTTAACCCTGTGGATGAGACAATGGAACAAACTCGAGTTGAGGAATAGGGTGTTGTATCGGAAGCGGATGGAGGGAGGAAAAGTGTTAAACCAGCTGGCCTTACCTCTAGCTCTTCGAGGAATTGTACTTACCAGTCTTCATGATGACATGGGCCATCTTGGTTTGGAGCGAACACTCGATATTCTCCGGTCCAGATTTTACTGGCCGAAGATGGCAGCAGATGTGGAAAAAAAAATCAAAACGTGCGAGCGCTGTATTCGTAGGAAAACTCCTCCACAGAAAGCGGCTCCCTTGGTGAATATTCAGACCCATAGGCCACTAGAATTGGTTTGTATGGACTTTCTGACCCTGGAACCAGACAGTAGTAACACCAAGGATATTTTGGTCATCACAGACCATTTTACTAAGTATGCTGTCGCGATACCAACCCGTAACCAGAAAGCGCAAACAGTTGCTAGATGCCTTTGGGATAATTTTTTTGTCCATTACGGCTTCCCAGAAAAGCTGCTCAGTGACCAGGGGCCAGATTTTGAATCTCGTACTGTCCAAGAGTTGTGTAGGATTGCTGGCATTCGCAAAGTGAGAACCACCCCCTACCATCCTAGAGGGAACCCGGTGGAGCGTTTTAATCGGACCCTTTTGCAGATGCTAGGCACATTGGAGAACAAGAATAAAGCTCATTGGAAAGATCACGTCAAGCCACTGGTGCATGCATATAACTGCACCAGAAGTGATGTAACAGGGTATGCACCATATGAGCTTATGTTCGGCAGGCAGCCTCGACTACCGGTCGACCTTGCTTTTGGACTTAATAATAACTGCCCATTCCAGTCCCATTCAGAATATGTGAAATCCCTAAGGAGTCGACTTGAGGAGAGCTACAGAGTTGCAACTCACAATGCATCAAAAGTATCTGAACAGAACAAAAGGCGTTTACAGAAATGTAATTGCTTCTGCACTTGAGTCAGGTGATCGAGTCCTTGTGGAATGTCAAATTAAGAGGGAAACACAAAATATCAGACAAATGGGAATCTGAGATCTATGTAGTACTCCGGAAAGCAGGTGACATGCCAGTATATACAGTCTGCCCAGAAGGGAAAGATGGACCGGTTCGCACCCTACACCGTGATTTGCTGCTGCCTTGTGGGTTTCTGCCTGTGGTTGAAAGTGAAGAAATGGGTTCTCCAAAGATTCGTCGTAAACCTAAAACCAGATCTCAATCTGCAAATGGAGCGGAAGACCTAGAACATCAGACTAGCAGTCAATCAGAATCTGAGGATGACCGTGTTCCTATAAGGAATTCGGAGCGCCAATTGGAATTCAGCACAAGGATAATCTTACCTTCTTCAGACCATCCTAGGAACGTAGAGACCCTACCTGAAATGGTGCCCATTGAGCCGCCTCCTGCTGCAGTGGAACCTGTGAACGAAACCTTACCTGACAACTCTAAATTCTCTCCAGCTACCATACACCCTGAAAAAGAGACGTTACATGATATCAGACTAACAGACTCTGAAGATAATGAAATGGATAATGAAGAAGAAAGTCACTTACCTGTGATAGATTCTGTTGAAGCTGACACTGATGGAGTTAGCTCTGGCCGAAATGACAACATCATTTGTGTGGAGAACTGCGGAAGTGAATGCACTAAAAACTGAGTCTTCAGAGATGTCAGAGCCTGAGAATGGAAGAGTGTTGGAGTGTTCTAGCCTATCAGACCTTGTGAGTAAAGAAGGGCAGTCAATTGATCAAAGCCCACCTGCCCCAGATGTTTTTGGTGACCAACCAGTCATGGATGATGACCTAGGAGCCATTGGCCCTAGACGCTCTAAAAGGCAGTGTGGACCCCCTAACAAATTTCGGTATCACAAACTCGGAAATCCGTTAGCACTGGTTATTCAGTCACTACTGCAAGGGTTGAGTTCAGCACTTACAACTACCTTGGAAGAATCCCCGTTTGTCAGTGATCAGTCTGTAAACATGCCTGGTGTTTCTCCCTCAGTGGTGACAAGTCAACCCCTAGCATGCCCGAGGACGTGCCTGAATTCAGTGGGGAAGTGTAACCCAGGTTACTAGTGGTTAGTGGCTGAGAAAAAAATTAACGAAATAAACAAATCATTGAGTTAGACACACTAAGTATACAGAGGCTGAAACCATAAATGATGTAATTATTTTGACTAATTACATAAAATTGTGTATATGTAAAATATTGAAAGGTTCAAAATTCTCCAATAATATGTATCCAATGAGATCGCGTGTAGCGTCACTAAAGCTCTGCCGTCGCGGGATTATTATATCCTGCTGCGTTAGAGATCTTTCTCTTTCTCTATAACCGCTGATGCAACGGACGCTTTTCAGTGCCTCAAGTCAGAGAAAAGTAATGTAAGGGTGATTTTATAAGTCTCTTAATTATTTGTATATTATGTAGAGATGAGTGTGAAACACGCAGAAGTGGGATGTTTACGTGAATGTCCGTGTCATTCTAAATGAATGTTAGCGACGTGTTTAACATTAGTTTAATCTAATTTGACGTGGTATACATTTATATCTCTAACAAAAAGGGATTCAGAGAGAAGCAGATTGTGTGAAGAGTGACATTTTGGAACGCTGCGTGTGCTCTGGAAAATTCTCGTTGGCGATTTACATGTGATGAGTGAGTTCCTTGGCCAGGTTTTTTTTTCTTCCTGTGATGTTTGAGTTCGTGGAGCCAGCAGCTGAATTGTGCCTGATGTGGATTGATCCAAATGTGAATCTTTCTGATTCATGAATCGTCTCAACTCCTTCCTGCACTTTATGCACCCTGGTGGAGTTGGACTGGCGGGCCACCTGTAGAGTGAATCCTTTGAACTTCTTGTGAACTTGAACGTGCTGTCATCGAATGGTAGGAGAGGAATTGCACAACAAACTTTCTTTTTCATTCGTCCTAATCCTGGATCAGCTGCACAGACTGAATTACACCACATTCAAGGATTTTTTCCCATTCTTCTAAAAAGCTGAACTGAATTCATGGACTGATTTTATTTTCATTTTTTTATTTATTTCGTTTTCGAGTTTTTTCAATTCATTGTGAATGAACCTTGTGGTTATTGGGTATTCAGTCAATAACTTAATTGTTTTCATGTTTTATTTTATTTGTTTATGTTAAACTGATTGGATGTTTGTTTAGAGAGTGAAAACTAAATAGGGTTTAATTCAGGAATAAGACTCAGAAAAGAAAGAGGCAAAGTTTTATTTAGTCTCACTACATATGCAAAATTCAACTGACCTAATTAAATTCTGACCTAAGGTTAATTTCGGTTTCCATAGAGTGAAACATCCACATCATTCCTGGAAAGAAGGGAAATGTGCACATTTAGTGTAGCGTAAATACTCAGGTCATTGCATTTAAGTGAAACCAATTGTTGTTGTTTTTCAATACAGTTAAATCTTGCTTTTACCAAAACTCTTGATCGGCTGAATTTGTTCACTCCTGTTGCACCATCTCTCTCTCAGCAGACAAACCTAGCCTTCTGAT
Source organism: Gobiocypris rarus (assembly GCA_023029165.1). Taxonomy (NCBI): domain Eukaryota; kingdom Metazoa; phylum Chordata; class Actinopteri; order Cypriniformes; family Gobionidae; genus Gobiocypris; species Gobiocypris rarus. Next base: position 5,737,105 of record CM040914.1, on the reverse strand, counting down.
CACACTGGTCCAGTTGTAGAATCAATATAAAATGTATTACCTCAAGTGTTGGTTACATGTGCATTATAGTTAATCTATCTGCTATGTTAATCAAACAACATGACTGAAAGCCAGTTGCTATATTGACTTAATAACTGTAGTATCTTTAGTAAGAATCTGTGTATATTTTATCATATGGTCAAAGGAGTTTAAAACTTTATTAACATTTCCTCATTACATATAAAGGTATGGATCTAAATGCTTAGTATAGTCCCTGACAAGGATGAATTGATAATGCTTTAAGAAAATTAATAGGATCAGTTTTGATTTCATGAATTAATCTCTCATTTCTCTTTCATTTTTAAGGCATTTCTTGAATGAAAAGAAAAACCTTGGATCATCTGACTTCGATAGAGTCAAGGTAAGAACTTTTACAAATACATTTTCAAGATGCTGTAAGAGATCTCTGTGTGCATATATTGAATATGTGAATTGTGATTGGTTGATCTATCCACGGTGTTACTCCCCAAAGTATTGTTTGCCTAAATAGGCTAGCCACTGGAATCCATTTCTAGGATTCATTCAGATTACTTTTGTAGCAAGTGGAAAGTGCAAACCTGAAAATACAATGATTGATGTTAAAAAATAGTCAAATATCACTTCAGGGAGACAAACAAGCAGCTGCTGTTTTTTCAAAAAAAAAACATAAAAACAAACAAACAACAACATAAAAACAAGAACAGATCAATACCTGTGGCTCCTGACAATACATTGAGGTTGGTCTTTTTAAGAAACCGAACCATATTTACCAACAATATTAATGGTAATCTGCATGTTCACAAACCGTTTGCCCAGGCTGTGGATTACAGGTAATATTGTTGTAAATATGGTTCAGTTTTAGCACAGACCGACCGTTTTGCTTTAATAGACATCAATGCATCGATTTGGGCTTGTGTTTTTTTACTTGCATTTCATGAATCACCAAGGACAACAGTATAATCTACAAATATTCTTTACTGTTCTACTGAAGGAAAACAAAATCACCCACATCTTGGATGGCCTGAGGGCGAGTAAATTTAAAAGCAATTTATTTAGGGGTGAATTATCCCTTTAAATGACTAATCACTGTCTCCATCAGTGAGCTTTATACACATCTTTCATTGTATTCTAAAGTAATTATGCAGGTCAATAGTAAACCATCCAGGATCGTCCATTCATCGTCCGTGTATCCATCCGCGTATCGTCCATTCATCTAAGCCGCTACGATATTGCTGAATTGCTATTTTATGTTCTGACTTGTCCTTTTGGTTTTGTACATTTGTTGTTGTTTTTTAAATTAGCTGTGCCTGACTTTTTTTTTTTTTTTTACCATTTATGAACAAACAAAGCACAATATACATTTAGTTTTATTGTTTTGTTTCAGGACACTATGGAGAAACAGAACAAGAAGACATTGTAGAGCACACAGTGAAAATTGTGACCAGAGGGGGCTCTCCAGATGGGAATCCTTTAGAGGCAGGGATAGAAGGTGTTGATGTTCTGGGAGGATTGTCCATTGTTGAAAATGCATGTGTTGCCCATCTCTGCCTGATGTGTTCCGTAATCCTGAGGTACCCCATAGCCTACACTCTTCCAGAAAATTCTGCTTGAACTAGACAGTGCAAAGCTATCTCCCAAGAGTCTAACTGATGTTAAAGTAAATTGGTTTTCTTGTTGAAATTTCGAAAAAAAAAAAAAAAATATATATATATATATAATTATTATTATTTATTTTTAAGGAATAAAAGTGCATGCTTGTTAAAAAGTGACTCTGAGGGTCCTGACCAAGCAACAATATGTGATGAGTTGGGAGTGAGAACGTGTTGGTCTGACATGTGAATGTAACAAGGCTCTAATTTCTTGATTACTTGAGAACCTGCAAGAGGCCAAAAATGTCAAAAAAAAATCATAGTGCAGAACATTCTAGCCCTGGGTTTAAGCACGTCAAATTAACTATTCAGAGGAGACAAAAAAAATGCCAGAATTACAGTGGAATTTTTATTCTCTCCGGTAATTTCATCACCTCTGCGATTAGTGTGAGGTCACGGTGTATCTCAGAACTTCACAAAGTATGTTAGGACCATTTTTGTCTGCTCATGTACATCCTGTGAGACATAAAAAGCAGAGCTCTTGACTGCTTAACTCAGTGAAAAAGGAAAATGTGCTCCGGTGAGAGGTCTTACTGGTGATTTGAATGTCTACTCCTTTCAGAACCACTCTCTCTTGTATTAGTCGGTAAGCGAAAGGCAGAGAAAACATGAGTCTTTTTAAAGCACCTTTAATCATACTGGGGGCACTCCCTGAGGACTGAAGCGGTTTCAAATGGAACTTGAGTGAAAATATGTCCTTGTGGCTTTGGGTTAAATGGCTCTGTGCAATTTTAATCAAGGGTAATAACACATGAGCATTGAAAATGCTCCCCTGGTACTGAAGCTCTATAGTAATCATGTAAAAAAAATGTCCTGTATGTGTCCGTGTGGTCCTGGGTTCTGAGAATCAGGGTTCTCTGATGAAGTCCACTGTTGAAGTGTTTAAGTGTAATGTGAGGTATTAAATGCTGAGAGCTCAGTGGTAGAGTGTAAGATATGTAGAGGTGAGAGTGGAAGTTCTCTGACGTTTCAGATACTTATACGTATCTGACGTATAAAAACTGTAGGCTCAGATAATGCTAAACGCGGACACAGAAGCATCAAATTATATTTTAAAAACAACTTTGCAAGTGTAAAAGAGAACCATAAACATCAAGAAAGTATCGCTTAGCTTTTTCCAAATTATATCACAGCCTTTTTTCCAAAATGGATTTAATTATTTTCTTCAATATCCTGCAAACAATACCCCATAATGACAACGTGAAAGTATTTAAGTTTGTTTGAAATCTTTGCAAATTTCTTCGCTCAATACTTTGTTGAAGCACCTTTGTCACCAATTACAGCCTCAGGTTGACAAGGACATTCACAGAGTTGTCCCGTAGCCACTCCTATGTTATCTTGACTGTGTGCTGAGGGTCAGTGTCCTGTTGAAGATGAACCTTCGCCCCAGTCTAAGGTCCAGAGTGCTCTGGAGCAGGTTTTCATCAAGGATTTCTCTGTACATTGCTGCATTCATTTTTCCCTCAATCCCTTCAAGTGCCTTTTGGCAAACTCCAGGCGGGCTGTCATGTACCTTTTACTGAGGAGGGACTTCCATATGGCCACTCTACAATACAGGCCTGATTGATGGAGTGCTGCAGAGATGGTTGTTCTTATGGAAGGTTCTCCTCTCTCCACAGAGAAACTCTGGATCTCTGTCAGAGTGACCACTGGGTTCTTGGTCACCTCCATGACTAAGGTCCTTCTCCCCTGATTGCTCAGTTGGGCCAGGTGGCCAGCTCTAGGAAGAGTCCTGGTTGTTCCAAACTTCTTCCTTTTACGGATGATGGAGGCCACTGTGCTCACTGGGACTCATTCTGTACCTTTCTGTCGTTATGGGGTATTGTTTGTCGAATATTGCGGAAAATAATGAATTTAAATTAAATTAATTAAGGCTGTAACATAAAATGTGAAGTGCTGTGAATATTTTCCAGATGCACTGACTCACCATAGACATAAACAGAGAAAATAAGCTCTACAATGTTCTTCCGCAAGACACACGCAGTTCTGTTTGTTAACCGCTAGAGTGCCAAAAGTAACTCAGTGTTGCTTTAAAAATACCTGAGCATATTGATCTAGTGATTTCCACCTTCTGTAACCAACAAACACTAATTTTACAAAGGTTGACAATATAATTGAACATGTTAATATAAACATTCTGTTGTCTAGTCACACACGTCTAGAAGAATTTGAAACTGATATTTGTTCTGAATCAATCAGTCAAAATAAAGCTAATATTGCTTTCATGAATCTTGCTTTAAAGGTTAATAGAATAAAATCTAGTTTAAGTCACTTTTCTCAGTATATTATAAAGGTGATTCTTAACTCTGGAAAGTGAAATGTACCTTTCAAAAGATAAAAAAAAAAAAAAAGTTTTATTAATCCAGAATACATTAAATTGATTAAATAATAATGTTTTTTTATATAGTTTTATTAATCCAGAATACATTTAATTGATTAAATAATAATAATTATTATTTTTTATAGTTTTATTAATCCAGAATACATTAAATTGATCAAATTGACAGTAAAGATTTTTTAAATGTTTTCTTTTTTTTTTAAATCACAGTTTCCACAAAAATATTAAGCAGAACAGCTTTTAACTAAAAGTGTTATTTGAGCACAAAAAGAATATAAGAATGTAACCTAAAAATATATAACTGGGATTGTTGTTTGGAATAATGGCTGCTGATTTAAAAAACATTTTTTAGCAGCTTAGCGTCACAGGAATCATCTACATTTAAAAATAAATATTAAAATAGCCAATTATGTTAAATTGTTATATCTCACAAGCATTTTTAATTTCCAGAGATGTCAAGAACCACCTGGGGGCACTTTGTGAATCATTCATCTACACAAATAAATTGTGTTATAGAATTTTTTATATGAATAAAGACTCAAGAATACAGAAGGCATGTCCTATTTGGAATGTAATTATTAAATGTAATTATATGTGCAAATCAGTGACCCTGAAACCTCAGCTGCCTACACAGGGAAAATAACAGTCACATATTCACTGCAAGTACATTATTTGGCTGTTGCAGGAATCTTGTGGCCGTTTAAGATTCTGTTTGCTGATCTTGTACTAACCACTTCCACCCGCAAACCCTCCAAAAACGCTCATTCTTTGTCCTTCACTAATACATATGCTGCAAAGGCAGGCAATCTCTCTCGCACACACATATTCCATTAATATTCAGTCTTGTCTCCCACAGAGCATCCAAACAAATGTTTGTGTCACACACACAGAGCAGAAGAAATATGAAATATTAAATATGTATTTATAAACAGTGTGACTCAGAAAGCTTTTTCACTGACTATCCATCATAAGCACTATTTGACAGCCCGTTCTCTTTCTTTCTTCAGTTATGGACAAAAGTTTGCAAAGCCTATCATTTTTGACCTTGCTTTTCTGAACCTGTACTGTACTTAGTTAGGGCCAGCAAGGCCAGCTTGCTTGCTATTTTAGGCATAGTATGATGTGTACCACCCAACACATTATCTGACAGAAGTAGTTGTTTTATGTCTAAGAAAATTAGAAAGGTGACAAATGACATGAACACACTTACAGAAGTTTTAAAATCTTTAAATATGTTACTATGGTATTTCATATTCTGCATTTTTGGAAAAACAAACAAAAAAAACAAAAACAAGAAGTGCAGTTGTTTCATAAACACCTGAAGTATAAGAACATAATAAAAATAACAAATTAAGCACAAATAATTTTAAATGAAGCTGACGTTTGTGATTTTCACACCCCCATTGACTCACATTTTTTTTTTTTCAACTCTGGTAGTCAACGGGTGTGAGATCTGCTTGGTTACAAACATTCTTCCAAATATCTTCTTTGGTGTATGAGAGTCGCAGCACATCAGCTGCAGCAGTCAGATATCATTAAGAGCTGACACAAGATGATCGCAGATGATTTGGTTTCAAAGCGACATGTAAAAGCGCCTATTTAAGTGAGTTTGTCATTGTACCATTTTGTTGTTGTGTTTTTCGTTAAGAATAATAGGCTATAGTGAACCCACCATTCAAGCAACCCACCCCCGAATTAGCGCCAATTCTAAACCGAAACTAAAATTAGCATTTCAAAAAACCTCAGATGACGCTAAATGAAACAAAATTACACAAAATACAGAAATCTCTCTTCTCGGGGGGACATGAGGGAGGGAAGCATGGTCATTTGAATATACTAACGGGATTCTACTGATGAAAAGCTTAATGCTGATCAGTGAAGTAACCCTTCAAAAGGAACACTCCACCGTTTTTAGAAATAGGGCTTATTCAACTTCTTTCCTACATTTAGATATGTGGGCAGATGCATTTTTGTCTCAGTGCATGCATTGTTTTAGTTTGGCAGGGTCGCCGCTAGCTTAGCTTAGCATAATGAATGGAATCCTATGTTGCCAGCTAGCATGTCCCGAGTAAAAGTGATTAAAAAAAATAAAAACAAAACCCACCTAATTACTTCTTGTGGCGTGCGTATTCACAACGAGTACAAATAACGATGCAAATTTAAATTAGGTGATTTCCTAGGCAGATATTGACTTGGGACTATATTATGGGGAAGCACAGGCGAAGCACTGCTACTTGGGCACAGAGATATCACGCAACACATGAAATGTTTCTAAAAACGGTGGAGTGTTCCTTTAAACTAGAGATAATGCCAACCCTGAGTACTTTTCAATGTCTTTTTGCAAAGTGCTTTTCTTCATTTTATCTTTATTTTTTTGTATGGTTATTGTTTTTGTGGTTATGTATGAAACTCCTTGTGCTGCCGTCTTGACCAGGTCTCCCTGGAAGAAGAGATTTAATAAATAAATAAATAAATAAATAAATAAATTCAAACCATACATGGAGGTGGTTTAAAAATGCGATTCCATTCAGATTTTTACAATGCATTTCGATTTTTTTATCGGAATTGATAAAGATTCTCTGAACTCTGATCGGCTGAAGCATAACTGGACTACGTCTCAAAGTACTGCCTATACAAGGCTACCGCTCCAATAGTTAGAAGATATTTAAATAAATGTTATAATCATAATAAAGAATAACTGTTTTATGTGTTACACAAGGTATGCTTGTTTAATAATAACGAAAAAGAAAACAGATAAACGTTTTAAACCATGGACATAATGGCCTTCTCAAGTAATTGTATGAACTAACGCCCCCATTTCCAGTTTTAAATGAATGCAGATCCAGATACAAAATAATTTTGAGATTATTACAAATACAGATATTGGCTCCGCTGCACACCCCTAATCTAAAGATGCCAGCATTCTGGAGAAGTTATGCACAACTTCTGTGTAGATGTATGATAGGGCCCTTCATTTTAGCACTTACTCTCCCTTTTGAGCTTCACGGGCAAAGCATGCTGTGAAATAGGGCTGTGCGATATTGAATAAAAATGCGATATTCAATACCTTGTTAAATAATGGGACATTCGATACGATATTGCTATTATCGATTTAAATTATATTTAATTTTAATACATATTAAAGCTACAAAGGTTATTCAGCCAAGAGCACAGTGATTTTCTTGTTCTTTTGTTGTTTGACAGACAGCGGCAGGTTTACTGGATTAGCAAGTTTAGTAGTATAGTAGTAGTGTATTAGTAGGCTGTCACTTTAAGAGCTAATAAACGGATCCTATTGACACACATTCGGTTTTTTTCCCCAACTGATATCGTTCACTTAAAGCATAACCGACTGTGTTCACATGAATACTCTCAAGACTCTTCATTTTGACATAACTGTGTGTGTATTTGCCAGTTTGAGTGTGTAACAAGACACAAAACAGTACTGAAGGGATCACACGCTTTCAGAGGGGCGGCTTGCGCAACGTTTCGGTGTGTGTGTGTCAGACAGCGCGAGACTGCAAGAAGTTGTTTTTCGCAAGTTATTGCGTTTAATAACTCTTTTTAAACGTCAAGCAAGTCACTTAAGTAACAGTCATGTGCCTAGCCTATTCTCTGCTAAATTCTTTGACCTAAAACGTACACTTTTCACAATGTTGAAGTAGCCTATTAAAATCATTCAGATATTGCGTGTCGTTGCGATATGCATATCGCGATATGTACATTTGCAATATTTCGATATATTGTGAAGCCCTACTGTGAAATAAAACATCCCAGCCCAGTTTCAGTTGAAGTTCCTACAACTCAAAACAATGAAACAGTTCAGTTTACTTGAAATAGGTTAGCGCTCTAAACTCAAAAGAAACATCAACAACAACTAAATACTCATAACAGTTCATATTTTGCGCTCTAGCGGTTAATAAACAGAACTGCATGCATCTTGTGGAAGAACATTGCAGCCGGAGCTACTTTTCTCAGTTTATGTCTATAATGAGTCACGGAGGGACTGTGCTCTTCCGCAGAGGTTCCTACCAGACCGGTCTGAAATAGTCCCAATATAAACACTTATGGCTCGTTTCCACTCAGTGGTACGGTACAGTACAGTACGGTACGGTTCGGGTCGGAAAACCATGAATTGGCTTCCATTGCCAACAGTAGGCTACTTGATAGGCGTGGTGTAGCGCCGTCATTTTTGCGCGAAGAAGAAAGCGGCATAGTAATGGATGACTTACACAGCAGATCTTATTCTTGCTTCTCGGTATGTGGCTGTTTTTCACAAGAAGACAAGCGCCGACATTAGGCATTTCTCAATACCAAGTAAACAATGTTTGGACTTTGGACTTGCCAATGATTCCCGAGGTCCGTTAATTCTCCAAATGAGAATTTCTGCATGTTCTTGAAAGCGTCACGTCACTCAGCTCGATCTACTAACTTACCCTGCTTATCTCTGTGTGTACATTTTAGGCAACAATAAAACTAAATATGTTATAAAACAAACACAACTCTTCCTTTATTCGTTATAAGAAATCTTATAGCCACACGTGGTTCAGGAAAGTTGCAATGCGTATTAATATTCACTGCATGTATAATGTACTATTTATATCAAAAAATATTTATAAATAAACTAAAAGTAAACTTTTTGTTTACAGTTTAAAATATTAAACATATTAACATGATCCAGGCAATATGTGCATTTGTACTCTGACCATCTTCACTGTAATAAACAAAAAAATTACAAAACCCTCTCTTTTTGTTAAATTTCTGTTTTATCAATAATAGCCATTATAAAAGTATAAGTAAAATGTACAAGAAGCTATACAATAAGAAATAAAGCAAACACTTCAGTCAAACATACGTCAGCGCTAACGTTACAGCCTAAATATATAAAGTTATGAAACTTCACTAGCCCTGAGCCAAAATTATTGGACAGAGAACAAATTATAGATTCGCCCAGAATAAAGATTTCCCTTTAGATATACACAGGACTATTTATCATAAATGATCATGAATTATACATCATGTTTAACCACTACAGAGACGTCACAGTCAGCGGGAAACGTCAGAATGACTAGCCAAGGAAAGGCTACTCCAGGCTGGGTACATGAGCGCCGCTGATCGCCTGGAATGGATCTCACAACCTGGATCAAATTTTCTTAAATGAACCATAGATTTGAGCTTTAAACAACGAGATTTCTCACCTGAAAAACTCTTCAAACTAGACTTCATGACACAATTAATGTAGTATTATATTTCAACTGTATATAAAAAATAGCGCTTCTCATTTTGTCATTCTCCTGTAGCAAGTGCAAGTGACAGATCTCTGTCAACCAATCAGCGTTCTGCAGTGAGTCTAGCTCCACCTTTTAGTACTGTACCATTGTGCTAGGTACCCCAACGGAAGGGTACCAAAAAAAGTGGTAAGGTACGGTTCGGCATTTTGGTACCATTCACAATTTTTGATAGAAACGCAAATAATTGCGTACCGTACCGTACTGTACCGAACCATACCGCTCAGTGGAAAAGCGCCATTATTATAAGTGTACCATAATGATTCAGGGTAAGACAAAAACACGGTTTGGAAAATGGAGTCATGTTGTACATTCTCATTATATATTTTTGTAAATATTGAACACACACAAAAAAGATTACGGACAACAGCTTTAACTGAACTAATTTGTTTAATTTAAGTTGGTACTACTCAAACCAATTAAGTATTTTGAGTGTTAGGTTTTACAGCTTTCCTGAAAAGATCTGATTTGAGAAAAACATCTGATTTGATCACAGTTTGAACATAGCCAAAGACTGGTCTTAATGAGAGTTGCATAAGTGTGTTTCTGATGCTCTTCAATTTGTAGCGTTCCCTTTTGAGAAATACCACATTGAATTCAAACAAGCGCACTTCTTTTGTAAGTCTTTCTATTTTTTTTTCAACAAATAATTCACTGAAATAAGCTCTGTTAAAGGTAAGACAACAATTAAGTTTCTGATTAAATCATGTCGCTGAAGAAAAACTAAATATTTATACTTCAACAGAACATACAAATGTATCCTTTCTAGTATTCGATATGCCTAGTCTGGCGTTCTTACATCAAACCATTTCGCCTTTGGCTGCTAGAAGAACATACTTTAGAAATATTAAAACATTGATTTTTCCTTGAATGTTTGCTCCTCAAAACTCATATAACAATCAGTTAGACAGTAGGTAGGCACAAAGAAAAGCATTTGCTTTTGCAACATGACGTTAGCTCTAGAGAGAAAGCTACCACACATTTCTAACCTAAAAGTGAGAGTGATTTTCTCTCATCGTCCTCTCTTCTCTTTATAGTTAAACCTCTTCCGCTCTCTCCATCGGATCTGAAGAAGCTTTTTTGAGAACGATTTAATAAATGAGAAACCTACTTTACACTTTTCAATTTCCAAATGCATCCCCAACCCTCACCTCTCACCGCCCTACAATAATTATTCCCATAAGAGAGCAGAGACTGGGGCACAGTGACGGTAAAGGGCCATAACTCGAAGGCCGCACATTAAAATTGTCAGTTTGCAAATGAATACTATTACTCATTATATTCTGCATAAAAGCATCATGTCCATTTATCACATTTCTTAAAGAGGCTTTTCCTTACTTCATAATACAGTTCCATTTTGCATAAAAATGGAGTGTACTCTGTAAAAAATATCAGTAATTTTAATGGCAAAAACTGTAAAAACTTGTGGTGCAAAGTAGTGCATTTCATCTATTCACCTACTCTATTCATTGCCAGACTATGTGATCTACAATATATCTTGACGTAGACCTATGTTTAACAGAAGAGGCAAAAAAGTGTTTGTTCACAGTATTTGTATTTATTTAAGACATTGTGATGTCTGTTTCAAAAACTGACCACTAGGGTTGGCTGACATTATGATGGAGCATCACCATCGTGATGCAAGTGGGCGTGTCTCTACCTTTATTCACTTTTGTTTTATACAAACTATTCAATCAACCATCACAAACTATGCATCATTTTAAAGCCAAAACACTCGAGATTCATGTTCTGAACTCGTTTTTGCAATAAATACACCAGAGAGGAAAGGGTTAAATGAAATGCTAGTTTGCATGAGCGTTTTGAGTTAGAGTAATCAATCGTGTCCATTTTGAATGAAATATCGATTTTAATCATTATTCTGACGATCTACATTGGACTTTGGACTCTTCCTGTCCAGTTAAACGCTCCCACGTCTCTCTGCTTCAATCACAGGCTTTTCGATGACTCATAATACACAGGAACCGCATTACTGTCTCCGCGATCTGTCCGTCAAAGAACCCATGGTTTTCGTTGGATGAAGGCAATCAATGCCTTGCCAGCAAAGTTTTGATTGATGGACGTACTAGTAACCAATCAAAAGGTATTATCTTACGCTGTGTTTGTAAACATTAGTGGTGAATACAGTGAATTGGTGAATTATCTGCCTGTCAGGTGGCGCAACACCGCGGTGGAGCGCGCAGACTTGACAACTGTTTTTATCAGCTAAATAGTTTTTTACACTTTGTAAATTCTGTGAATAGTTGATTTAGTTTTTCAGTAACTGTAAATTAATTATAATCAGCAGTTTATTGCAGATTTATTTGAATAAAAAACTACTCTTAACAATTACAAATGTTCTGAAGTAAAAGGCCTTTTGGAAAGGACGCCTTGTCTTTTCTTGACATAAAAGCTTACAGAAGCTACATTTTTTAGAGAATCATCCTCAAATTTGAATCAAAACATGATCAGACATTCAGTTTTATATTATGGTTATTTTTTGGGCCTCAACATTTAAATCTCATAATTTTTTTCCTAAGTGAATAATTACATGTATATTACTCTGTTCATACAGTACTTTGTGCTATGACTCTTGGGTAACAATATTTGAAGTGTATAGTTTTAAATAAGACCAGATTTATGAATATAAACCATTATGCACTGCCAGAGAAAACGAAAGAAAAATCGCTGGTGTGTCAAATGCGCTATTCAAATAAACTTGACTTAAATAAACATGTTTCTTCTAATTTACCACAGTAAAGGATGTGAATGGTTATTATAGACTTAATTATGAATTCCCTGCGAAAACGAGTGTGACGCGAGTGAAGATTTGGTAAAAGAAAAGAGATGTCCATGTCTAGTGGGATAAAATGGACCAACGTTAGGCCTATTGTTAAAATTCACAGAAATTGGAAAACCGGGTGACCAGATCGCAAAAGCTGCCAAATCTTAAATTGGGCTCAGCCTACCTCTCTCATTCGGCATGAATCCATAGCCTATGTTTTCATGGCTGCAATTTAACATCTGCAAATTTATTTCCTTTGTAAACAAAGCTTTGTGCTTCACTCCTGTGGTAATATTCACGTAAAACAGCATTCACATACAAAACACTGGGTTAAAAACGAAATGATAGTTTTAACTAGAAAATAGTATTTATGTAAAGATATATTAAAATAAAAAGTGCACAACTCTTCTTAAGTGGAAGGAAGCTACTTTTTTTCTCCTCACGTGCAACGGGTGAGTCCTTATTTGGGTTAGTAAAATAAAGAAATTATAGAATTTAAGTAGAAAATAGTATTTATGTAGAGATAAAATACAGAGTATAGTAAATTATATCTTTTTATAAAAAATTTTTTTTAAAATGACGATATCGCCGTCCATCGCAATGTTTTACTGTAAACATCGTCACCTGCCAATTTAGGGAACATCGCAACCCTACTGACCACTGAGATGAACCAGTCTTGCAAAGTGCACAGTGCGTGAAAACAACATTTCTGGACTTCTGGAAATAAAATAAATACATAAATAAACAAATAATCTGGCACAGTGCCAGAAACAGTGTGCAAAATCCATGAAAAAGCATCTCCACTGTTTTTTTTATATAAATTTGTGCTCTTTTGTCCATTCCGGATTAAATAAGGTCTGACGTTTCGGCATGTTAACGTTATGATATGATGTAAGCCAGCATGTTGACGTGGAGGCTTGTTTACGTTTTATAAAGTATATGTTTTTAACCAATGATATATCAGATATTTATTTGACACCGCTTTCAGCCAATCACTTGTTTGACCAGATATCTTGCTGCGGGTTTTTTTCAAGCCGATTCAGCGCAACTCCAAAAAGGAGGACAAATAAGTGTTTGGCTTGAGGCTGCGCCCCCCCGGACAGGGGACTTAAAATACAGACATATGGCCACTCTAATATACCATGAAACCGGTACAATTTTGAAAAATATGGCGATATAAATTTTTGGTCATATCACCCAGCATTAGTGCCAAATAGGTAATTTTAGATCGATTAAATGATTGTGATGCTGTGATTGGTAACTGTATATCATACAGTTTAACATAGCCTGGATGCTAGCTGAAATTAGCCCCGGTCACAACACTTGAGGTTCGGAGGTTCGGTCTGTTCGCTCAACATACGTGACTTACTTCGTTGCTCTGATTGGTTGTAGGTCGTTACTCATACTACTTGTGGTTAGAATAAAAAAATATTAATAATATCTATGCAATGCCTCAAATGATGCATTTCTGGTTTAAACTGTTAAGTATGTATAAATTAGCATTTAAGATATATATATAGCACTGGTTGCAAATAAACACTGGTTGATACAGAAATTTTAAGTATAAAGAATATCAAGTTAAGGAATATCATTCAGTATTCCAACCAAAATGTTGCATTAGCATATACACTCACCTAAAGGATTATTAGGAACACCTGTTCAATTTCTCATTAATGCAATTATCTATTCAACTAATCACATGGCAGTTGCTTCAATGCATTTATGGGTGTGGTCCTGGTCAAGACAATCTCCTGAACTCCAAACTGAATGTCAGAATGGGAAAGAAAGGGGATTTAAGCAATTTTGAGCGTGGCATGGTTGTTGGTGCCAGTTCACTGTACTAAAATGGCCCCCACAGTCACCAGATCTCAACCCAATAGAGCATCTTTGGGATTTGGTGGAACAGGAGTTTCGTGCCCTGGATGTGCATCCCACAAATCTCCATCAACTGCAAGATGCTATCCTATCAATATGGGCCAACATTTCTAAAGAATGCTTTCAGCACCTTGTTGAATCAATGCCACGTAGAATTAAGGCAGTTCTGAAGGCGAAAGGGGGTCAAACACAGTATTATAGTGTTCCTAATAACCCTTTAGGTGAGTACTTCATTGTCTAAAACAAACAAATACGTGGGTTGATTACTGTCCTTCAGCAGGTTCCAAAAAAGTTTCAGTGCCAACTGTTCATGTTAATGAAATATTAGGGATGTTGTGTAGATTGCATTGGTGATTTAAAGGAGAAATATCATGAAAATGTAAAACTCTTAAGTGCTATAACCGGATCCCTGTTGCATCTATTAACCCAGAAAATGTGAAAAAGGACAACCCTGTAATTTAGTTTTGGTAAGCCTTTCCCAGCAAGCATTTGAAAAACGAGCTGCTCAGCTATCGTTCCCCATGTGACGTAGGAAGGGGATCTTATGATGCATTTCAGACAGATGGAAATTAGGATTTTTCCTACCTCCTTCTTGGCAATAACGTCTGGAACTTCTGAACTCGGTACAGCGATCAACCTGACCTCAGAGTCAATTGACATCACTTCCAAGATGTCGGCAAGTCCTGCTTCAAATGAGCATAAAAGTAAAAACAAACTTTAACATTAGACATTAAACTATGTAATAATACCTTTGTTTTTGTTTTTCTTCAGCTATTTTCAAAGCGATTATGTTGGTTTTATTCTGTTTTTGCCATAACTGACCCCAAAATATGATAAGAGTCCTGTGTCATGGCGACATCACATCTTCAACATGTGAACATGACATGTAATTGACTAGAACACATTGAGGTCTCAAGTGGGACATTTAATATTTCCATGTCCAACCTCGCCTGGAACCAATATTATCTGCCTGCAATACCAGAAGCTGCACTTTTAAGACCGCCACAGTTTCAGGACTACATTTCTAGGACCCTATTTATTTTTTTATTTTATTTTTTGTGACAGCGCCATCTAGCCAACTGTACTCCAACAGAGGAGACCTGATTTAAACTTTTTCCACCTTATTTTTAACAAAACACCAAGCATGGCCATTTTAAACTTCCAGACTAGGGGTTGGTTAGGACAATATATCAATTAAACAAATCATTGCTGGGGTTCTAGAAACTGCGGTCCTGAAAATGCAGCTTCTGTTTGCAGGCAGATGCTAATGTTAATTGTGAATGCACAATTATTATAATATTACCGCTTCTTAATCTGCACATTTCCACCCACGGTGCCACCCTTTTGTTTCCGCAAGCAACAACGCACTACCAGCAGTCTGCTAGTGCAATGGAAAAAGTAGACTAGAGCAGCTAGTCCAGAACACAGTACTAATAATTTAAGTATTACACCTTATTATGTGTGTGTTTGCAAATCAACTTTCTGAATGTGCTAGTGTGACTAAAGCTACCATTGACCATCACACACATGCTGAGTGCATGAAAGCAGCGATCTCGTCATTGCAACGCAGTTTCTGTACACTAACGAATGCTTTCATCTTCACTAACAGAGCAAATGTGATATAGTTAAGAGATTTGTTAAATAAAAAAGGAGTGATAAACTCAGTTTGATTGACAGCTGCAGCACGCGCTGCTCCAATGATTGCAAAGGGAGCTTTCTTTGATCACTTCCTTTATAGAATTTAATCACTAAATCATAGGACGTCATAGATCCCCACTTTGAAAAACCTGTCATTTGCTGGGCCTGGTGTCTATAAAAGCTTTTCTTTGACTAACAAGGAAGTTTTCGGCTCTGAAATTTAAAGGATATTCTTATATTACCATGAGCTTTTATATATCAAAAGCTCATGGGAAAGTTGATTTCAATTCATCACCCCTTTAATTCTTTAAAAAAACTAATAGCATATAGGTAAGTTCACCCAAAAATGAAAATTGTGTCATTAATGACCCTAATGTCATTCCAAACCTCCGTTCATCTCCAGAACACAGTTTAAGATATTTTATATTTAGTCCGAGAGCCTTCTGTCCTTCCATTGAAAGTGTATGCACACTCTACAGTCTGTGTCCAGAAAGGTAGGAAGTAAGGTATGAAAAACATCATCAAAGTAGTCCATGTGACATCAGTGGGTTAGACTCTTTGAAGCACCGACAATACATTTTGGTCCAAAAATAACAAAAACTACAACTTTATCCAGCATTGTATTCTCTTCCGCGTTTGTTTGAATCCGCATTCACGAGTCCAGTGACGCTGCTGACGTAAGACGCAAAGCGTGCGTCTCCCTCAGACTTCATGGAAGCCAGATAACACATCAGCAGCGTCTTACGTCAGCAGCGGGATTCAAAACAAACGCGGAAGAGAAGACAATGCTGAATAAAGTCATAGTTTTTGTTATTTTTGGACCAAAATGTATTGTCGATGCTTCAAAAGTCATTAATGACAGAATTTTCATTTTTGGGTGAACTAACCCTTGAAGCTAGGAGTAAAGACTGCAACATACTCTGCAAGAACAGAGAAAAAAGTTCTAGCTCCCAGGGCTGCAAGATCAAACTGACGTCAGAGATTTAAAGTGGGCGGGGTTTAACGGAGAAACGGAAATGTATGGCACCTGCTGTTCTCGTGAAGTATGTAATGTCCTGGCAAGAACAAACTTTGTTCTTGTTCTTGCCACCTCAAAAACAAACAAATCTTTGTTCTTGCAGAGGGCGGGGTTGACCTCGTTGCTCTGCATGATGTCATCACGCTTCCTAACTATGACCGCAGTGATTGGCTGATAGGGGAGGAGTCTCTGTCAGTGAGTTAATCATAGATCTCTTGTAGAACAAGGTATCATGTTACCATGTTCAAATAGAGATTTTAAAAAGTAGGCAAAGTTTCACTAATTAAACAAGTATATGTTCAGCTAATTGTCAGCCGCTTACATTTCTTCATCTCGACACCTTTCTGCATCCCTCCACCACCCTGACTCCTCACTCTCGGGCCATCCAGGGATTCGGGGAAAAACTCTGGGTTTGGGCTAAATCCTGAGCTCAGAGCCCTTGATCCCCTCGGACAACACGTCAAATAGGCTTACTTTACTCTATTCGATCATTTGTAAGTGTTAACTCATGAAACAACTGCCACAGGTAATCAGACATTATTTCCTTTTTTAGGACAGTGAGTAGACAGGAAGCGAAGTGGAAGAGAGAAAGGGGAGAAAGGTCCGCAACAGCCATTTTGATTGTTTGTAATTTGGTCTTAGAGTCCTCTTGACTACTGCTAACGTTTCACAGGTTTAGGAGCTAGTTTTAGCACTAAAATGCTTTGTGAAATGCTCTTAGAGCAATAATTTGGGAGTCCTAAAATAAGTACTGACACAGACTTTATTTTTAAGAGTTTCTCCTAAATTGGCAAGCTAGGAGCTACTTTTAGACTTGAGATGTTTTGTGAATATGGCCCCTGACTGTAAATACAATGAGACAATGGTAATTGCCATTTGCATAACGTTACATTCACAAAATATAATGTGTGGTAACTTACATGTTCTGAAAATGAAATTGGTCTCAGTTGGTTTTTTAAATTGTACTCGCTGACGGTGTGAGGTTCGAGTTTTCGTTTCAAAACGCTCTCCGTCCACACTGAAACATAAGTAAACGCCAAATTCAACTTTCTGCGCATGCGTAAAAGCTAACTAGTTATCGCACAATTCTTCTGGCAGGATCATTTTATTTAGCAAAATATCTCACCATTCACTGATGCGTCCAGGTCGCACTCGGTCAGCCATTTTTATGTTTGGCCTAAAACACTTGTCTTTTGCCACAGGACAGCAATTGCGAGTACATTTTCTGTAATCCTTGCAGGACTGTGATATAATAAAGTGTGCAAAGTAACATGTTTTTATCAACGGTGCAACAGCCGTCTCAGAGTTGACGGAAGGCCAAAACGAGAAAAAGATGCATTTTCAAATGAAAACGTGTTAGTGTGGATCCGAGCCGTTTTTGTGGATATGGCCAAAGGCTCCGCCTTATTCTGCTGCAGCAACTCATTTGCATTTAAAGAGCCACACATGAAAACAGTGTTTTTGCTGCCACCCAAATACTGTTTTTCTAAACATCCTATAATAAAGACACATTCTGTGGACACCTGAGACTTATATTACATCATGTGAAAAAGGCATTATAGGACCCCTTAAGCATCTATTGGAAAAGCATACAAACATTTTTGCAAAACAACAAAAACATACCTACTGTATAGATACAATTTCCTGCAGTTTCCAGCAACAATGAACCTTAGTGGCAATAATACACCAACCACCTTTTATTCCTTTTCACACATTTTATCATTATTTTCTGATGTAGTAAACTTGTCTGGTAGCTCACCTGCTACACTTGCACACGTTCAAGTCTTTGAGCTCTTTTATCACGACTTGTGTTTCACAGGACTTATTTCCAAGTTTCAGGAAATAAGTCCTGTGAAACACAAATCGTGATAGAAGTGCTCAGAGACTTGAACGCAAGCTAAAATAGCATGATTGGTTTAGCAGATGTGCTTTTATTTCACATTTGCTTTTATTAACATTGTCGGTTTGGTTTATTTTTCAATGACCCTCTAAAAAGACACTAATAGCACATTTAATTTCCGAACAGCCGCGGTATGTAAAACAACTAACATAAAAAACAAACATTGCCAAGTTCATCCGTTTTAAATAAGACTGAACATAGTGTCATTTACTGGACATTTCAGGGTTGCAAAATGTGCAAGAAGCAATGTAATATCACTATCCAGTTGTTATGACGTCATGCATAGTGATTTTGGGTCCAAACGCTCTATCTCAGACTACAACAAACGGTGCTAATATACACACACAATGTGGTGTAATACTACCAAAAATTTTTTTACCGTAACCTTTATCTCCGTACCAAAATTCCAGATGGCCAGACAGTGATTCATCTTTTATAAATCGTTAAAATATTCATATCTGTGACGCTGTGAGCACAGAGACTGTTGTGTAGACTGTAAGTAAAAATGTTTGAGGTTTAATATGAATAAATAGCCCTCATAAATGGACGTCGATGGCATTCTCGAGTAAAATGAGCTGAGGCTTGGACCCAGCAACGGCGTTATTTACTTCATGACTTAACAAGCAGGTACAGCTATATTGCCACAATGAGTCTGTGTTGTGATTTAAAGGCCCAAATAAGTGCCTTGAAGTTCGCGAACGAGCCGGATCTAAAAGCCGATTCTTTGCAGTGAACAAGAAGAGCTGACTCCCATCGGGGAGAGCTGAATCTTCAGCCACAGGCAGGGTGGGACTTTATTTGGATGGGCACACCATGCAGCTAATCACATGGGAGGACACACTAGGATCTTTTTAAACCGTGGGTCAAGTGCGATGGTTTCGGAAAGCACTCAGTTCAGCACTGTTCTCCAGTCTCAGAAATGTCCTGTCCATCAATGAACAAAGAGTAGGAAAACTGCATTGTTCCCATCGGTCCCCTCAGAGAGATTCTTCTCAAAAACAGGACCAATAATCACAGAGAGGTGAAATCGCATCAGCCTGCACTAAAGACTAAAGTGTCTTAATGTTATGACTTTTGCCTTTATTTATTTGATTTGCTGTGGTTGCTGTGGTTCTATGTTCAATTAAAGTTTTATTTAAATGTTAAATAATAGTAACTCACAGCTGTATCACAGCTCAGCTGTTGAGTTTGGCAAAGGTACATTTGACAGTTTATAGTCAGAGACGAACAGATTTCACTTTTTAGATTTAGTGTGAAACTTTTACTTAAGCAAAACAGTGAACATAATCATGCTGAGGATGTGTGGTTTGAAAAGTGTGTAATTTATGTTGGTGTATGTCATTGGTATTATCTCGTCTACTTGTCAGTGCTGTTTCTAATGTCAAGTCAGTCTAACCATTTCTCCTCCTAATCTCCTCATTTGCTTTAAAATATAGCATTCTGTGCAGAATTCACATGGGTTTGATACGTTTTGTGGTCTGCGCCGACTCACACTTATGATATGCTCTGTGTCATTGCGTCTCTGGACTTGAGCAGACTGCGTGTGTGCCACGGCAGTTCGCGTGACACTAACGTCAAACCAGACTTCAATCACCCGGAACTGAATAGTTCCCTATTCCCTATATAGTATACTATGTGCCATTCACCATATAAAAATAGTAATTATGAGAACAAGCTTCAGCGTCTATTTATAGGGGGCGGGATGCTTCAGATTCCAGAGAGCATTTGATTGAACAGGAAATCTGATGAGAAGCTGAAGTGAGTGATGTCATCATGATCCATATTGGCGGAGTGAGAGACTGTAAGTATTAAATGCTTATATCTTTTAAAAGCAAATTTTGTCATTGTTTTGGAGCACACTAGCTTATATAAAGATAACCTTAAAGCTAACATATTCATAAAAGCCAAAAAAACTTACATTTTTATTTAATTTGGACTTCAAGCATGAAACTATTTTCTCATTCCTTTGAATCTAAGTCTGTAGATTTCAGCCTTATTGAAAACTTCAGTAACATATGAAAACAATGCATACATTTCACCATACCTATGTTTCTCAGAAATTAACCTGTTTTGCTTTTTAACAATAATATTTAAAGGTGTCATGAACTGGCTTTTTTATTTTGTTATACTGCTGTCTGAGATCAACTTATGACGTTTGTGTGGTTTTTACATTAAAAAACATCAAAATAAATAAGTAATAGTCTATTTTCTGACATGGTTTTGAGGCTCTCTGAAAAAGGTTTTGGGCATGCCGCACTGAAGACTTGGAAGTAAACGCCAACGGCTAGGATTGGATTTGCATATTTAATGAGCTTCTGCTCCCCTCAGTACATGTGGGAATCGTCTGGGGAAATGCTCAGAGGACTCGCAAAATATCTTTATCAAACAAACAATGATTTATCTCTCATTCTCCCGCGACTGATTGGAATGTTATTTTTGTATTACTTGGCACGCCTGATCGGTGAATGTAACCGCGGACACACACACGCACACGCGCAAGAATGGAACGTTATTTCACTACTTAGCCCGTCTGAAAAACACATAGCCCCGTGACGTTGGCCTTTACCCTGGCCCATAACGTTACAAGTCCAAGTCTGATCACGAGTGAACCAATAACACCTTCTCCACCCTGTGACAGGTGCTAAGGTATATGTAATCAATGGATTTCAAACGATCTGTAACAATGCAATACTAACACATATAAAAAACATGTTTTAGCCTACTCACATAAGTGTGTGTTCAGATGGAAGCTTATGCAGAGACTGTATTTTTCCACAACCAGGTACAGTGCAATGTATTACTCTCTTTGCCATGTTTATAGCTTGGTTGCGTGATCCTTAGCTCCACGATCGGTGGGCGGGGCTACAGAAGCAGGCGCACACATTTATCTGTAGAGGTGGCGTTTCCCCCTCCTATGACATCATAGATTAGTATATATTTGAGAGCTCTGGGCCTGGTGTCTATAAAAGTTTTTCTTTGACTAACAAGGAAGTTCAGCTCTGAAACTTACAGGATATTCTTATATTACCATGACCTTTGATATATCAAAGGCTGAAGGGAACGTTGATTTCTCAATTCATCACCCCTTTAATAATAAGTTCAACTACATAGAACAATGGCAAATTATATAATAAGACACCAATCATAGAACTAACAAATGAGGATTTTGGCCAAATCTGTAATGCTCTGCAGGAATATGATTCATTCTATTTTTTGTGCCGTCAAGGACCAATGACAATGACGTTTTTAACAAGTCAGGCTTTTATAGAGATGTTCAAATACCAAGCTAAAAATGTAAGACAGAGAATGACAGTTATTATGTAACTGTCCTATCTAGATTTTGATCTATGGGAGGATTGTCTGACAGAATAAAACCCTGACATTGTATGTCAAGAAGCTTTTAGGATTGTGAACCTTTTAGGCCCATGTTCTGACTGTTCTGTATCTTTATCTGCCTACAATTTTTATATATGGCCAAATGGCCAGAAGACAATAGAAACAGCCGATGAAGGGATTGTTTAGGGAACTCTTAATTGAGAGTTTGCATGTGTAACAAAAAGCTCCTGGTGCACCTATCAGCGTCACCCTGGGCAAAAGGGATCAGCCAATCACGAGGGCAAGTGGGGAATGCTCAGAGACACCTGCACATGATTATAGACAATTAACAGAGAGTACAAAAGGAGCGTTGTGTCAGTGAGGTGAGCTTACACTCCACTTTCCATTAATGACTTTCCGTTTTACGTGCCAGCAAGAAGCTCTCTGCTGCCAAACTCTCCTCATTTCTCCTGCTTGCCCTTAACCCAGAATTCTGAGAAGCACTAATCAACTATTACTTGGATTATCACCTCTAGTCCAACATCACGAATGTCCATCGTCAGAGCTGTGGGTCATATCCCATCACTGACTGCTAGTATACACATCATTAAAGTTTGCAGCTTTGCCCAGTCTAAAACCCTATTCAGACGGGATCAGTTAAACATGGAGAAGTGGTAATTATTACCAGAGCTTCTCAGTGATTTTAGTCTTGTCCGAATACACCATCTTAGTAATCAATGTCAGTGGAATTTTACCTTCTGTAAAATGGTCCAGAAAAATCTAAGCTCGAGTTGAAGCTGTTTTCTCGAGACCCTCCACCAGAGACAGCAAGCCAAATATGATTAAATGTATTTATTATTAGCTAAAGAGTATATGGGTAAACAAACTTGAAAATTGAACCTCTGAGGCCTGTTGCATGAAGCTAGCTGAACAAACTCTGAGTTTCAGAGTAGGTTTAGAGTTGACAAATCCAGATAAATCCAACCTGGTTTAGATCAAGTTCAATGGTTTCTCAAAGCTTGGTATAAACTTTCTCTGTCAACTCAGGTTTAATCCAGAGTTTGCGATTAACTCTGAAGCGCGTGCACCTGAAAGTGTCACACGTGCGGGAAACAGCCAATCACAGTGTCCGTTTGATTCACTTCTCGCAAGAGAGACGGCGCAATTCACTTCTCTTCTGAAGATTGAGAGATCGTTTTGAAAATTATCATGAAATTAAATGCATTTACAAAGCAGGAATAAACTGCTGCTGCAGCGAAAGTTTGAGAAGGCAGCTGAAAGAATATCTGACTAGGATATCAATACATGATGTGAATCAAATATGAAGCTCAAATGAATACACGTTTAAAATAATTATGAATGCATGTTTAATTTATATTAATATTTGGCTACTTGTCAATTAATATAATAATTATATGAATATATATTCATTAAAAATAATTATAATTCATATAATTTAAATATAATAAATAATTAGCACCAAAGGATGATCAGTTGTGTCTCTAACATTTTTTTCACTATAAACTGCAAATTTGGAATGAGAGATACAGGGGGTGTGGCTTTATTGCGTCTTTACTTGCAGCTGATTGGTCCAGTTTGGGTTTGCGATCTCAAACCCAGAATAAAACCTTCTCCAGAGCAGGTTAACTGTGTAGTGTAAGTTACCATGGTGATGAACACCGCTAAAAACCAATCCACCTTCTTGAGCCTGAAAAACCAGAGTTTACTCAAACTAATCTTGAACTTATCTGGGTAGCAACTGAAACCAGCTTTGTGCAACAGGCCACAGGTGAATAGACCTGCTGTAAATATTTATGTAAATATTCTGTAGTTTCCTGTTTAAAGGTAGTTTTCTGCAGGGTTTCAAGTATGGATGTTATGAAGGACATGAGCTGGCAGGGAAGCCAGGGTTGTGGACTCCGCGAGTCATGTGACTCCAAAAAAAATCCAAATTAGATGACTTGCAACTTGACTTGACATAATTAAAGATGACTTGCGACTTGGACTTTGACAACAATGACTCGTGACTTGACTCAGACCTGAGACCTCTGACCTCTGACTTGGAAAGACTTGACCTACCTTCTAAATGGCCAGAGAATTGTAATAATCACTATAGGATTGTTTCTGCAGATTAGCTGCGTTCGCAGTTTTGGCACTGAGCCAGAGAGGCACTGTTCAAGCATTTAAATACACAAGTAGCTACAAGCAAAACAATGTTGCATTTTTCCTCTCTCAGTAAAAAGTAAAGTAGCAGTTCTCTTTTATGCATCTGTGTTTGCTGAGATAGATGGGTGCCCTTAGTGAAAATTGTGTAGGGGAGCGCAGGGCACAACCTAACACTGGGTTAATTGTAACACGCATGGTTTGACAATTTCCACACATGCCAGGATGACGAAACTTTGTTTATTTACTAGTTTCCATATCAACACTATATCTAGAAAAAAATGCGCCAAAATTAAAAAATCTTTGGAAGATATCACTGAACCACTTATTTAACCATAGCAAAAGTAAATTTCTTTCTTAGGTTTATTTTTCAGCTCTTTTTTTGTGTTTATTTAAAATAAGACAAATCTGATATTATTGTGATCTTATATCTGTTATTTAACAGTTGAGATCGTTCTTTAATGCTGATCTAACCAGCAGAAGACGTGAGCGGTGATTTTAAACCCAGTTGCGCAGGTGGGGTGCGTTGTAACACTGCGTTACAATGAGCCTATTAGAATTATGCTATTATATTCAATACTTTTATAAATTCTTTTGAAAAACCATGAGAAAGGGGTAAATAAGGACTGAGAATAATAATGAATAATTTCTGAACATTGACTCTGTTTTTAACTTTGCTGTTTAGCTTTATTTAGTAATGTGTTTGTTGTCAAAATCTAAAAAAAATTGTATTTTTAATGATAAAAAAGCCATTATTTTATTTTAAAAGTTAATAATTGTATTTTATTGACAAAATATTTTGGATATATTTTGTATTATATCATGTAACATTTTAAGCTGTCATTTGATTATGTTACAATGTGCCCCCTTACATGTTACAATGTACCCCACCTATGGGGCATGTTGTCACATTTCACTTCCATTCTTTCGGGGTAAAATCAAATAAAAAGTATACACTGTATTAATGAAACAAAACCACATAATTGTACTAGACATGTGTGCAATTAATGTGGAAAAAAATAAATACTCTGAACCACAAGTGGATTTACACAAACTGAGAAAGTCAAAGTTGTGCCCTGCTCTCCCCTATATCTCATTTTGCATAAAATTGAACTGCTAAACATATATAAACGCATAAACATATTTTTAAAGCCTTCCTGATATAAATTAGTATACATTTCATTTACTATGGTAATTAATACTGCAACACTAATTTGTGAAAAACTCACTAATGTCTTGTTTAAGATTTTAAGATTAAAATTGAGGACTTGCAACCTGACTTGGACTTGCCTGTCCTAACTCGGGACTTGACTCGAGACTTGTGATTTGCAAAACGATGACTTGGTCCCACCTCTGAGGGAAGCAGATCTAAGTTCAAAAAAGCACTAAATGACAGTACGCAAAACACGAGTGAAACACAAGCACTATATACACACAGAAGAGACAAGCCAAACAAGATAAGGAGGGGGAGAGGTGAATGAGAAACACCTAGGGAACTAATAAACAGGAACAACTACAAAGAACTACAAAGCAAAACACAAGACAGGAAATAACATAAAAGGGCTGGAGCCATCACTGGTCTCAGGTCAGGGGCTGGAGCCATCACTGGTCTCTGGTCAGGGGCTGGAGCCGTCACTGGTCTCTGGTCAGGGTCTGGAGCCGTCACTGGACTCTGGTCAGGGGCTGGAGCCATCACTGGTCTCAGGTCAGGGGCTGGAGCCATCACTGGTCTCTGGTCAGGGGCTGGAGCCATCACTGGTCTATGGTCAGGGGCTGGAGCCATCACTGGACTCTGGTCAGGGGCTGGAGCCGTCACTGGTCTCTGGTCAGGGTCTGGAGCCGTCACTGGACTCTGGTCAGGGGCTGGAGCCATCACTGGTCTCTGGTCAGGGGCTGGAGCTGGAGCTGTCACTGGTCTGTGGTCAGGGGCTGGAGCCGTCTCTGGTCAGGGGCTGGAGCCGTCACTTGACTCTGGTCAGGGGCTGGAACCGTCACTGGTCTCTGGTCAGGGTCTGGAGCCGTCACTGGACTCTGGTCAGGGGCTGGAGCTGTTACTGATCTCTAGTCAGGGGCTGGAGCTGTCACTGGTCTCTGGTCAGGGGCTGGAGCCGTCACTGGACTCTGGTCAGGGGCTGAAGCCATGCTGGTCTCTGGTCAGGGGCTGGAGTTGTCACTGGACTCTGGTCAGGTGCTGGAGCCATCACTGGACTCTGGTCAGGTGCTGGAGCCATCACTGGACTCTGGTCAGGGGCTGAAGCCATGCTGGTCTCTGGTCAGGGGCTGGAGTCATCACTGGACTCTGGTCAGGTGCTGGAGCCATCACTGGACTCTGGTCAGGTGCTGGAGCCATCACTGGACTCTGGTCAGGGGCTGAAGCCATGCTGGTCTCTGGTCAGGGGCTGGAGTCATCACTGGACTCTGGTCAGGTGCTGGAGTCATCACTGGACTCTGGTCAGGGGCTGGAGCTGTTACTGATCTCTAGTCAGGGGCTGGAGCTGTCACTGGTCTCTGGTCAGGTTCTGGAGCCATCACTGGACTCTGGTCAGGGGCTGAAGCCATGCTGGTCTCTGGTCAGGGGCTGGAGTCGTCACTGGACTCTGGTCAGGTGCTGGAGCCATCACTGGACTCTGGTCAGGTGCTGGAGCCATCACTGGACTCTGGTCAGGGGCTGAAGCCATGCTGGTCTCTGGTCAGGGGCTGGAGTCATCACTGGACTCTGGTCAGGGGCTGGAGTCATCACTGGACTCTGGTCAGGGGCTGAAGCCATGCTGGTCTCTGGTCAGGGGCTGGAGTCGTCACTGGACTCTGGTCAGGTGCTGGAGCCATCACTGGACTCTGGTCAGGTGCTGGAGCCATCACTGGACTCTGGTCAGGGGCTGAAGCCATGCTGGTCTCTGGTCAGGGGCTGGAGTCATCACTGGACTCTGGTCAGGGGCTGGAGTCATCACTGGACTCTGGTCAGGGGCTGGAGTCATCACTGGACTCTGGTCAGGGGCTGAAGCCATGCTGGTCTCTGGTCAGGTGCTGGAGCCATGCTGGTCTCTGGTCAGGGGCTGGAGTCATCACTGGACTCTGGTCAGGGGCTGGAGTCGTCACTGGACTCTGGTCAGGTGCTGGAGCCATCACTGGACTCTGGTCAGGTGCTGGAGCTGTCACTGAAGACTAACTTGAAGACTTGTTGCAGCACTTGCAGCATGCTGTTACCCCTTGTTGGCTGATTTCTTCTATTGCTTTCCTCCTTTGTGTGTCGTTTTGGATAAAAGTGTCTGCTAAATGATTAAATGTAAATGTAAAAATGTCCATATTGTGTGAAGTACTGCCTCTTCAGAGGAAAAGCCCCTGCTTACATGTTTAAATATAGTATATGTAGTGATTAGAATCAAACACAAAAGTGTAATAAAAAAATTAAAAAACCTTCAAGGTCCACTTAAAAAAATGATGTACTAGTATTGATTCTGTAGTTTAAATAAGCTTCCATTAAATATAAAGATCAAAAGGTGAACATGAAACTAGTGAGTCCATAAATGCCAAATGGACTCATTTACAGTAAACGTGCAGCAAATGTGCTCATATTATGAGACATATTTAATGCCGAGGGTATATTTAAATCAAACACACAATCACAATCACTCATAAATGACAAATGTAGTTATCCTAGGCTATAACTATTCCACACAGTCTCTTCCTTCATGCTGAGTATGAAATATGAATGAGAATCTTCTCTGAAAGTGAAGTATATTTAAATAGAGGAAGTCAGGCTCTGCTGCGGTGATAGATGGGAATAAATGGAAGTGCGAGGTGACTGTAGCTCCTTCATTTCAGATCACAGTATGCTCAATAACATCAATAGAGATAATACCATTTTAAAAGTGTCTGTCTCAGAAAACCCCAGGGAGAAGTATTGGAAGAGTGAAAGAGAAGAATCACGAAAAATAGGGACAGACATGAGTGACTGATGGGTAAAGGGAGTGTGAAAGAGTAAATGAATATTGCCTATGTTTGCGTGTGTTGTGTCTACACCTCAAAGCAAAGATATAGTTCAAAAAATCGTTCCAAACGTAAAAGAATAGCAGTGTTCGCACCACAACTATAACAGTAATAGCACAGAGAAACAATATAGTTGGAATCACAGAATATTTTTTTCTCCACTAATGAACGATAAAAACTATGACAGCCAATCAGAATCATTCCTGCTTTAAAGACCTCGAGCATTTAAAGTGGTAGACGACAAAACTGCAGCGAGCACTTCAAATAAACAGATATTGTGGACTGGTGTGGACACAAATCGTTATTATCTTTATAGATATCATTATTTGTGTGAATAGCCTTAATAGAAGCTTGAGAAGTACTGTTCATTGTCAGTTCAGGTCTTTTGATATAAAAGATCAACGTAATAAGAATATCCTGTAAGTTTCAGAGCTGAAAACTTCCTTGTTAGTCAAATAAAAGCATGTATCGGCTCAGCAAATGTTCTTCTCTGTGACATCAGTGAGCAGCAAAACAACACCTCAACAGAAGAAGACAAACGCCTAATTCTGTAGCCCTGCCCACTGATTCACAAATGTAACTTAATAATGTATGTGCGCTATGTAGCGCTAAAGTGGCTCGAGCTACCAAGCAATAAACATGCGGTTGAAGATTACAAAATAGTGTGCAGTGCCTGGTTGAGGAAGAACACTGTCGCGTTTGTTTGCTTAATTTCACCGTGTATTCTTTTGTAAACAAGAGACTATTTGCAGACAGAATGAGATAAAATGATTCTGTGCCTTCTATATTGGATCTTACAGGAAGGGTGCAACACACTTATTTAAGTAAAACATTTTTAAAAATATTATTGTATTGTTACAAATTGTTTGAAATCTACTAATTATGTGTACATGTCTAACAAAACATAATTAACAATAACGCTCTCACAGGCTGGAGTGTTCTTTGTATTTGAGGTGTTGTTGGTGCATTGTCCTGCATTTCGGGATCAGACGCTGGGAACATGTATGGCCCAGTGCTCGCAAAATCGCTAGCCCAACATACTGGGGCTAATGTGTTTTCCAGTCGGTCTACCAAAATGTATCACCGGCATCTTAAATAGTGAAATACAATTTCTTTCTTGATGTGCGTTGTTCACTGTCTTGACTTGTTATTTGAAGGAAATGAACAATCAGAAGTTTTGAACATGCTGATTTGTCTGCAGTAAAGTTTTGCCGATGCACGTAGTTGGCTTGTATGTGTGTGTGTGTGTGTGTTAGTGATACGTGGTTCACGGTTATATCCACTGATCGGGGTGGGCCAAGTAATAAAATTAACATTCCAATTAATTGCTGGTGGATGACAAATAAATCATTGTTTGTTTGATAAAAGTATTTTGCGAGCCCTGGGGGAATTCCTTTTCATTTGGCATTTTTCCACATTGGAAGTTTTCAAAACAATTCAAAACTCATTATAATAAGCAATACTGTTATTCAATCAGGGGGTGTTTACTTCCAAGTCTTCAATGTGGCACGGCCATAAAAACCGAGCATCTCCAACCGTATGGGTTGGCATCTCAGGAGTTTAACGGCAGTTTCACACCGCAAGCATTTTCGGCGCAGTGAAGCAGGGGTTTCGGCGACAAAATAAATATAATTTCACCCAAAAAGTGCTCAAAATGCACACAAGAAGCACATGTTGTGTTTTAACAAGAACTGGAGTATGTCAGAAAAGAAAACGAAGAATAAAAAATACCTGTAGAAGATTTACCCATTTAAGCTTGTTTTAATTATTCAGTTTGGGTGAAAGTATGGTTATGATTATAAAAGTATAAAGTAAACTAGCCAGAAAATATGATAAACTTTCTTTATATGTAGCGTGGGAGTTGCTGCTGTGACGCTGTACAAACGCTTCCAGTGTGAATACTCTCGGGTGTCTGCAGCTGCAGTGACAGTTTAGTTACACTGAAGCGCTGCTCACGTGCCGCTGGTGCTTGCGGCATGAAACGGCCTTAAAGCTCAAAACCAGGGTTGAAAATAGCCTCAGACAACAGTATTTGTACTTTTTTTTTAACTCTATGACCCCTTTAAATAATGTTAACAAATGGAATCTTATTGTGAAGTGCCACCTATAGGTTTAAAGATTGATTTGAAAATTGAGTTGATTCAACAAATCTTTTTGTCACATGAAAAAGCGTTTCAGCGATTCTCCGTCCCCAATGAAATCAATGTATTTGCAGTGTTCTCTGACGCAGCACAAAGTGTGTCTAGAAAATGTGTGCTTGTGTGAAAAAAAGAGCAAAATAGAGGTTGAAAGGCATCCATCATATTTCCTGAGATAATTGATGGGTGGGTGTGGTAGGTGTAACATGTCTTACTCTGGCAAAAAAGTAGAAAAAGTACCCAAAATGCCTGTGGACCTTATCACACACACTCTCTCAACTTCACAGGCACACAGGGTATGTGAGTTTCCACATGGTAGCCAACACAAGGGAATAAATTAGAGCGAGAGCAGCCTCCCAGCCCAATACGTGTAAGGATGTGTGTGTGTGTGTGTGTGTAGCCCAATGAAATCCCCAGGCTGAAGAGATTTAAAATGGTTGCTAATTAAGAGAGCCATCAAAGGTAAGTTCTAGCACCTTAGTGTGGCTAATGAGAGTGTTAGTCCCGTTACAAGGAGTAAACACGTTTCAGAAATAGAGAGAGGGAGGCAAAGAAAATGAAATTGTTAGGAAGGAAGGTAGAAAGGTTTAAGCTGTGAGATCCAGTTGCATCACAGGGCTTTGACCTTAACCACAAGTTGTTTTTAGTGCTAAGAGGCTGTATAGTGTATATGAATGGTCTTTGCTTGGTTCAAACATTTTCATTTTTGCAGCTACACTATTAGTGTTGCTGTTTTAATCTCTACAACTTGTACTCTTCACTAGGCAGAGGAGGGGGTGTTTTGGAGTGGGACAGAGTTTTCATGTATGTGGGAGCAAATCTTAACATTTGTATGGTTTTGTAGTGAGCGCCCTAACATAAATGTACTGCAAAATTATAATGAACACTAGAGATTTACCCTTTCTCATAAAAAATGTGATGTGCCTGCCTACGCAACGGTCACCATTGTTATGCTAGGTTGTTTAAAAAGCTTTTAGCAATGAGTGGCATTGGTAGGTGGTAAATAGAAATATGTATATAAATACATATTTATTAGCGCTGTCGATTTAACGAGTTAATAATAGGGATGCACCAATTCCGATACCAGGACTCGGGTGTCGGTCTGTTACTGTGCTCATGTACTCATACTCATAAAACTACCCTGATACAACCGCACCCAATAAAACTTTAAGGAAACACATCTTCAGACGCGTGGAAAGTTACAAAACTGGTCTCGCTCTCACAATGCACACGACCACAATGACTTCATTTTTGCCATGCACACTTTCGCACTAGTGCGGATGCGGCTAGTATAACCAAGCTTAACCTCTCATCACACAGATACCTCTTGTCTCGTCACCATGCAGTTGTGTTGAATGTGAAAGGCTGTTTAGTAGGGATGTATGCACACTGACTAGTATAACCCTAGCCTGGCTCCGCCCTCCTACGTACTTCTGCTCAATTTTCATTTTCCTTCAGTACTCCATGCAGTATATTCTCTGGTTTTCTCCAGTCAAATTTTAACCGGTCCTATCCATAGACAGTAAAAGAAATGGACACAGTGACCCCATACGGAGATAAGTGAAGTCGATTAGAAGCAATCACTTCCTGATGGCTGAAATATTTTGTCCCGTTGCTTTGGCTCTCTGTGGGCTTCTCCCCATGCTTCTCCCTTGACTTTATCTGACTTTATGCCTCCACGTCCCTCCGACTGCCTCATAGACAGTAAAAGATTGCCTGCGAGCTTCTCCTCCTGTCTATACTGTAATCTTGCTACTGTGCGACAGAGTCTCATGGTTATGATGCAATTGTTAGCCTGTTTTTTACAAAACAGCTTCTACGGGGTGATAGTGTAAGATACAAGGTAATGTAGCCTTTTATACATTGTCGTGTTTCTTTAGAGATAAACATTGGACAAATGGAGTCTTTAAACACCTCAGATGTTAAGTTATTCTCTGTCAAAGTGATGCCAAAATGAATGGGAGTCAATGGAATGCTAACAGTATACTTCCGGGTGCTGCATTACCCCCTTGGTCCAATCACCAAACAGAGGGAGTGGCTGAGAACGATGACGTTGATGTTGTGCGCTAGTTTGAGATGACATACGTCACTACCAAACGGTAATGAGTGGTTATGGCAGATTCAGAGTGGTGCATGAGAGGTGCGAGAGATGTATGTGTGCTTCATTGAAAGCAGCGTATTAATGAAGAACAGTAATGAAACAGACTACTGCCTGCATTACACAGTTTGAATGCACACCTTACAGCCAATCAAGATCAAGTATTCAGACCGGCCATGGTATATATTTGTATGTACTGTATATCTACCCGTACAAATACACCATAAACTATCCAAACACTTTTTTCTCCCTTACTTATGCATTTAACAGAACATACGTTTTAATGCCAATCCACTGCTCTGCCTCCATCACAATCCATCACTGTTTCACAGATCTCATTGCCCATTTAAAACTTTGTGTTTTAGTTATGTTAGGAGTGTGTAAAAGCACTGGGCTGGTGTTGATGTGAATTACTGCCATCGAGCACCACTCTTTATTATCACATCTGGCCATACAAGAATTACCTTCACTGACCCTATAAATATAATTCAACAGCTCACATACTCACACACACAGCACAACTTCC
This sequence comes from Gobiocypris rarus, assembly GCA_023029165.1. Lineage (NCBI taxonomy): Eukaryota > Metazoa > Chordata > Actinopteri > Cypriniformes > Gobionidae > Gobiocypris > Gobiocypris rarus. The sequence goes on along the minus strand of CM040914.1, from coordinate 5,704,372 downwards.
ATTATATCGGGCTGTAAGTCTCTGTCAGTGCAGTGATTGAACTGGTGGCGGATGAGGTGAGTAAACACTGAATGAATAATAATACTCGTGTTCAAAACTATTTCAAAGCATTCAGAGTTCAGAATGTTCTGAACAAGATGTCCACATTATAATGAAGAAATTGACAGTGTTAAGCTTTATGAAAATGAGCCTAAATTATGTATGATAAAAATGTGCTAAAATGCACATTTTCAGGTATGTTTTTGCATAAGAGCGGCCTGTTAAATCACGTCATGAACTTCTGACAGTTTATTACTCTCGAACCACGCTAAATCTTTAATGCAACGCATCATCTAGATGGCTTCACAGAGCAGAAAGAAAGAGTCACCGTTATCCATCCCTGAAGAAAAACAAAGTGCTTTTCACAATTCACAAATGCATTTACAAGCACTTCGGAGCAAATACTGTGAATAATTCAAGTAAGCCATCCTCTTATTGCAATATTACAGGGAGATCACTTTGTCTGGGTTTATGGGCCTTCACATAACATATGCTGCTAAATGAACCTTTTACTAAAATGAATCCTTTTGCGGTACTGAAGTCTTCTTTATTTTCAAATTTAATTAAATCACATTAACTATTTTGAATAGTATAATAAGCTACTGTACATGCATAGGTGAATGATTTTACTTCGCAATTAAATTTCTTTGATATAACATAATGCATTTACATTAATTCAGTCAAACAAAAGTTGTACTAATTAAAATTATGTTTTACTGGCTTTTATTCAACTTGCACTTTGTCCATTCTTTACATAACTTTTTTTTTTTTGCAGAATTTTCATGTACAGTTTAAAGCAAAATATTAGATGCAGTATTATAAAGAAAACATGTTTCCAGAATGTAATAAATATCTTTTAAAGGGCATCTATTATGCCCCTTTTTACAATATGTAATATAAGTCTCAGGTGTCCCCCGAGTGTGTCTGTGAAGTTTCAGATCAAAACTCCAAACAGATCATTTAATATACCATTTTGAAAATGGCAATCTTGGGGTTGAAGAAAAATTTGCTGTTCTGTGCATGGCTCCTTTAATGCAAATGAGCTGCTGCTCCCCACCCGAGAGAGCGGAGCCTACACATCTCGTTCACAGCTCATTCACAGCAGTAAACATGTAATAGAAAACTGAAACATGATATCTGTTTGTTTTAATGATCATCTCTATCCAGACACCTTCATGTGACAAGCGTGTGTGTGTGTCTGCACGCGTTTTAAAGCCTTATCGCTCTCAACTTAAACACACACACATGCTCCTGTTGCATGCGCTCAGAGCTGGATGTCAGCACATCCTTGAGTAGTCTATTAAACTAGACTAGTTCTCTAGCAAACAACAGAAGATAAACAGAAATTCACTCACTGCTCTTGACAGACTGTACTTTAGTAGCTTTAATAAAAACACATTTCTTACTTGAATGCTGCTGTTAATACTCTGGCGAGGAGATAAACATGGCGGACTGTTAACAGCTCAGCTACAGCTCTCTGAGGAGGGGTCTGTGCTAGTATGTCAGTGTCCATTAACATGTGTGGGAATCTGAAAACAGCTTGTTCTGAGACACTGCTTATGATTTATGGGGATTAAAAAAAAAGGTGAGGGTGAATTTTTACCATTATAGGGTGGTTGTGTAGACACACTGCCAACATACATTTATGTCCAAATGCCTTATAAAAGTGAATTTTGCATAATAGGTGCCCTTTAAATATATATCCTTACATGCAATGTGTAATGTAACTGTCTTTGGATGTAAAAAATCTGCAAAGTTTTGAAGCCATAAGTGCACGATACATAAAGTTATTGTCTCTCAAAAGAAATAATCGACTCTGAACTGCCTAAATAAGTTGTTTGTAATTTGAATATGGCTACACATTTGCGAAATGTGAACAACGTTTACTTTTTCAAAGTTCAGGAACTTGAAGGGGTGGGACTTAAGCACTGAGCATGCTGATTGGTTGAGTTCACACAGCATTTTGATTGGTTGACTCCATGCAGCATTTTATTTCAACCACCATTTTTAAAAGGCTTTTCACCTGCCCTCAAACTTTGTAGCTGGTGTTGTGTACATATCAAGAAGACGATGTTTTCTGCTCTTCAAAAGCATTCTCTTTGTAAACACTTCCAAAGGAAGAGGATGTGGAGAGTCAGTGGTTCAAATTACCACAGCGATGCAACAGCAATATATCCTTTTGACAACTGTTTCTCAAATGTTTCTGGGAAGAGATGGGGTCAGATGGGACAGTACCCACTTTATTTGGACCAACTTGCTCCTCGGAAACACAACCTGTAAGTATGATTAATTGCTGATGTATATATTTTGAACACCTGGTGTTCAAAATATGTAGTATTGTGTTTTATATTTTGTCGGTCTCCGGCAAACTGGCTAACTCACATTATTACTGTCTTACTGAAATACTACTGCTAATCAGTTGTGGGCCACTATTACCTAAAACTGTGTCCATTAATGCAAATTGTCTGCCTTTCTTACTATGAGTAATGTAAGGGATGGAGCAAGATTTGTTTTTACAAACTTTTGTTACATCAGTCATCCATGTTAGTGTTTGGCTGTTATGCACTGTTATGATACAGTTAATGTAATGTACAGTTAATGTTAATGTAAGTTCTCACATGTGCACCACAATAAATTTGAAATATACACATCGGTTTGTTGATGCTGATGGTGAGGAATTGCAGCTGTAACATCTCATAATGTACTTCAAAGTGAGTAGTATGATTAAGAAATGTCCTTGCGATAAAGGTTCGGGTTGAAAAGCTAGTTCCTCCAATGTTTCATCATCGGACTTGCGCTCAGATTGATATGGAAAAACGAGCCCGATCTCACGAAAATGCGTATAAATAGTACGAGTGTGCAATCTCGTAGAATGTATACGCCAAAACTCATTTTGGCGTGCATATGGTACGCCGTTTTTGGCGTGCATATGATACGCACTTTATGGCGTGTATATGACACGATTTTGGGTAGGGTGAGGGTGGGGGTGTGGGGGGTTCGTACGTATAATACGCCATAAAGTGCGTATCATATGCACGCCAAAAACGGCGTACCATATGCATTCCAAAACTCATTTTGGCGTATACATTCTACGAGATGGCACTCTCGTACTATTTATACGCATTGTCATGAGATCGTGTTGGGAAAAACAATGCCATTGATTCTGTGTATAAAATTGCTGAGGACTGAGGGGGGGTCCGGTGCTGAAATTGTACATTGTATTGTCATGGTAATTGGTCGTTTCGTTTACAACAAGCATGGTAAACGGTAGACCAATCACAACAGACTGGGCCATTTGGCCAAACAGAGCAGAGCAGGCACGCAGAAAGGAGGGACTTAAGGTGCAGATCCACTTGTCCGTGCGATACTTCTGTTGCGTCACACTCCACTTTATTCCTATGGGTGACGTCAAGCGACTTTAACGTGCCTGCATATTATTCCGGGAAGGCGACGCTGCATTTGAAAAAATGCTGCACGTCAAAAAAGCTGTTGAACACGACGTGACTATCCAATAGAAGTAGAGCACATGGAGACTAGGGGAAGACTTGTGGGTCCTTTGTTTTTCATTCCCCGCTGGCTCAAAAGCACACCCATAGCAGTAAACTCATCAACATACACATGAGGGGATACGTCACAACACCACACTTCAGTCGTGTCGCAAAAGTGGTTAGAGAGACTGAACTATCAGACAAGTCGTTTGAGAATCAACAATATAGTAAGAGACATCCAAAACAAAATTAGGAACCTTTAAAATAGCATATAGGGGTACTTTAATCACAATACATCTTTGTCGCAATCTTTCATCAGTAAAAAATTGTCCTGCTTCTCTAATATAACTTTACCTTTTGGTTGACATCACCAAGGCCTGTCATTGTTTTCAAGCCACATCCTGAATGATAAACAAATATATATATAGAATGAGTTGTGATCGATTAATGCACCTTTAGTTAACCAGCTAATTTCTATGTTATCCTATTTAGGCTTGTATTTTCATTACAATTTCTGCTGTAGTAAATCAACATAATTTAATTTCATTAGCTCTAAACTAATTTTCTAGGTTACCATTACCATTTACATTTACTGCCTGGTAAAATGACTTATTTATAGACAATTTCTTGATTGCTTAATCTCTTTTAACGCTTCACTTAATATGTTTTACTTGAAACAATAACCCTCAAGGAAAATTATGTACTTCTGCAGCATAAAAAGCAACATACTCATAAAAGAGTCATGCACATTCATACACAGCTTCCCTTCTAATTATTTTGAGCACACATATACACAAACACACTCTTGCAGAAAGAATACCAAATACATTAATAGCCAATTAACTGCAGGCCTAACCAATAAGAGGATTGTGAATTTGGCCCTGAAATCCCCTGTTGCTAGGAGACACTACAATAGTGAGTGCACTAGTTTGTCTGGAATTCACACGCTGCTCCAGAACTGTTAATATATGATCTACCAACAATCCAACCACTAAGCGAGAAAAAAAAAAAAAAACTGACACAAGCCTTACTGAGTAGAAAGGCTCAATATAAGGGCCACTTGATGTTAAACACCAAAATAATGGTCGTGACTGAGGGTCACTTTATTAATTAAGATGCTGATAAAGTAGAACAAAAGCTAGTGAGTAAAATAAAATGTAATTTAATTTTGAACAGCCACACGTGAGGATACATCTTAAAGGTGTTAAATGCAATTTGGCTATTGCACAACAGTCTTAATCTCCAAACATCCTCCATCTCCACCCACATCAATGACCTTCATTCTGACAAAAGACAGACGTTCTTTAAAAATCGTTTTAGAGAGTATTATTGCACTTGAAAACCACTTACGTTTTTTTTTAATTTTTTTTTAAAGATGTTGATTCAGAAGGCACGACATGACAATTTCAGGACTAATACGTGGAACAAACATCACACAATGGAAAGAATTTGAAGAAGAATTTTTCTTTGCAGGGTCACTTGCTTTTCATGACTCTGGGAAACGTTCTGCCCTAATTACATTTTAGGAGTTGACACCCTGATACCTGTGAGTTTTCAGCTAGCACATATTTCACCATGTACAGCCTTAGAAAGGAATTAACTGTAAGCCACAGCGCAGTGGTTAGTGAACAGGTTTCATCACAGTGTATTAATTGTATACAATTAATAATACAAAAAGTATTCTTTTTGAAAAAAATGCATGACGAGTAACATACATATTCATTTATTATATATTTTGGCTAATTAGGCTATGCTTTCAGCTACCAGTAAGAATGCTGTACTCTTAACTCTGTTTAAATCCATTCCACATCATTCTCTCCCCTCAATATTATCCCTACACACCTAAAATAATAATACAAAAAAAAATCAAATTAGCTTTATGGGTTCAAATGGGCAAGCTGGCATCATTTCTTTATCCTGCTCCTGCCTTTTTCTCCCCGTCATTTTCCATCCACCCAGCTCTTCTATAGTATATGTGACCCTGGAACACAAAACCAGTCATAAGTTGCATGGGTATATTTGTGGCAATAGCCACATGTCTGGGTCAAAATTACAGATTTTTGTTTTATGCCAAAAATCATTAGGATATTAAGTAAAGATTACATTTCATTCAAGCGGCAACCTCCCGCTGTCTCTCTTGAAGCCAATACGGAAGTGACTTAAACTGCAGTTCATCGACTGGTTCCAGAAGGGTGCAGAATCTCATTGAGCCCCATGTTAAAATGCCCAACTTTACAGCAGGGAAAAAAAACATGTTTGCAGCCTGGTACAAATTCTAGTTTTGGTCTAAACGACTAATTTTGCCCTTCATGACAACTATGACGGGGGTGACTATTTGTATAACTCATTCGTTTACATTATATAAAGCCTTAAAGATCTGCATAATTAAGGGTGTGGCCACTTTGACTGGCAGGTGGGTAGCCATTAATCTGCTGTCTATTAGTCATGGCATCACCTCAGCTCCGCCCACGTCCCGCCTCTAATGCCCATTTTCTGTTATCTAGGAGTGACGCGCGTTAACGCACCGTCAAGATGGCAACGGCCCGCTCGACCCTACTTTACACTTCAGAACTGCTCTGCAGAATCCTACGGGTGACGTCACGGACACTACATCCATATTTTTTTACAGTCTAAAGTTCCATTAAGATATTTTGTAAATGTCCTACCGTAAATACATCAAAATGTATTATTAGTAGTAATATGCATTGCTAAGGACCCTTATGACTGATTTTGTGGTCCAGGGTCACATATGATGAATAAAAATATGGCAAAAAATGGACAAAAAATTGAAATAGTGTCGACGCCAATTTTGGTAAATGCTACATTACTTTTTTGTCAACTGTGTGTGAGAACACGTTCTTTGCAGTGTAAAGGCAGTTACAGATGGTTGAACAGATGCAAGAAAGAAGAGATCAATCACACTTCATTATGCAAATTAATGTAAGAAGAAGGACCGAATGGAATTCAACATGCAATTATGATGACATCATTACTGTCATTTAGATCCCGAAATGTTGAGCTTTCTATTAATGTCAACCAAAAACACACAAGTGCGTGAGTATTCAGTTAAATGTGTTTATTTTTTCCATTTTTGTCACTGTGGAAAAAGATTTGTCCACTTTAACCTTATACACCACCATGTGTTTATTGCTAGTGGTTACCAGGTTATGAGTGAGTCAGTGTCAGTTCCATCAAAAACTTGCTACTGTAGGAAGTGGAACATATTGTTCATCACATCAGATCTTGTCTGTGACTATTACAAGAAGAAAATTAACCAGCTGTCACTATGTGTTTTAGGCATTAAGAAAAGCCAGGGTTGGCCAATTTGAAGAAGTTAAAGGATCAATAAAAGTTCTGTCATCATTTAGCCTACTCACGTTGTTGTTCCAAACTGTGTTGTGTTTTCTGTGACACAGAGAGCCGAGCCGAGTCTTGTCTCTAAAAAAACATGCGTGCCCTGAAGTCAGATCACTTTCACTTGGGTGTTAAACTTTGTCAATTATATGTGTTTTGCCAGTTTGGACATTAAAGCGATTTTATACCATCGGATGTGTATAGTTATATTGAGTTACTGCGCTGATGCATTGTGACACACAAACACAGACTCCTGCTCGAAGACACTCGGTTATGGGGTTCCATTTTATGGGGTTCCATATGTGCCAAAAATAAGTCGACTGCTTTGTGCTTTGTACAATACATTTGTTCTTGTCAACAGTTATTGACTTTTTCAGATAAATTAGTATATGTTGATGTATATGCTCTCTGTTTATGTCGTCTTGCTACGTTGTCTTGCTGTGTCATCTTTACTGTCATCTTGCTGTCGCTTTTACTGTCATCTTGCTATGTCTTCTAGCTGTGTCGTCTTTACTGTCGTCTTGCTGTGTCATCTTGCTATGTCGTCCTTACTGTCATCTTGCAATGTCATCTTTATTGTTGTCTTGCTATGTCTTTATTGCTGTCTTGTTGTCGCCTTCACTGTCGTCTTACTGTGTCGTCTTGCTGTCATCTTTACTGTCGTCTTGCTATGTCATTTTTATTGTAGTTTTGCTGTGTCGTCTTTACTGTCGTCCTGCTGTGTCTTCTTGGTACGTCGTCTTCACTGTCGTCTTGCTTAGTCATTCACATTGTCATCTTGCTATGTCGTTTTTACTGTTGTCTTGCTATGTCATCTAAACTGTTGTCTTGCTTCGTCATCCTCACTCACGTCTTGCTATGTCGTCCTTACTGCCGTCTTGCTATGTCACGCTTACTGAGTCAGGTAAAGTTAGTTTTAGGTTTGATATTCACCACATATCCGCCTTGGTATAATACAATCTAAAATACAGAATACAACAGGCAGATACGACTGAATGCACAATTTATTCAAAAAGTACAAATATTCCAAGTGTTCTGAGCAACACACCAACTTGTCTCACACCAACTTGTCACATATTGAAACTTGGTAAGTTCCCTTCAGCGTCACTTTTTAATGCACATGGAACCCCTTTAGCGTGATTTTCTGAGACGCAGTGCTCCATTGATTTCAATGAGGAACCTTTGCCGTCATATACAGGCATGTTGGGCATGGGAATGTTATCGTAAAGATGAAATTATATATTGGGTTATGATTTGCCATTATGACATGGAGTGTGATTCTCAATTTAATCAGCCAGCATCATTTTATTTACATTTATTTTCTTTTTTTAAAATTACGCTATTAAGGCACGTTTGAACATGTAACCCAACCCTATCCCCAAACCGACCCATTTGTGTGTTATATGGTATAAAACACAGGATATAACAGGCAGATCTGATTGCAGACACAATTTATTCAAAAAGTACAAATATTCCAAGTGTTCCGAGGCCAAACGATTGATTTGTGTGTGTACAAGAAAATCCCCAAAAGTGATGAGCGTCTCCATACACCAAAGATCATAAACACATTTATAACATTTCTGCCCGAAGAAACATTACGTCAGCTTTGATTGTAACATGCCATTGGCTCTCGTGTGTCTCGTGACCGATTCAAACATTAAGATCAACTCTGTTCTTCACATAAAGATATTGTATGACTTCAGAAGACTTGGAATGCAACATGAGTTAATACTTTTATACTGTTATTGGTCAGTTTTTGCAATAAATACATGTGATTGTACTTTTATTTGCCTGTTATGTGTTTTATATTATTGAGAAGTGGGTAGGTTTAGGGTAGCAGTGGGGTTACTTGCTCCAAAATATAAAAGTAGCCTATAAATATGCATAAAATCATGTCTACTTTTACAAATGCAAAGAATTAAATGCGTCTTGATCTGACACATTGGAAAACAACTGAAATCAGTGGCTCACAGGAACAGGCTTGTGGAAAGAAGGGATATAGAGAGACTGATTCATCCGACGAGTCGTTTGAGAACCATTGAAAAATGTGGTGAAGTGCAATGTATATTATGATACAATTAATAATTTTTTACCTTTGATGCATGTGAACATGTTGTAAAGGGCATAATATTGGCCCTTAAAAAAATAATTAAAATAATTTTAAATCACATTGTTTGAACTATGCATGTAGACAGCATACACAAAAGTAGCTTACTGGGGTTTGGAAAAGCAACATTTTATGCTTTTGTTTAGACTGAGAAGAGAGCATGTTCACTCTCTCACACACAAGCTTGAATTTGTCTGTGGAGCATCAATCACCCCTGCTTGCTATATGTGTGACCGAGTCCCTTGTCCAGATTGATGTGCTGAAATGTACCTTTCCATCTCAATCTCTCTCTCTATTTCACTTCCATCCTCGTCTTCATGTTTAACTTTTTTTTGCACTGCTATATTTTCGTTAGGCTTATTTTCATCTGTTCAATGAATACAACTATAGTTGATGCCAAACAGTCCTTATTTTTAATAAACAATACTGTAAAACTCCAAAACACTGCATTCCAATCCCTTCATTTAACTCTCACAAGTGCAATATTTACAAAAGCAAAAAGAAAAAAAAGTAACACCCTGCAGCATGTTCTCATTACCCATAATACACTATGCCTTCAGCAGGCTCGGAAGCCCCCACCCCTTACATTGCTAGTCAAGCCGCCACTCAAATCGAGAGCAGATCCTAGAGGTGATTATGGTTCGGAGCGTAATCCATGTTTTAGCACTGCCGTTATCGCCCTCCGCAGAAAGCTTCTCGTGAGATCCCATCTCAGCAAACAACCTCGCATTCATTAAGCCCAATATGCTACACCGCAACAACATGAAAAAACACCAAAGAGGAACAACAACGTACTTTCTCGAAACTGCCAAAAACACATCATTGCTAACAGAATCAAAATCTTCGCCTCCGCATTCTTGTTAATCCTAAAATACAACACACAGCTTAAGATGTTAATCACAGGTTTAATCAGGCCGACGGTGTGACAAAGGGACAGAATCAAACCGAGGTGAAATGTAGAGATGAAGGGGAAGGAAAGATGAAAAAACGAAATGGTGCAAATGATGGTTCTGAGGCGCATTTTTAATAGGGCAGTTTTTCTGTGCGAGAGCGCCGCTGTTTTGATACTCAGACACTCATAAATCACAGTGACCCAAAACAATGACTGATCTTCCTGAATCTCTCACGGCAGCGTTTGGCTTTCTTAACCTGTGTCTGCTGCTAACTTTGGCAAATGGAACGAAAGGAGTGAAAGATAGAGGAAAAAGAGAAAGCAGGGCCGTCCGTTTCAAGTGCGGCGAGATGCGTCTGAAATAGAAGCGTGTTGTTATTCCAGAGCAACAATGCGTTTGGCTGTTTTTGTACGACCTCTCCTCCATCACTGTTCACTGCGACACCTTCTCAGACAAAGGTGAAAAAACACCCAGAGGAACACTGTATTCCTCAGAGGTTGCTGCTTTAAAGCCCAGGAGATGTTTCGTTTTAGGATAAAGTGTGTAATTTCAAAATCCAAATTGCAAAAATAATGATGTCATAGTTTGAGCCACTGTTTCTTTGCGAAACAAATGACAGAACTGTTGACTAAAGTCCCTTTTCCAACGAAATTCCCTGGAAAAATTGAACTTTTTCCCCCAGACCTGTTACTGTGTGTTTCCATCGCGGTCTAAAGTACCGTGAATATTAGTCCGGTGACGTAGGACTGCGTGACTATGCATTCTCTGCATATAACCAGACACATAAAGCATATACAATATAAAGCCTGAACATTGTATTCTGTCCATTTTTTTAAACTCCATTGTTGATTCGAATAGATTGGTGACGGTATGACAACGCGGAAATGAGTTAGCATTTTAGCACTTCCGGTTCCATTGTCCCGAAATCAATGGGTTTTTTGAATGGGTTTTTGGTTAAATGGCAGAAATAAGGTGGTGAACAGAAGCTCAAGACACTTTCATGTTTTATTCTACAACATAAAATACATCAGTAGTACCCCTCTCGGAAAATGGGGGTTGCTAACAAGTGGCTAAATGGCACTACAGAGGCTGTCGGGGACATTAAACATCATCACACCAAAAAGGTAAGCTCAGTCTGCTTTTACAGCCTCATAACTGCTCTTATAAACTATTCTAACTCAAACTTTCTGGGAAAATGTTTTGAGAACTGAACGAGTTGTCAGAAGCCTACCTTTAGCTTTTTACTTCTGTCAGATGGGTTTCAGCTTCAAAATTCATAAAAGTTGTGTTCATCTGTGACAATTATCTTGTGTAAGTATCATAAACTTTTGTTTATGTGGACAGAAAATGTATTCTTGAAGTACTGGATTCATACTGAAATCTTGCTTTTGCAAAAAGAGCTTTTGTTATCTTTCACAAATGCTTTTGAAATAGTATATACATGGCAAATCTCAACTGCTAGATTGTTACAGTATTTTTTCAAAGCTTTGAACTATATTATTGCTTAGCAATATATTAAAAGTTTGATATATTATACTTTACCTACAGTTTACTCACATCGCATCTGCTTGATTTTAATTTAATTTTAATTAATTGTAGTCTATAACACCAGCTGTAATCTGCTAAATGCAATTATAAGTGATGAAGATATTAAGATATTATTAAACATCAACCTCATTATTTTCTGTAAAGCTACTTTGAAATAATGTGTTTTGTGAAAAGCGTTATACATATTAATTTGTACAAATGCTGGATAAAAAAAAATAATAAAAAAGTACATTTTTGCTGTTTGAAGACAATGACCTCGAAAATCTATACTCGAAAAAAAAAATGCAATGCAATGCAAGCCAGACAGATTTTTTAGATGGATGGATGGATCTGTGTAAATATTGCTGTGGCTGTGTTTATGTGTACTAGTTATAGATTTGGAGAGTCTAAACCCAGTTCTGATAGGTTGACGTAAACTGTCTTTTGTCTTAACACGTCAATCCTTTTCCCTACTGTTTCTCCTCGTTTCGTCTTTGATAAGCCTCTCTCAGCAAGTTCTCTTTAGTTTTCTCTCATCCCTCTCTTTTTTTTAACTTCCACGTCATTTTCTGCTTTCTTTTATACATGAAAGCTGCCTCTCCCTTCCCACCTGCCAGTCTCTCATACATTCTGACTGAACATCCATTTTTCTTTTTGTTTCTTCATTGTTTTATCTGTCTTATATGCAGGTCTCTCTTCTCACCTTCTCTCTACTTCACCTCTACCACATTCACCTCCTTCACTTCATTCCATTTTACTATTTCTCTTCCATTCTTGCACTATGACAGGTTTACCCATCTTAAAATTCTCAGTCCATGCACAATGTGCACTCACTCAAGCAGAGCCATTACTAATGTGGGAATGATTCCATAGGCCCACAGGTACAGTACAAGGAGATCATAATAATAACAGTAGGGTTTATGTGGGATCAGGTATAATTCATAAAAAAACAATAAAAAAATACCTGATTGAAAGGAAAGCGAAAAAGATGCTATATTCAAGAGTGTTAGTAACTAAAAAGTTTACCATTGACTTCCTGTCATGGAGCGTATACTCAGTACATAAAGAGGAATTATTAACAAAGTTTATTTCAACAGCACGGAACAACTGGCAGTTTCAACAGGTGAGAGAATTATTTTGTCATTATTATTCTTTTGTTTTTTAAATAAATGTTAATTCATTTTCCGTCATTACATCTATTTAAGCACTTTGGTTTATGAATAAAAGTTAATAGAAATTATAAGTTATCATAAGATCAAATATAAGAGAACTGAGAAGAAAGATAAAAAGATAACACTGAAGAACAGGAAAAAAAGAAGCAGTAATCAATGAATAACTATTCCAATATGGATTAAATTATTTATTTTCCTCAAAATTCTACATACAATACCCAATAATGACAACGTGAAAGAAGTTTGTTTGAAATCTTTGAAAATTTATTAAAAATAACAAAATGAAAAAATCACATGTACATGTACAAGTATTCACAGCCTTTGCAATGACACTCAAAATTGAGCTCAGGTGCATTCTGTTTCCACTGATCATCCTTGAGATGTTTCTACAACTTGACTGGAGTCCACCTGGGGTAAATTCAGTTGATTGGACATGATTTGGAAAGGCACACACTTGTCTATATAAGTCCCACAGTTAACAGTGCTGAAGGACAGGAGTGGAGGCTAATAAAGTGGTGGATAAGCTAGCTAAGCAAGCTGTAAAACCACTCAGAGATTGATATACAAGTGACTCTTAGCAAAAAAAGAATTTGTAAACTTCGAATGGAAAGAAATATGGAACTGTGATAGTAAGAGCAGAAATATGTAAAATATTCAGCAGCAAGTAGGAAATGGAAGGAGTGTTTTTAGGAATAGGAAATAAGATACAATTATTACTCGCATCAGAATAGAGCATGCTAGACTAAATCACTCTTTGTTTAAAATAGGAAAACATGAATCAGGTCAATGTAATTATTGTGATATGCACCGGAATTTGGTTTGCCAGCCTCCATAAAATGGCATTAGAAGAAGAAGTGCTGAAGGACTCTCAGACCATGAGAAACAAAATTCTCTAGCCTGAATGGCAAGCGTCATGTCTCTAGAGTGAAGCATGGTGGTGGCAGCATCATGCTGTGGGGATGTTTTTCAGCATCAGGAACTGGGAGACTAGTCAGGCTCGAGGGAAAGATTAATGCTGCAATGTACAGAGACATCCTTGATGAAAACCTGCTCCAGAGCACTCTGGACCTCAGACAGCGGCTGTATCACCCTGTAACCCAAGACTGGTTTCTCACTGAAGTTACGCAGACCGTTTCCTATCCAGGAGAATTTTTTTTTTCATTGCGAATTATTTTGCTAGCAGGTCATATTATATATATTATATATATCACAGCACAGTGTATAATTCTGTAATTGCAAGTTTATGTCTCGCAATTTTCCTTGTAATTGCGTGTTTATATCCCGCAATTCTGACTTTATAACTTGTAATTGCGGGTTATAGAATTGTGAGATAAAAAGAGCAATTATCTTCATTTTTTAATTCTTCATAATTTTTTATTTTATTATTATTAATTAAAGATTTTTTTTTATTTATTCTGTGGCAGAAAAAAGCTACAATACTGATATTTATGTTGATTTTTTACGAAATAAACAAACAAAAACGCAGGGAGCCCTTTAAGTTTCTTTTTTGTTGATAAGCACTTTTCGTTATAAGGTTGGCGCATGCTGAGTTCCCAAATGCACATTAAAGCGACCTGAACCAAAAGAACAGATGCAGAGATGGAGTTTGTGCAGAGCAGCATTTACTGCGAAAAGAGTCGCTCTGAAATGCTGCAAAACACTGGCGAATAATAAGCTGCTCTTTGCAATTTGATAATCACACTATACCATGATTTTGGTTTTATTTTGATTGATCGTGCAGCTCTATTTGAAATGGTTCAGGGTTGATAAGTGAAATAGACATCTTGTAAATCTGATTGTTTTCTTACCAATAATATTTTACACATTTCAAACACTGTGCCATACACTCTGCTACCAATTCAACAACACCCAGAACGCCCTCCATTGTGCACTGGCCAGCACTACACACATTTTCTCTGTCTAGTTTAATATTTATTATTAACACTGGGCTACACAGTGGGTATAATTCACTCAGCACTGAATAGCTCACAGTAAATTCACAGATATAAACGCTAACCATCCCTTCTCTCTCTGAGTTATAATGAGGGTCACATTCAGCAATAAAATGTTGAAGAACTTTGCAGATAAGAGTCTGGAGTTGTATTGCTGCATTTGAGATAAAGTATAGTGATCTGTTTGATCTAAAACAAGCCTGTAAAATGAGCATATATCTATTCACCCAACTGAACGTGCCACATGACTAAAAGTGCACACACACACACACACACACACACACACACATACACGCCGCACTGCACTTGCATGCTTACGCACACACACACACACACACACACACACACACACACACACACACACACACACACACACACACACACACACACACACACACACACACACACATGTGCACTATCCTTCTGAGGACTCGCCATATAGGCGTAATGGTTTTTATACTGTAAAAAACGTAAATATTATCCCCCTACACTGCCCCTGCCCTTAACACAGGAAACATTCTGCATTTTTACATTTTCATAAAAACTCATTCTGTGTTATTTATAAGCTTTTGTGCCCGTGGGGACCTCAATTTAGGTCCCCACGGTGACACGAGTCCCCATGAGTCTGTCTGCAGTCAGGTTGAAGTCCCCACCAGGATAGAAAAACATGTACACACACACACACACACACACACACACACACACACACACACACACACACTCACACACACACACACACACACACACACACACACACACACACACACACACACACACACACACACACACACACACACACACACACACACACACACACACACACACACACACACACACACACACACACACACAGCATCTGAAAAGGAAAATAATAATTCACATGCAAGCAGGTTTGTTTGTTCATAGGAAGTTCAGATAAAATGTGACCTCACTGTATAAACATCAATAGATAGCCAAAGAGGAAAGAGCATGACCCATAGCAGCATAAGTCATGAATATGCTCATGGGAAAGAAATATTACTTTCTTTATATTATCTTAGAGTACTATCTTAGAGTACAAATGGAGAGATTTTAGCACCACAATATTACTTTAACAATGAGCAATTTATCTCTTTACACTGAGACACAATAACGTATTTGATGTTTAACATACAGTTTGAGTGGGATTCTGAGTAATCTAAAATGTTTCCTCAAAAATGTTCAGAATTAAAGGGTTAGTTCACACACACAAAAAATGATCCCCTGATTTACTCACCCTAAAGTCATTATAGGTGAACATGACATTCTTCTTACAGACAAAAAAATATTAAAGTTATATTAAAAAGGTCCTGGCTGATCTAAGCATTATAATGGCAGTGAACTGTTGACTCGTTTAGGAAGTCCATAAAAGTGCATCTATCCATCATATAACTGCTCCACATGGCTAAGGGGGTAAATAAAGGCCTTTTTAAGGTAAGTGGCACGTTTGTGTAAGAAAAATATCCAAACAAAAAATGTATAGACTAAAATAACTGGCGGTCAGCGGTGCACGAGTTGACTTGCGCTAAGAGAGTAACAACCGACGCTACGTTTTTTTTGCTCTATCCTCTGTGCTTCTGTGTTCGTCAATACGCGTCAAGGGTTACTCTTTAAATCGATGTGTACGGCAATCAGCCAGAAGTTCGTTATTTTAATCT